>JADLZN010010229.1:0-531979 GCA_018155175.1 Sinocyclocheilus anophthalmus | reverse complement strand
CATGGAACCAGGTGCCTGTTCGGCTTCCTGGTGTGTTACAGAGTATTTGTTAAATATAGCTATCAAAATATATATTGTGTGTTGGAGTGTTCCAGACGCTACATTATGTACATGGATAATTTATAATTTATTACTTTATTTGTAATTATAATTCTATTCAAAAGTTTGAGGTCAATAAGACTTTTTTGGAAAGAAATTAATATTTTTATTCACCAAGAATCCATTTAATTGATCTAGAATTAGAATAAAGACATTTATAATGTGAGAGAAACAAAATTAATAATGCTGTCTTTTGCCATATATTTCCATATATATTAATAGACTCAATATATTTTCTATTCATCAGTCTTGATAACGCATCACGGTTTCTACAAAACACAACTGTTTTAACATTAATAATAATAATATTAAGAAATGTCTCTTGATCATCAAATCAGCATACTAAAATGATTTCTGAAGGATCATGTGACACTGAAGACTGGAGTAATGACTGCCAAAAATTCAGCTTTGCCATCACAGGGATATATTAGGTTTTAAAATATATTAAATTAAAAAACGTTTATTTTAAATTGTAATGATATTTTACAGTATTAATGTTTATACTCTATTACTCTTTGATCACATAAATGCAGCCTTGGTGAGCATAAGAGACTATTTGTATGTAATATATGTTTTCTTATGTCTATATGTGTTTGTACATGTTTACCCATCAGGGTACATGAGCTGGACGAGCAGATCAAAGATCAAGAGGCACATGCAGAACAATGTTTAGAGGAGGAGCTGAAGAGACACAGAGAGGCCTACAGTAAGATGGAGAGAGACAAGAGCACTGAGATTGAACTGCTTAGTAACAGGTACTTAGTCTCCTATCAGAAAAAACAACAACAACATGTATATGAGTCATGTGGAGGTGTCAAGACCTTAAAACACCATGTTAGAAGAGCAGTGTGTGGCGTACTACTTTATAATGGATAATTTCTCCCCATAGGGTCCAGCAGCTGGAAGAAGAGAACGCAGAGATGAAAGTGAATGTGTGCAGACTCAAGTCTCAAACTGAAAAATTGGACCAGGTTAGATATGCATCAAATCTCAAGCTCTTGAGTAAAAATCCCTTGACCATCACCACAAGCACATGAACCACATCATACATCAGCTCATCAGGTTATGCGTCAAATGGTTTGTTTAACAATTAAAAGATTTTACTTGCTATCTTGCACCAAACACTCACCGACACGTTCAGACATTTTCACACCATCACTTCTGACCTCACTGAAGCATCTTTTAACACATTTCAGCAGGCAGAGAAATCCCTGGAGCTTGTCAGTGTTAACAGCACACTCTTTCATGCTGCTTGCATTAGCTAGTGTAATGAGTGTGAAAGCCCCTGCCTGCATGACATTAACAGCCCTGTATTAGACGCAGAGCTTGTGAGGCTTTGATCTCTGAGATGGAATGAAACCTTGTCGAGCAACTGCACGACTTGATGCTGTAGCTTTTCCATAAAGCTAAAAAAATTAGGTCACTGTCTGATATAGCTAAAAAATGAAAGGTCCTCTTGTGGACTAGGCTGAAAAATTTGTTTTTTTTTGTTTCAAATCATCTAAAGAAGCTACATTTATGGTGAAATTGTTATCAGATTTTATTGCTGATTTGAAATGCAATGAAACATTAAATACACAGGTGACAAGTTTTCAAAGTTTGTTCAAGTGGATGAGAGACGTACTTGTACACATATTGCCTAGTTTTGCCTACCTAAAAAACAGCTGCATGAGGTCCAGAAATGGCTGCCAAGTGAACTGACTTGTCTTGATTTTTTTACTCAAGTCAAATCAAGCCAAATTTATTGGTATAGTGTTTTTTTTACATTGTTTCAAAGCAGCTTCACAAGAAATATTAATAGTATCTCTAAAATGCCTTAAATCGGTACTCCAATTCTATCATCATTTACTCACCCTCATGCCATCCTAGATGTATTGGACTTTCTTTCTTCTGTAAAACACAAATGAAGATTGTTTTTTAAAATAACCCATCTCTGTGAGTCCATAAAATGCATGTGGATGGGACCCTCAAAGTGGACACATTAAATCCATACACTCTCAGAAATAAAGGTGTGGTTTTTGAAGCATCAACTTTGAGGGTCCCATCCACTTGCATGATACGGACTCATATGGATTATTTTAATAAAAATCTTTCATTGAAAAAAGAAAGTCATATACATTTGAGATGACATGGGTGAGTAATTTTCATTTTTGGGTATATTTATTATTTTGTCTAGCAGATAATATATCAGTGCCACATAGGGATGCTCCGATCAGGATTTTTGCAGTCGATACTGCTGTACCGATTTCTTGTCATGGTGATCGACCGATACCGATGCTGATTCTGATGCTTCAAGCTTTATAGACGGTTTCATCGGGCGCACGCGCCTTGCCCAGCCCGAAGTTAACTTCCGGTCAGTGTTTGTTTATCAGTCTGGCTATGGCACCGGCTACAAACGCAGTTAAGGTGATGAGTGATGAGCAATTTTACAAAAGGCTTCGTTGAATAATCATGAGCACTTACTGCACATTTAAAAATCAAAACGAGGCGCGGGTGTTTTTATATCACTGTATTTCTGAAGGAAGACTATCTTAAGAAAATTTTCGATGTCATTTTCATTTCTCTTTTCATGTTATATGCCGATAAAGCAATGTTTGTGAGCTCAGCGCTGCTTTGTGTACAGCTGTTACCGGGGAAACCTCTGTTTCTCCCGCTTTAAAATGCATTCTGATTATTTGCGGGTGGATAAAATAAATCATAAATGATGCAAATATTAACTAAATTTTTTTCCATGAGGCAGACGGTTTGTGTGTGTGTTCGTTTGCCTGATCGGGAAGTGGCAGCGACAGAAACTGTGACATTCCAGATAAAGTTTGAAAGGAGTAAAACCTGTGTTAATGCTATTGAGGAGGCTAATATGGCCAAAGAAGTTATTTTGTTTTATAAATAAATGTTCATTTAAAAGCAGCCCACGATCAGCAATATTAATGAAAATATGCTCTGTTGTCCTAAGTAAATATAACCAGTTGTCAAAAAACGTATTTAATTAGCAGTCATTAAAGCGATGATGTTGAGAAATATGTGGGTGTGGCTTTATTTTAAATCATTAATGTCTCGCTATAGAGACAATAATGATGTTAGACACAACAACTATATCCTCGCTATGTATATTTGTGCACAGGAGAAGCAACGTATGACTGATAAACTGGAAGATACAAGCCTGCGTTTGAAGGATGAGATGGATCTGTACAGGAAAATGATGGATAAACTTTGGCAGAACAGACATGAGTTTCAGAAGGAGCGAGAGGCCATGCAGGAGGTAACACTGTCATTTTCATTGCAGATTAGAATTGATATGCATACATAAACAAATCTCCAGACCTCTCACACAATTCACACATGCATGTAGCTGATTGAGGACCTGCGGCGTGAACTGGAGCACCTACAACTCTTTAAACTGGAGGCTGAGAAGCCCGGCCGTGGCCGTAACGCCGCAGGACTGTCCGAGTACAATGCCAAGACTCGAGAGATTGAACTGGAGCACGAAGTAAAACGGCTTAAGCAGGTACAGTGGAAAGATATTGCTTATTGTGCTGTCTGTGATATGTTACCTTACAATATCATTGCAAATCAATCAGGTCCATGATTGTTTATACGGTTTCTGTGTACACTTTACAACAACTCTCAAGCTCCAAAAAGCGCATGAAAGTATCACAAAAGTGGCTTATGCACTATATTAAATGCACTATATTGAAAAATGTTTTTCAATATTATTCACTGAATATGGTCAGATTTTAATATAAGGATATGAATTAGAATTGCTATAAATAATATATAATATATTGTGTATCAGTGGTTCTTTTTTACTCCAAGGCCTTCCACTCTCCAAGACAATATTCATGTAGTCTAAGATATATCTGCTGTAATGACAAAGCTGCTTGTTTTCAGTTGTTTTTTAAATTAATTTACATAAACTAGGATTGGCAATATATTCAAATCCTTAATCCTTTAATGTATAAAATTAAATATATTAAAAGCAATGGGATTAATGCATTAGAGAAATTTCTGTGACATTTCCAGGTTTGGAAATCACACTTTTAAAATTCCCTCATATACAGTAAGCTGGTTTCCCAAGGCCATGGGAATCCTGGTTCTTAAGCAAAATGAGAGTTATTAAAAGAACAACTTAAAATAGGAAATATGCCTTGATTTGAGCTGTTTTAGCTTATTTTAAAACGTTAGTCTTATTTTAAATCATATTAAGTCATTTTGTGGCTCCCTTGGAAGTGTGCTGAGTCCCCCTAGTGAGATCCACTGTTGTATATTATATAAATGCATACTGTATACTTCCTTGCATTTAGTACACTGATGTGTTTAATCATTAACAGGAGAACCATAAATTCAGAGACCAGAACGATGATCTGAATGGACAGATTCTCAGCCTCAGCCTTTACGAGGCCAAAAACCTGTTCGCATGTCAGACCAAGGCCCAGTCACTGGCAGCAGAGATAGACAATGCCTCCAGAGATGAGGTGAGAACAACATTCAGAGTGTACAGAGATCTGCGGAATACTGAACCTCACTAACTAGCTATGCCTGGTCCCGTTGAGGGACTGCATATGTTTACACTTCATGTGTTATAATGAGAGGATTCGTGAGCACGCAATTTTCAGCGCTGCACAAGAACTCCAGCATTTCGAGCGTTGAGTGGATTCTAACTTAAACACCTCTGATTGGCCATTGCGTTGCAGAAATCAACAGATATGTCTGTGATTGGCTACATTGATCAACTCTGCAAACACGTGTTATAAATAAAACCTCTGCCTATGCTTGCACCTGTTAATCATTATTATTTGATATTAGTTGTTATATTGTTTTTAGATGATTAGAACGATTCTGTACCCTAAAGGGATAGTTCACCCAAAAATGAAAATTGCCCCATGATTTACTCACCCTCAAGCCATCTTAGGTGTATATGACTTTCTTCTTTCAGACAAATACAATCTGAGTTTTATTTAAAAATCACCTGGCTCTTTCAAGCTTTATAATGGCAGTGAATATTAGACTGCTAACCATAAAATACTAAACACAAACATAGAATGCTAAACATTAGCAGATGCTCTAATCTAGAGGAATTTACTAAATGTCCTTTAGCTTTACATGAAGACATATCATCATTTTTTTGTCACTCATTTGGTCAATCTCTCCATTCTTCCAGCTTGTTGAAGCTTTGAAAGAACAAGAGGAGATCAACTTCCGTTTAAGGCAGTACATGGACAAGATCATCCTGGCTATCCTCGACCACAACCCCTCCATTTTAGAGATCAAGCATTAGGCTCCTGAGCTGAGAGCGGATAGAGGACTCACACTCGGCAGAGAGCTCCCCATTCAGGCCAGGGGTGTGAAACGCACCACCTCTGCCCTCTTACACCAAGTCATCATGTATTTACAGTGCAAGTTGCTGTCGAAATTATCTCACACACGTGGGTCACGGTTTCCATCACTGCTCATGTCATCATGCTGTGCGTTTAGGCTGTAGAAATGACAAAAACAAGTGATGAAACTGGAATCTAGAGTAGAAGTGTACTTTTCACTCTCAGTTATATACACTCTACCTCTGAGTATGTACAACTCAGTGTTGTATTCTACACATGAACAAAACAAGTAGAATTCTATTAAATATGACACGATTACACCAATAGGAGAGCTATACATGCACCCTATGGCATGTGGGGTTTATTCATATTATTTGAACATTTAATCAGCCCTTAAAGTCCTCATGAAATCAAAATAAGTTTTTTGGGTGTTAGTATCAATATGTTAGTCTTAAGGTTATCTATAAGGCAGTGTGCTCCAAAAAAGTGACAAAATTGCATTATAAGATATAACATTCAAAGCTTGCAGTTGTCACTTCCGCCAAAACGGCTCAACGATTTTTTTTTGACGTCACGTCATACTTCAGCTTCTCGTCAAACTTTCTGTCCAATCAAATGCTCTCTAGAATCCGAAGCGCCCGCCCCCTACACTATCAAATAGACTGAAGCTGCGGCTGAAATCGGTCACTTGTCCACAGAATTAGTATTTTCTGTACAGTGAATGGCACGTAGTGCACTATATAGGGGACAGGGAACGATTCAAACAGTGTAAATATGCTTTCCATTGAGGACAAAAAGAAGTCTGGTTTGGCGCTGTGTCACACTAACCACTCTGCTCCGGTCCAGAGACACATTAGCATGGAGCGGATCACATGCGCGAGTCGGCGCAGACCACAAAATGTATCGGAGCTATTTGAATTCTACACAGAATGCTATATTTTATAGCAATATGGATACTATTGTGGCTGGCATACCGTTAAATGCGGCTTTACTGAGCTCAACGGCTCTGAGTGTGAGCTGCTCTAGCCCAAGCTGTGATATAAATGAACGCTATTGGCTATTTTAAAAATGGGCGGGGCTGCTTGATATGTCCCGCCCTGTCTTCCTGTTTCAGTTCAAATGACGTCAACACAGAGTAACGCTGCGTGTTTCTAAGCATTTCAGGGGCCCTTTAAGAATATCTTTATAAAGTGCTGTTGGCCTATGAAGTCTTAACAATCCAGCACTGAATCAACAGACAGAGCAATAGAAAGACATGACTGTATAATAACTGTAATCAGCAGATTAGGGAACTTCTTTTGAATGTTTCCTGCCAACACACATTGTGGTCTGCTGTGAAAATAATAATAAAATCATGCCATGCCATACCAAGATAAAATACACAGCTGTTAATTGCTGATGCTTTCAGTTGGGCTGAAATAATCATACAGCTTCTAACTAACGGGTCTGTACCGACCATCAGCATCCTTTGACTGAAGGGTCATGTGTAGAGAAGCACAAGTGAACTATGTGAGTACAGACGACACAGCTGTACAGTATAGTATATACGTATAGAAAGAAAACTCTATAGAATGTGAAAAAGAAAGGTTTATTTTTCTGAGAAGTCTGAATTTGGATGAAATAGTCCACTGAAGTTTCAAGGAAGAGGTGGATGTTATACATAATGAGTGAGAGGTAAATGATTATGATATAATAAAGTCTTCTTGTTTTACAAGAACAAAAACCCCAAAACTATGGCCATAATAAAGTCTGGTTAATAATATATGTGTGTATACGTGTGTGTATATATATATATATATACACACACACTATTCAAAAGGTTGGGGGCAATAAGATTTTTGTAAACAAATGTATTAAACAAGGTTGTGTTAAATTGATCAAAAAGACACATATATAATGTTACACAAGATCTCTATTTCAAGATCACCAAAAAATATTAAATGTTTCTTGAGTAGCAAATCAGCATATTTTAATGATTTCTGAAGGCTCATGTGACACTGAAGACTGGAGTACTGACTGCTGAAAAATTCAGCTTTACCATCACAGGAATACATTTGTACTGTATATTTTTGATCAAATAACTGCAGCCTTGGTGAGAAAAAGACCCTTCTTTCAAAAACATGATAAAAAAACCTTTGAACAGTAGTGTGTGTATATATACACACACACATACTTTTTTTTGGTCTTGGTCTCTAATAATATCTTGATATTGTACATCAGTGCCATGGGTATAGGAAGCTGCACATTGAACTGTACATCCCATGAATGTATCACCATGCCACTCACAGTATTCTATATTCCCATATTTCCATTTTCCAGATTTAGCTAGTCAAATACTATGTGATTCAGTATTTTCAAATTCTTTTGTAGTTCGGGAAAGGAGCCAATACTGCTACATGCTCGATTGTCACAAACTAGTTTTGCTTTGTTGCACAAATTGTACTGAATTTGTTTCTTTGCATGGTCTTAATCTCTTTCTGTTTATGCCCTTTATTTGGAATGTAACAATTAATGTTTCGGTTGTTTCAATAACTATGAATCGGATTGGTTATAGAGGAGCCTTTATATCTTTCTGTTCTATTTGTGTTGTAGCATTTTTCACTCATTGTAAATGTTGTACAGAAACTAGTTAATATTTGTATTGATGTGCCACTCATCAACCTTAATGAATAAAGGAAAGGCTGTCTTTTATACAGTTTTATGAGAAAGTTACACATGCAACTATGTAATGTAACAATCATTTGTAACTGTTGAAATGAAGTGACATCACACCGTACTCATCAGTGCTGATGTCACAGACGAGACTCGTTCTTCATTATCAATGTAAAGAAAGGAAATTTGATTTCGAGCAATCGGAGATTGCTATCTTCTGAAGAAACACCCATATTAAAACCTTATTGTTTCATATAATTTTCCAATATTTTTTCATATAAATTCCCAGCAACAGTGTCATTTTTGCACATTTTAAATTATACATGTGCTGTGTCAGTGTCCACTGTAACAGGTTAGATGTAACACAGTTTTTATGTGGGTCATGGTTTTCGCAACCTTTTTTGTTGTTTACGCCTCTTTTGTTGTTATAGAAAAAGATAGACCTTTTTTGTCCAGTGTGTGGGGATGTAACTAGTTTACTCTTACTCATTTATATGTACACAAGTAGGAAAGGACAAATGAAAACAGCTTTCAGAAAATTCAATAATAATTTAAAAGCCTCAAGAATTATGACAAATTTGAAATGCAAAATAAATGACTTGTTTTGGCATGACTTGAAATGACAAGAGTATTGACTTTTTTGTCTTCTCTATCAGTTTTTAACACATGAACAGATCGATTTTAATTTGGAAACAACTTTACCTGCTTCAGTAAGCACACAATGTAACTTTGTCTTCATCTAGTGGACGATGCCTGCATTTTAAGAGGCCAGGATTAGAGGATAAATGTAAGAAAATAATATAAAAAATAGTAATGCTGTGGATAATCACAAGAATTATATATACTCTTAATAATATACAAACTTAATAATATACAAATAGCGTGAGAGAGATTTATCTTCATCGTTAGACACTTATTTTCATATAGTGTTATTTATTTATATGAAATTATGAATAACATCATTTTGTTCCCCATGACTTGTTGGACATTTTCAGGACAAACTTTGCTGCCATCCGTTCAAAACTGCTGAAAATTAGACCATTTTAAGATGAGTAATGATTATATCTCCCCTACTGCGATACGCAACTGTGTTTTTTTTTTTTGTTTTGTTTTTTCTAGTTACTAGAGATAAAAACAAATCTGTGGTTCTTTTATGTGCGTCACTCTGAAAGACATTACATCACACTAAAGGACAGAAACTGTAGTTATTGCTTTAAAGAGAAGGCGAGAAGTATGTTACTGAAACTCTTCTAGAGCCTCCACGCTGCGGCACAGCTAAATATGATTGATATTCAAACTCTATTCATTAAGATGTGAACAATTTTTTTTAAGTATATGGCTGCTCTTTTTCATGCATCATTTTGATTCCATTTACTTTCTGCATTATTCTCTTAGGATCCCTTCTGTTTGGATCTCTGTTCATTTTCTCTATATATTTCCGTGTCCTCTCTCTCTTCAATTCTACAAAAGTAACAAAGTATTACATTTTATACTTATTTTCATGACACTTTATAACTATATAATTATCAGAAAATATTTTTATGCAATTACTGCATTTAATTGCAATTTTTTTGTTTTTAATTAAAAAATATAATTTAGGGGTGTTGCACCAAAGGACAACAAAACGTAAACTTTTTTTTTCCAAATAGGTTAAATATTTGAACAATTCTGAGACAAAATCGTATTATGTACACATATGAGCTAAATGGGGCTTCAGTAACATGACCTTGAATGGGGTCCTTCAACTAATTAAAGCTGTCTGTGGAATTGTCCAATTTAAAATCAGGATATGGTGTCACACCAGAGGACATGGTTTTCATTGACAAAATGAACCAAGTTTAGAAATATATGAATGGAAAAAATTATTGCCATTTACTAAAATAGACACTTCTGAAAGGTATTTATTAACAATTTTTTTTAAATTTTTTAAAAGCTGTAATTTATTGAACCATGTTTGAGACAGTCACACCATATGACAATTTTGAGATTTGGCTCAAGAATTAAAAAAATCGAACAGCACAGCAGCTTTTATAACATCAGGTACAAAGAAATGTTTAATCATTTACTGCATTTTAAATAATGACAATACTAATTATAATAATTTTGATCTTGTGTGACAGACATGTCATGTCACCAACCCACACACACACACACACACACACACACACACACACACACACATACATATATATAAATGGAACATTCTCCACACTAAGAAAAATAAAAGGTTCTTATAAGATAACGTTTTTTGGGGGGAACCTGAAATTGTTCTTCTATGGAGTCACTGCAAAACGCGATTTTGGACCCTTTATTTTTTTAATAGTGTAAATGAATCCTATTTTAAAAGCAAGAATTTTGACTTTTATTATCCCCATAATCTTAAAATGGCACTTATTCTGTCTATGAAATATTTTACAAAAGTATATCATAGTCAACCGTAGTTTGAGCCAGAGTACCAAACTATTGTCACCAGCCTAAATTTTGATTCCTCAAAACGTTTTGTGGGGTCTGAGATAGGTAGAAAACAAATAAACCTACAACCGACCACAATATCATGTTTGTTTCGGTATAAATGATACCCTTTTACTGTGTTCTTGTGATTTAAATCCCCATGGTAATTCCCTATGTAGTTGAGTTCAGGTGGGAAAGTTACACGCTGGTCTGGAAATGTCTGGCTGATCTTACAGCTTTCATTTATAATGCAGGAGGAGATTACATTAAATGTAACCAAAATATTTCTGATTGCAGAACTAAGATCTGCTATGACTTAAAGCAATATACAGTATATGTCACATTTATTCAATCTAGTTTACACAAGCATTCTTCAACTTCCTCTTGAATAATCCACCAGGGGGTGCTACGGAGTTTTCTAAACATTTTAACCTACTATTGAATTGAAACCAATGAACTGAGATGCTTATTTTACTTCTATGACTGAAACAGAGAAATATTCACAACAACTCAACTAATATAAGTCCATCAACAAGTGAAGATTGCTACCTTCGGTTACCATTTAGGTTTTTTTTCTTCAGACTTTTTTTCCTTTTTTTCTGTGTAATTAGTTCAAACACAATGCTGTTTTCCAACAGATCGATGTGTGTTCATGCCACACACCCTCAGAGAGCTATCATGGGTCTTTAAATTGGAAACGGATAATAGTCACATGACAAGCTCACATGTAGCCTATGTGTACAAGTCTCATGATATCTGCACTTCACTTGGCATTCCCAGCATAAAGTATTTGTATTCGAGCAATGTCCTCATTCTTTACATTGCTGAGGCTCTGATAAGCCAGTCACCTCCCGCACAATTCTCATTAGACACATCCAACAGGAATGTGCTCTTCAAAAATGACTTGCATGTGTTTTATCACAGCTGTCCAAACAAAAAGCCTCCCAGACCCTCTCCTGAATTCACTAAACGTCTCTTTTGTCTCAGGTTTTGGGAGTTTTAAAGGAATATATTTAGAACACGAGGACTGAGATGGTTGCAGAGCTAGAAGAGGATCTGTTGTTGTCATGAGGGGGGAAAACAACATCATTTCTTGTTATTATCAGTGTTGAAACAGTTGTGCTGCTTAATATTATTGTGGAAACGGTGATATATATATTTTTACAGGATTCTTTGATAAATAGAAAGTTAATAAGATCAGAATTTATTCTTTTGTAACATGACACAGTGACTTTACTGTCACTTTTGATCAAATTAATGCATCCTTGCTGAAACTATCTATGTTTCTCACTATATATATATTTGAGAGTGAAGTGAATATTTAAAAAAAACCCAGAATGGGTCTTTTATCCTTACAGAATTGATTAGAGCTTAGGCGTTACTTCCAGGACTGAGCCAAATTGAATGGTAGTTTGTGAAAATAGCTTTTTGACTATTGTTTAACATTAGCATGTGTGGTCCAAGTGATCTCAGCAGAACTTTTTTTTATTCTTATGTAAGATTATGACAATTTTTTCTTCCAACAACATGCAATAATGAAATGCTCATACTGAGACTAGGAACATGCTTTAAAGAAGTAAATAGGGTCAATTTTGAAGTTGACTTCAAGCTATTAGCCCTATATGTTTTAAATTACCTGTCAATGTTGCTGTAGCCCACAGCTGTTTCACTCCCACAGCAGACCTCAGAGTCTCTACTCGCCTGTCATGGTGTGTGCTACATTACCTCTCTGCTAGGGGAATGTAGCGCTTTATTTGGGCCAGGCGCGGCTGCTCCTCATGACTGAGTACTGCAAGGTGTGAATGACCTCCTTCTCACAAGAGCAGGGAGGACGAAAGTGAGGAACCCAAAGTACAGGGGTCTGTCCCACTTTCACGCTTTTTCTCGGATCTCCTTTTAGGATGGGCCATCTTGGACTTTAGCCAAGGACTTCGAATCACAGCTGAGACTTACTTTATAGTCTGCTGGGATAGATAAACAGTACTGACCTGATCCATAAAGCATGTTAGCATGGAACGTTAATCAGATTCATAAGATCTGATTAGACTTTGAGAATTATCCAAGATCAGATTTAGTCTGATTTTATTATTTTTTTTTACTGTTTTGTTTTGTCAGTAACAAGCTGTTTGTTTCCTACTTTTCTATACAGCTGATATAAGTTTATGACTTGCCAGATCAATGGGGTTCCAATTCTGACGTGAAGCTTTAAAGGGAAAGTTCACCCAAAAAGACAATTCTGTCATCATTTACTTACCCTCATGTCAGTCCAAACTAGTGTTATTTTAGTATAATTGAGATACTATTCTAGTTTTATTAATATTTGAATTAATTTATTTTTGTATGTTTGACATTTTCTTTTTCTTTTTAAAAATTAAAAATGTGTTTAATCATTGTTTTACTTTTTGTTATTTTAGTACATGAAGTTGAACTAAATAAAAATGAGAAATGTTGTAAAATGAAATCAGTTTTTTTAATTCTTTTTTATTTCAGTTAATGGTTATTTTATTTAAAGTAACAAAAAACGTTTTTATGGTTTTAGTTTCAGTTAACTATTATAACTCTGATCCAAACTAGTATCACATTCTTTCTACATCTTCTTTTCCAAATGAATGAATGAATGAATTAAATAGTCTGGAACGACATGAGGGGTGAACTATCCCTTTAAGTTCCTGTTGTCCATAACTGAGTGCTTTTCTCAGGGTGCTGTTAAGGGGACTCACAAACCTCCCCACCAGAAAATCGATTTGAGTGTTAATTGCTGTTCTCTACGTGATGTCTGCCCTCTGGCCATAAAAAGATCACCGCTCTCCCAGTTCGTCCAGGGGGCCATCTTCACTCAGGTCTTTTGAGGGAAATTGTCTTTAGTGAGGTTTCACTCTGTGTTTCTTAAAGGGAAAAATCAATTCGAAGGCCTCCCACATAGTCAAACTGGTAATAGTAGGACAAAAGATGCACTGTAAGATAATTTCTTCATATGTGCGGGCTTAGTAATGAAAGAGAAAATAGTCACCGGCCATGTTGCTTAAAAAGTCAGTAAGAGTAGTTTTGGATAGGCCACATGGATTTCATGCAGCTATCATTCAGTTTGCTGTGTAAACCACTGTGCATACTCTCTCTCTCTCTGATTTTTCCAAAGTTATTAACATCATAAATCTAGCAAAGTTTTTATATTTTCATTTCTAAAAAAAAAAAATTTTTTATGTACATTTATAACACAATACTTTGTGTTTTCTTAACTTGGCATTAAATGACAGAAAACTAGTTAATGCTGCTGCATGAGTGTTTTTAATACAAAGTCTGAAGGAGTGATGGCAAGTTTGACCTCTTTCTCCCTTTTGAGCTAACATAATCAATCTCTCGAAATTGTTTTACCTTTTTTTTGTAAAGTCATAGAAACACTATCATGGACAAATCGCTATTGGGGCAATTGAGAATGCAAAAAAATAAATTTGTTGTAGTTTCTGTTCACCACAATTGAAGTTTACTCAATTATGATGATTTCCGCGTCTGAGAACAGCAGAAATGTTAAAAGTGTCATACAGTAAGACAGTAAGTGGTCCAATGTTGTTTAGGTCCCAACATACCTAAAAAAGAGATCTTCTTTCATGTTTTGCAGAAAAAATAAATGCATTTGTGTTTGTAATGACATGAGGGTGAGTAAATGAAGAGAGAATGTTCATTTTTAGGGTGAACTGTTCCTTTAATTAGTTTGGCTTTTCTTGGCCCTGCAATTCAGCATTAATGACACAGCATCAAGGGACTTTATGTACAGTAGTCTCTTTAAAACTGAACATATGGAAGCTTCACGGCCATATGGTGTTAATTACAATATTACTTGGTAGAAGTCATTGAGGTCTGCATTAAGAACAGCATTTTGAATAGAAATGGGCTACAGAGGAGATAAAGACAAATTTAGTGGGACTTTGGATCCCAAATGACACTTTGTGAAAAAAAACTTTGGATAAAAATGTGGAGAGCATGGAGTGTGTGACTCAGTGTGTGTATGTGTGTGTGCTGTAAAGGGGAACTCCGATCTGTCCAGGCATGCCTCCAGCACTCTCTCTTTCCCATATAATGACTCATAGAAACGTGCTGTTTAAAGTAGGGGAATTCTGCCCTGGTCTGGCTGTCCAGCACATTGGGGGCTAATGTGAGAGAATGGCTTATGGAAAGCTCATGCTAAAAAGCACTAGCCAACGAGAGCCTAAAACAGTCCCGCTGCAGTGTTTTTGGCTTATCATACTGGAATGTCATTTGGCAATAATCTGTTTGTCAGTCTAAACGCAGAGCAGAAACAGATTCCAGCTTGGCATTTTAGGTTCTGTGTAACTGATGGAAAAACAGATTGCAGTGTTGAGAAATGTTCTATGTTCTGGCTTTGCCAAACCCACCAATGGGGAGCAGACTTAAACTGTTCCTGGGCAACTGTGCCGGTCCTGCCTGTAGAGAGTGCCAAGTTTAGAGAGAGCTGTGCATGGAGCCATGTGGGTCGTGTTATAGTCCTGGCATTCCTGTTCATCAAGCTCATCTACTGCCACCAAGCATTAGAAGATCACAAGGTTCTGGACGTCTCCTGAGATGGCACTGATGCTTGGGTGATGACCTACCAGTGTGTCTTCGCATCTAAGTGACTCTTGAATGTCTTTTGACATGTAATGACCCCAAACGATCTGAGAGCTGTCTATTCAATCTAAAGTATATAATCAGATTAATATGCATAGCAAATTTAGTCACGCTTACTTGAAAATGTTCCTGGAGCAATCTTATGCGAGTGCAGGTGGGAACCAAAGAGGATTATGATACTTTCAGAGCACTATCTGTTAGCATTTGATCAACTTGCACAGAGAAATCAGTTTCACACTTTAAAGAGCTCTCCAAAAACTACTGTAATTGAATATTTTAATGGCCGTGGAGAAAGAAGTTTTTTTATCTTCAATGTGGGACCAACTGGACCAGGTTAGCCAGCCAAAACCAGCCTTGTTGGCAAGAACAATTTGAAAGCACACACAATGTAGAACTTAAAATACCACATTTGAAGCTCCCGGTAATTTTAACTGGCTCAGTAACAGGGCTCACAGTGGCTTATGTTTGTAACCGCAGAAAACAGTCAAGACTTGTGAATTTCAGGTATGAGTTTGGTATGAGAAGAGCAAATGTTTGGAAGTGCTGAAAAACTGCTGTGGCTTATAGTCTTGAAAGGAAGAATAATGTCATTGTGAACAGATTGTCGACTCTAGATTTGAGCTGCTTCCTGAAAATCCAGGAAAATCTCAGAATGCACTCTTCCATTAAGGAAGCCATGCAAAGAAAAAAATATATTTTGCATGGTTTTTTATAAAAATATAATATTTGACAACATGATATAGTTACAGATGTGTAGAAATTACATACATGATGAAGCGAGGTTATCTTTTTTATTACACATGAAATATATTGGAGAGAAATTTGAAATGGGATTGAGACATGATGCTTGCCAGACTTTAACCTCTGTCCCATTTGGAAAGCTGTGGCTCTATGATACCACCATACCATGGCAGTTTTCATTCTATGACACAATAGGACAGTTCACTTAGTGGTGTTATTGGTATTCCTCATGAATATGAGGAAACGAGTCCGACCTTATGTTCTTGTCATCTTTAATGTACACTCTCACACCCAGCCCATTCTTCTGTCTGGGTTCAAGTGCTCTTGTTGTATCTTCTGGTCAGCAGAGAACAGATGTTTTCCAGGATATCATCGAGTGAAGATCTCTTCCTCTATGTCTCCTGTGTTGGCCATATGACAGGTTGGAGAGTGGATTGTCGGGAAGGTGCAAAGCCTCTGCACTCTTAAAAATAAAGGTGCTTCAAAAGGTTCTTCAAGCGATGCCATAGAAGAACCATTTTTGGTTCCACAAAGAACCATTCAGTCAAAGGTTCTTTAAAGAACCATCTCTTTCTTACCTTTTTATCATCTGAAGAACCTTCTTTCGCCACAAAGAACCATTTGTGAAACAGAAAGGTTCTTCAGATGTTAAAGGTTCTTTATGGAACCATTTAGACAAAAAGGTTATTCTATGGCATCGTGAAGCACCTTTATTTTTAAGAGTGTACCTTCATCATAGAGACATCTAAGAGATTTATCATGGATTTCAAATCCACAAGACCACACAATGTGCTAATGATGCTATTTTGAGACGCTGGAAAAAACGTCTATTGCGTATTAGCCATCTTAAAATTTGTTCTGTAGGTTCTGAGGTTTGTGCATGTGTGACTGTGAGTGGGAGGAGGTCTCATTGAGCTCACTCATAGCTATAGATGGGAGTTTTGGGTCAGGGTAATATGGGTATTTGTCTGACAGTGAAACCTGCAGACACAGGCTTAACTACGTAAGTCCATTGTTAACATTGGCTCTGAGTTTTGCATTGCCTGAGTGTTTCATCATCATGATTTAAGGCCATTGTCTGTTACTGGCTACGGACACGAGTTCTTTGTCTGTGTGCAACCATCAGTTGTAGGCTAATACATCCAGCTGTAATACATCCATTTTCTTATTTTGCATGTAATACTATTTTAATGGCATTTGAACAACATCAAAGTGTTGATGTACAGGTTTACATACAGGCTAAGTGAACGATTGTAATTGAGCAACATCACACAAACATGCGAATTGTTCTGAATATCAACACAGCAGTGATTCAAACATGCAGCTGATTACAAGAAATAATCTAATCTGATTGGCCGAACATTCCCCCGAATTCGTTATTATGATATTTTCTATGATATGTTATTATATTTTACATATCGTTTTCAATTAAATCACTTGTTAATAGCAGCTATAAAACTGCATGACATTTTTGTTTCCACTTGTCCGTGAACGCCAATTGTTGTGAGTCATTGAATCATTTAGTGAATCGATTCGTTCAAACCCACTGATTCATTCAGTTACGCCAGTATTGCTGTGTGTTGCTCTGAGATGCCTCGACCTTAGTTTGGAACTATTTTCACACAATATTGCCAGTTACAGAAATAGTAACTTGTAATATTGTGTCTAAAATGTGAGTTACATAATATTAACTTTTATATTAATATTAACTTCAATTAATATTATTAATTGTTTATTTAACTGTTGTATAAAAGCCATGTCACGCATATAGTTTTATAAGAGAGCTGAACATCCTGGCAGTCAGCAGCTTCGCTTGCCTTCAGGAGAACTTCCTGTGAGTTTATCTCGATATGTTAGAGGTGTGATTTATCTCCATCACATATGGAAGCATGATTAGTTTGTGTTTTGTTGCTGATAGCCCTGCTGATTTATACCGGAGCTCCGTGCCTCAGGCCTGACCTCTCAAAGCATCATGTCTCTATAAATCAGCCTGTAATATACACTAGATGAGGATGTAAATAATTAGAATATACATCGTAATCCCCTCTAAAAGGGTGAAACTGAGTGTGAGGGTGTGTATATATTTGCCTTCTCCCTCATGCTTGTGCACATCAGGATAGCATCAGCACGTCCTTCAGTTTGTACAGAAGGGTGCAAAGCAGAGCTGTTAACAAACCATCAAAAATATTTTTTTTCGTTAATTAAAATGATGCTGAAATAAAAAATTATATATAAAAAAAACAAATAGGCCTAGGCCTATTAGATGAAAAACGTAAAACTTGGTCTAAAAAATAGAAATTAACCTTAAATTAAAAAAATTAGGAATGTTGTCTTAGCAACTAACTAAAATAAAATAAACCAAACCGAAGTACTAAAATTACTAAAACTGAAATAAAATAATAAATGAAAACTAAATAGAAATAATTAAATAAAATCCCCCAAATTTTTAAATAACAAAAACACAAAATTAAATTACTAAAAATTAAACTAAAATGAAAATGAATTAATAAAAATGAAAACTTACTTCAAAATAATAATAAATGCTATAATAGAAAATAAATAGTACCAAAATAACATTGTCCCAATGTCTAAGACTTGAAAATCTGGGATTTAAAATGTAATTCAAACCTGAAAATAAATAGAAGGTTTAGTATTTTGAAAAAAAAAATGTAAACATGAAATGTTGATGTATATAAATAAGAAATATTTAAGATATTAAATATGCAGTATTTAATTCAGTATTAAGATGATCTAGATTATTAGATAAATTCTGAAGCAAATTAGACGGTCAGGTTTTTCATTGAAGCTCAAGCTCTTTGAATCATGTTGGAAAAAATGATCATCAGGTTTTACACAAACTTGTGGAGTGCTGCTGTCATTACAGTCGAGATGAAATGGAAATTCTTCTGTTTTCTAAAAGCATGTTATTGATATTATTGTGAATTATTTTTCTTCTTCTTTTTGTTTGACCTTGTGATTTTTAATCAAAATGTCATGACTTGATCTTCTGGCAAAATGACTTCTCCAATCATTTAGTTGACTTAAAACCCGCCCTTTTCTTACAATCAACTGCAAGCTAACATTCAGCTGATCTGCCTCCAACCAATCAACAGCTGATTGATAGAACCAAGTGCCTGCCCTACATTTTTTTCTCAATAGTCCATTCCATTTGGATGTATGTCCCAATACGGAAGAAAAGATCTGCTGAGACTTCTGTTTCATTGCGATTTTAAAGAAAAAAGAGGACAAACCAGTTACTTAGACATTTAGAAATTCATGTTCATTTTTAACTTTTACGTAAATCGTTATGTGGATACAGTAATATAATTTGTAATTAGAATTTTCACTATTGTTCACAGACTTTTCAACCTCGTTTTGGACCATGTTTCACATTCACCCTAGAAGAGAAACGGTTTTTCAGCCATTTCACTGGCGTCATTCCTTGTGGCCTTTGCACTGCTTACCCAAATGCCTGTTCCTCTCTGTTTGAAATGTTTTTGGAGAGACCTGGCCCTCTCCCTATACGACTCCTCCATCCATAAAAACCTTTCCTCCAGAGCACAGCAATGCTGCACAGTCTCCCGATCCTCCTTAAATCATCCCCGGAATGTAATCTTAACAGAGAATTAATGGTTTCTCTTTAAAGCAGGGCCAAGATGGCTTCATTAATGCATGGTGGCCTGTAGAAATGCTCCTCTTGGGCCTAATGCAGACAAGTGCTGCACAAAAGACAGGAAACGGTCTAAATGAAAACGGCTGATGGATTTTAAACGTGGTTAATCAATGCTGATAAGGTCTTGGTGTTAGAAGTCTAAACGCAGCCGCTTGCTTTTTTTTCTTTTCTTCATTGTGATCAATAAATAATAGTCTTTTTTGAGTGCTATGCCTGTGAAACAGAGGATTTGGTGTTTTTACAGCATGTGCTGGTGTTGATGATGTTATATGGCTGGTGTGCACATGTGTCTGTGTTTGTGTTAAAGCAATACGTCTCTCTGCATCTGTGTGTTACTGTGTATCTGTGTATGTGTGTTTGTCAGCTGTTGTTCTGGCTAGGCCCATTTCTCCTCCCTGACTGGAGAACAGAGGTTGAAAAGCACAGCAGAGCCTCTCTGTGTTCCCGTGAGTAATGCAGGGCTGCTGATCCAGGGTGTGTCGACCCGCCGCCCCTGCACTTTCCCCTCGTCTCCCTGTGGCTTAGTGACTGACAAGCAGACTCCAGCTCTTGGCCTACTGTTCACCAAACGCTTCAGCTTCACACAAGCACCATGTTTATTGGTGCAAAAATTTCAGAATATTGCAAACATAATTTGTGATCATTTGAAGCGTTTCCATGCAATGTGATCATTTTTACAGGCTTTGGCTCAAGTATTTCAGAATGATTAGAGAGTCTGGGAACAATGCCTAGAAATGAAGAAAATGAGTATGGATTTATTGGCCGTCCGTCACCAAGTTGAAGAGCACTTCCGTAATGACAACAGAACAGATGACTGGTTCGTGTTTGGTCAGGTCATTGGCCGTGTGCTTTTTATAATGTATAGCCTCTTTATCGTTGTGAGTTTAAGCACAATTATGGTTCTGTGGCTACACTCATGCAGTCTAGACAAAAGGTCGTGACTGACGACACCAAAACTCTCATGATTTATTTCTGATGTAATGCAAAGGATGATCAACTAAATACTCTAGCTTTATACTTTGAACAGTAGAATGACTAGACTATGACATCCTATACATTGATATTACTGTCACATGCCTTGTTAAGGCAAAGTTACATAATTGCACATCTAGGAAGTTATTTGGTAAATGCGTTTCCATTGTAGTTTATGAGCATCTTCTTGCCAAATAAAAACATTTATCCAACTTAGGCAAGTTTATATGTTTTTTTATGTGCAAAATTTGCATATAAATATAAGTGGATTGAGAACCTGACTATTGTTTTACAACAACATTAATCTCATAGGCCTTAAGTTTTCAAAATGTCATCCGGGGAATCGGGGGGTGAAATAAGGAAGTAGGAAATAAAGATGAATTTGAACACATCAGCATTCATTCTGATTTCTAAAGACTGGTTGAAAATGAGAAACTTAATTATTTTATTCTATTGACAGCCCTTATTTTACTCTAATAGTGGACAAAAAATACTTAATTTTTACTTAAGCAAATATCAAAAGTTTGGGGTCGGTAAGTTTTTCTCTTGCTCACCAATGCTATATTAAAACAGTAATGTAACATTGCAACTTTATTACAATCTAAAATAACTTTTGTTTTTGAATATATTTTAAAATGCTAGTTATTTCTGTAATGGCAGTTACTCTATGGGCCATTACTCCAGTCTTCAGTGTCACATAATCCTTCAGAAATCATCCTAATATGCTGATTTGCTGCTCAAGAAACACTTACAGACTCCACACTTTTGAACTTTTTGTATTTTATAGCTTCCTTAATATTTTAGGAAGAGAGTCTCTCACAATGGTAGGGGGTCTTTGACATCAAAGGTTTAAAAACTCCTGCTGTGGATGAAAGCATGCGTTTCTGGGCAATCTCACATTTGAAATAAGGTTCTGTGGATTAAAATTATGCCCATTGAAAATTCATCATGATACACAATCAGCATAGGATACTGTCATCTTGACGATTTATTTGAAGAACAGGGTTTATAACAGTCATTGAGCCAGTTCTATCTGTAAAAAGAAGACAGAATGAAAGATGCAGCGGCAAAGATTCACTTTTATTGAAATATACGAGACTGATTCAAATCCAATGTGTGTTTATACTGGAAGTTGATATCCTGACTGTTTGACTTGTTGCTTCTGGTGGAAATGAGAAAGCATGTGGCTTGTTGTCCTCGTGTGGGTGTGAGGGCAGGAGTTAAAATGAATACCCGAAATACTTCTATTGTTATCTTTAACATTACTAACACACAAGCGAGAGAGCAATAGGAAACATTTCTGAGTAGAAATTAACATCTGGTATGTGCTTTTTTTTGAAAGCCAAAACCTAGATATTTTAGGCAATATAGAAATCCTGGCCAGGACGCGTCCTGGGAAAATGGCACGCATGGTCACCCTACCATAAAATGTGCTGCACACATCTGGATATTTGGGTTAAAACTGTTCTGGAACAGTGTTGTAATTTTTTTGTATTATCCACTACATGAATCCACAGGATGAGTGACCTTTAAAGTCCATTCTGTGTCTCAGCGTGCGTGAACAACTTGTATCTGGTCTGGATAATCTATCTGGTTCTCCTGTTTCTGACCTCAGCACAGGTTCAGGAGGCCTGAGGGATGACATACCCCGAAATGAAGTGTGCAGAAGAAGGACCTCCTTTCTGTATCCCATTAACATCACCTCGTAAAATGCTCCTACACGACATGAGCAAACTGACACCCATGTGTTGGCTGGCTCAGCTTTCTGCAGGTATGGCATTTTTGGTTTTCATTTAGCTCTTGGCTTGCACGTCGGTGATGAATTGTCACAAAACTATGTGGTTGCGGGTGTAGGGCATGGCATAAGAATGTACCCGGCCCTTTATCAAGCCATTTGTGCATTTCTATGTGTTGTCTTGCCCTGGCTGAAGTAGCTGCTCATCTGTGTCTTATATTAGCGTCGGGAAACTCACACCTTAGCAGTGCGTCTGTCACATATTTAGAAAATTACTCTGCTAAGGAACTTTAAATAGAAGTAATCTGACTGCATAACAGCTGATGTATTCATTAGGCTTTATTTTGCATCTATTACAAAACATACCCAGTCTTAAATTGCAAATTAACTAACTGCTAATTAAGGTCATCACAATTTTGGAATCTGATATGCACATATCCACTTAGAATGCTGATGTTAACTTCCATTAGAGAGTCATGGGTTGAGTTTCACACAAGCATCGGGCTCAGGATAGTGTGTGTGTAGGGGTCTCCTCCGTGGCCTCTGTCATTAACACTGACTTGTTAATCCTGTGGGTCAAATCGCTGGGCTGTTGGAGAGGGGTGAGAGATGCTGAGAATACCTGCCTATATTAAGCCACCCTCTTCATCAAAAACATCCTCTGTCTCTATTAAAGTGATAGTTCAGCAAAAAAAGAAAGAAAGTAAATTCTGTCATCATTCGCTCTGTGGAGCATGAATGTGTGTTTTTTTTGTCTATACAATGAATGTCAGTGGGGTCCATTTGTTGTTTTGGACCTCACTGACTTTCATTATATGGATCAAAAGAGTTAAATCTTCAAAAAATCTTCTTTTGTGATCTGCAGAAGACAGAAAGTCATACAGGGTTGGAAGGACATGAAGCTGATTATGACAGAAATGATGACAGAATTTTCATTTTTAGGTGAACTATCCCTATAGCTATACAGGAGCTCCCAGTATTTTTGTGGTATAGGACTTTTAAATATCTTTCATTAAGAACATTAACTAACATTACTAATCATTTATAGAAGAAAATTCATTTAGAGTTAATAGTTAGAATTTATTAAGTAATAGTCTGTATCTCTTTATGTTTTATATGTCTTCTTCATTGATGACCTGGAGTATTTTCTGGGACCACTGGCTGAAAATGTCTTCACTAAAGGAGCTAGAAAGGTATATTATGTAAGGATATATATTTAAAGACTAATATGTGCAGCATTTAATGAAAAATGAATAAATATAATTAGTATTAAGAATACCTAATACATTTATTTAACAAGGAGACATTAAATGAATCAAATGTGACCGGCAAGCTTCTAATGTTACATACGTTTCTTTCTTTTGAACTTTCTATTCATTAAAGAATCCTCAAAAAAGTATCACTGTTTTCAATGCTGATAATAATACAAAATGTTTCTTGAGCAGCAATCAGCATATATTAGAGTCTGTTCTGAATGATCATATGACACTGGAGACTGGCAATATATACTGTATATATATATAATGTATATATGGGTCAAAGAAGAAAAAGTGTTTAAGCTTAAAACAATAAGTGTAATACTGCTTTAAATTGTTGTTTTCCCCCAAAAAAATTAAAAAAAGTTTTCTGTTTAATTTAATTGCAATGTTGTTTTTGTTTTTCCGAGCAAAAAAATAAATATCATACATTTTCCCCTGATTTACAGAAGACACCCACTAAAATGTCATTCAGTGTAACAATCTTGTCAGGCATATTTACAACAAAAATAAATTTTTGACATTAAAAGACTAATTACTTTCACCTCAAATACTAATTAGTTGTAATTTTACTTTTTTAAAATTTGCCACTATCCTAGGTTTTTTGCCCCTTTGTCCGTACGCATTTGGTACTCATTAAAACACAGTAAAAAAATTTTTGATACATAACTTTCATATATTTTTATATAAGTCAGAATAATCATGTTGTTTGAATTTTTACATAAATATTGTGTTACACTGAATGACAATGTAACATTATTTCAACCAAATTTTAACATTTTGTTCTCCAAAAACTTATTTGAAACTTTAAAAGTAAACACTTTACTTACATTTAATGTGCTTTCTATGGACATAAAATCACTTTTGTAAATTTATTTTGATGCGGACATCTTAATGTCTTTGACCCATATATATATATATATTCTAAACAGCTTTTCAAACATTGGTGATTGAAAACCTGTAAAAATACTTTAAATATAAATGTAAAGTTGAGAGGTCATAAAAAGAAAGGTTGTCCTTTCTCTGCATCTGTGTGCTGTAGATGTGCTGTGCGGTCTGGAACTCTCATTTAGTTCATTTAGCATTATCAATTTCTAGCAGTCTAGCTGGCCTGGCCCACAATGGGCTAAATTTGGGCACTGATGCCCCTCTTTATCTTCCTGCAACAAAGATGTCAACTCCCCTGATGTACTCATTCAAAGAGCATTCAGCACAAGTGGGTCATGGCAGTGGTTAATTCACTAATCCAGCCTGCTCAAGCAAACATGTGTTTTGTTTCTTAGGGTTATTTAAGGTTCAATCCTGCCTTTCAGTAAAGTAATTGGTTGCAGTCTATGACCACATTTGCCAAAAATTAATCAACACTTTCACTAGACAGCTCTAGTGGAGCAAGAACCCATTGTTTTTAACTTTAGGATTGTTAAATAATATTCATATGTTTTTTTATCAAATGACATAAATCACATTATTTGTCACATTATTTTGTTTAGTTTAGTATTGAGGTCATGCTGAAGTTAAGTGTAGCGTTAACATTATTTTGTTTGGCACGAGAGAGTAAAGTCTTTGTTTAAACATTATCTAAAGATTGAAAATATGCTATTGACTACAGATGTGTAAATAAAACACGTTTGTGACATGCTAATATACACAGTGATTGTGTGCAAAATGTATGCCTTTTTGAACCAAAAAGGCTTTTAAAACAGTCTAGCTCATTATGTTCATGCGATACTCAGTGTCACCAAAAGTAAACACTCCATTTTCCTGTGGCCCGTAGCCAGAGGCGGACAGTAACTAAGTAAATTTACTTAAGTATTGTACTTAAGTACACTTTTTGAGTATCGGTACTTTACTTTTGTATTATTTTTTCTGGGAACTTATGATTTTAACTTCACTACATTTGAAAGACATATTGTACTTTTCACTCCACTACATTTCTATCAATGTCCTAGAAGTAGAAAGTCGTTACTATGTGGCAGTTTTGAAAGTCAGTGGGTGATTTTTTTCTCCTCCAAAACATGACTTTCTTTTTTTCAGACAGTTTATCAGTAATCACTCTTGTAGGACTACATTAAATGATTTCCCAGCATTTTTTGAACACTGACCAGCTGCAAATGTGATATTTATTTACAACAATTCAATAAGAAGAAGTTAATATTGTGGAATATATTAGACACAGTATTGTCTGATTTTGCTTAATTGTGTAAGTGAAAATATTACATATAAAGTCACAGAAGAACTGTTGTGCTTCTCCTAATAAAACACAATAGGCGTTGGACTTGAAGCAGCACTGCACAGACCTTCTGTTTGTGACATAAATATGTTTTTTTTTTTTTTTTTTTGAAGTCAAATAAGCCTTGCTGTTGTAAAGTTACACAGCTACAGTTGTGTTGCTGCACTGTAAAAAATGACTGTGAATTTAACGGTAAAAGACTGTGAAAATGCTACAGTAAAAACCTGTTAAATGGTTAACGGTAAATTCCCCTACTATATACGGTGAAAAACTGTATTGGACATTACATGTATTGGACATAAATTTTATGGTAGTATACCGTTTTTGGAAGTGAAAAATACCGTATAATTTACAGTGAATAACTGACATTCCCAGAATTCCCTGCGTTACATTTCATATTTGATGTTTTTTTTTGTTGAAATAACTGTTTCTTAGATTTTTCTTATCAGTTTTGTACAGTAGGGTTGTGTGTTACACCATATGTTGTTCAATTAATGTTTATTGCATTATTTAGTTTCATGTGTGTTACCGTGATGGTTTTTAGTGTTTGTGTGAATGACACTGTGCACCCTTTCTATATATGTTATTATTTAAAAGCTGCTTGTGATGGGCTTTGGTTCATCATGTGACTTTCTCATCACCACCTAAAGACAAGCCCACCGGGCGGGAAGGGGGGGCATGGGTGGACTGGTGAATGTCGGTTAATTATTCGAAATTTCGGCCTGCAAAACAATGAAACGGGGGGTCACCAGAAAAGGGAGTCCAGCGCATTTGGTGGTTATCCAGTGTATTACAGAAGCTACAAAACTGATTCAGGTACTATTCCATAGGTTGGTAATTAAACCATCTATCGTTAAATGAACGTTAAACGTCTTTTAACACTGTAAATTTAAGTTTACAACCGTAAAACGTTTCTACCCGTATTCTTATTTTAAATGGTAAAAATTCCGGCAACCACAGCGGAAGCTGCAAGCTGGCAGCTGGAGCACTTTGCCGTTTTTATTTTTTTTTTTTTGTTACTGTAACGTTTTACAGTTTTGTTTTTAATGGTGGGTGTTTAAAGCAGGTTTGAATGGTTTTAATATATTTTCCTCCTTCTTCTTCCTCTTATCACTCATCTGTATGTACCCAAACATGATTTGTCACACTGTCCCTGATCACGCTGTTCCAATAGTGGATAGATGTGTGCACACAGTGTGAGCTGTGTGAGATCACTACCATCCTGTTTTTTGTGGGGGTGGGTAGGGGTGTTAAATATTTATTTATGTTTAGTTTTTTTCCCCCATATGTTTTTAACATTCTAAAAGCTCTTTATTATTAAATTACATTTACATTTACATTTACATTTGGTCATTTAGTCATTTAGCTGATGCTTTTATTCAAAGCGACTTACAATTGAGGACAATAAAAGCAGTCAAAACTCACAAAAGAGCAACAATATATAAGTGCAAAAAAGTCTCAGTTAGCCTCACACCGTACCTGTTAGCAAGGTGATTTTTATATACGTTTAAATTAAGTATACTAATTAAGTATTGCACGTATTTACAACAACAATAATAAAACAGTGCATTGACATAAAAAAGGAAATTTACTTTTGCTACTTAAGTACTTTTAAGGACTTCTGTACTTTTACTTAAGTAAAAATCAGTCTGTACAACTTTCACAGTTGTATCTGTAGTATCTGTACTTTCACTCAAGTAATTGAGTTGAGTACTTTGTCCGCCTCTGCCCGTAGCTCACAAATGCATACAAAAATGGTCTTTGTGTCTAGCAAAAGTAAGAGCTCTTGCTGTACATGCTGGAGAGGTATTTTATATTGATATTTTCAGAAAAATACTGTTTACAACTAGGCTAGACTCATTAAATGTGATGTTGAGGAAGGGTAAATGGCCCCTTTATTTGTGCCCTTCTTATTTTGGAGCTGTCAGTTGTGTATGCTGAAATGCTGGGTGAACTACATGGAACTGTAATTCTGTGCCAAATGTGGAAGAGTATGGTTTTGGCAAGATTTATACTTGGTTAAAGCATTGTGGACATGATGGACATATAGTTATCCCTGTATTTTTAAAATCTCTTAGCAAGTTAAAGTTTTCTGGCACTGATTCAAGCTGTGAAAACACACATTGTTTGGTACAAACATCATTCATTGCAATGGAGTAAACATTCGTTAACTATAAGAAAGTAAAGGATCGTGACTTTTTAAATAAAATAAATTGTATAAAAAAATAATATTAAGGATTATTTAAAACAAAAATTAAAATGCATACAATAAAATAATGGGGGAAAAAACACCTCAGCAGATAGAGCATACTTAATGTCATCATAGGGTTTGATAATAAAACATCTGCCTCAGATTAAATACATGTAACACACCTGTCTGTTAAGATTCGCTGATTCTGAAATGCAACTGTCAGCAAATCCAAGGGATATCAGAAAACAAAAACATTTAGTACAAATTGTTATCATTTATAACTTATTTTGGGATAAAAACAGAAAAACAGCTACAATTATGCCTCTCCTGTGGTTCCCACGGTAGGTAATTATTCATTTTTTTATGTAATTATAATTAACACTTACATGTAGATCATTTTGCAAAATGACATTAAAAAGTGCTTTATCTTGACCTATGACACTGTAGTGGTCAAAAAATGACCAAGATACTTGACTTACAGGAATGACCTTTTATAGATCTTTTCACAATTTCACTGGAAACTTAAGGCATGATGACTTTCTGAAAATGTTATTTGTTGATATCTTCTGTTTTTGTAGACCTCTTTTAAGTTTGTACATAAGTTGTCAAGCTACACTTATTTGTAACTTATGAACAAAAGCAACATTTTTGACAAGCCAACTTTTCATCTTAATTATTAGTTTATTATTAGTTTTTTAATATAAAATGACTGAAAATACGGTCACACTTTATTTTAAGGTCCAATTATTACTAACAAACCATTAACTATGACTTTTGCCTCAATAAACTCCTAATTTGCTGCTTATTATTAGTTAGTACAGTAGTTGTTAAGTTTAGGTATTGGGCATGATTAGGGATGTAGAATATGGTCATTTAGAATAAAAGCTTTATAAGTACTAATAAACAGCCAATATGTTAATAATAGGCAAACAGATAAGCAGCTAGTTAATAGTGAGATTTGGTCCCTATACTAAAGTGTTACGAAAATACATAAATTAAGAAAAGGATCGGTCTTACAAATTGACAAAAGGAATTTATATTTGGCCACTCCTGTCTGGGATATGAAAACGCTTTTGGCCCAGTTGGATTGGCAATAGACAGACTTTACCACACAGTCGGCTCTTACTCTCCAGTGTGTTTATGACTGCTCATATTGCATATCATTTAAATTGTTACAACCACATTAGGGGATTGAAAAAGCCCAGTTCTCAGGAAGTTGTTTTGTCCATTTTGGATCAGTTGAGCCATTGCTAAAAGGCTTGTACGCAGAGGAAATCATGCCATGGACTTAGACAAAAGGTTTGATAAATACTGTTTTCAAACAAATTTGTTCCTTGTATAAATTCATACATTTCCCTTTTATAAACAAGTCCAAATTCAACCGCACTCTATGCCACAATCATTTTCAAAACTTCCTAAACTGATTTAATTTCATCTCAACGTTTTTATGAAAGACAACCTGTCATCTACGTATATGTTTGATCGGCCAGACACTCTTCGGAAACCTACTCTGTCTGCTTGCCAAATGGGAAATAACTCGAAAGTAGAGTCCAGGTCTCGCAGGACATATTCATAACACATGAGAGATTCTGTCTACGTAAAGCAAATGTAATTTGAACAAAATATGTTTTGTCTGTTTCTTTAAAAAAAACGAATTTTCCCCCTTGACAGACATGCTAGGAGGGAATACAGAGAAAACTGTTTGCCTCAAACTAAAAATAAGTTTGGTGGTAGAGCACACCACAAGGCTGAAGACCGCTGGCTGGGTACGTCTGAACTGTCCTTGTTGGATATAGACTTCAGTCATAGATCATATATATATATATATATAGAATATATATAATATATATAATATATATATATATAATGTCGGTTCTTGCCATCACTTCATTTTCTGTGATATCTTTCTACTGCTGCCTCTCTCATTTTTCACTTTAACAAAAGCAGATTTCTTCACCTCTACTCATCTTGTTTCTTACATTTGATAGGATCTTTCGTTTCTCCTGGCAAATCTTTCACTGTTCGCATAAAGTTTTGGCAGAGGTCTAACAGACCACAGGGCATGTTTGTGAATCATTTTAATCACGAGGTGTATGATTTATTCTGGCATTCCCTGTCCTTATTCCATCCAGCAGAGGCTTAGTAGAGACTGTATCTTGGTTACGTTTGCTTGGCATTAATAATGCTTCTAGGAATATGTATGTATACAGCCGCACACATAAGCACACTATATAAATATATATAGAGCCAACAATTTGACAATTACACCCGGGTGAAACTACTACAGTATGTAAAAGCATACTTGAAAAGAAGTGCTTCGATTGTGGTTAGGGCTTTTATGTAGTTTACTCAGTTCCTTCAGGCCTGAGGCCTCTTCTTGCTGTGGAGAAGAAAACATCATTTTGTGTCTGTAGCAGGCACCAGAAACAACTCCACGGCACTTTGAACAACTGAGAGGCTGAAGTTCTGTGTTCTGTTAAAATACTGGCTTCATTTTAAGTCAGGATCGTCATATATGTATATATATATACAGTATATATAAACAGTCAAAACAATATATACATATGTATGTATTGTTTTGACTGTTTATTGTTCAGTGCTATTTTAGTAGCCTATTATTAATATACTGTTAAAGTTTTTGTTAATATTTTGCATTCGATTTTATTTCACTTTAAGTTTTGGTAATGGTTTTTGCTATTTGTATTAGTTTTTGTCTTTTAAAAATATGTCTATATATAGTTTCTATACATTTTAATTTATTCATTTTAGTTTATTTTAAGTTATTTTAGCACTTCAGGTTTAAACTAAATGAAAACTATAAATGTTGCTTTGGCAAAATAAGTTTTTTTTTTCTGCAAACTTTTTATTTTATTTCAGGTAACAAAATAGTAATATTTATATGGTTTTAGTTTTAATTAACGATAATATTCTCTGATTATTATTAACTGATTCGCTCTCTAATAGCACAACATAAAATTATTAAAAGTAATCAGCAGTAACAATGAACTAAACTAATGCAATAAATTTGGCCATGAACAGATGTGAACGAACTGTGAAGCATTAATATCTAACGTTTCCAGATAAACAAATTGCTCATTGTGATTGTGAGTCAGTGTGGCTTAGGAGGTGTGTCTGTGCTGAGTCACCAGATCTGTGTCACCTTTCATGTCTCACCGCCTTCTAGTACTCCTCCCCACCCAGTCACAGACCACTGCCTCTTCACTCCTCAACAACACAGCTGCTGAATCACACACACACACACACACACACAAACTATTCATGAGCATTTGAGATCGCTCAACATGTTTTCACTCGTCGTCATTATGCATGTTTGTTTGTAAAAGTGAGAGTGTGATTCATATATGTGTGTGTGAAATCTGGGTTTGGGTGCATCATAAAACCACAAGCATGTCATCCCTTTCTGTTAAGACATACTCCTGTGAGCTTGATCAATATCAACCTACAGTCACAAAAGTAATGTGTGATACCACATCAGCTTTAATAACAAGCATCCAAACATTTCTTTCAAATGAAACAACCGAAATACTGCTAGTTGGACCCAAATCTCTTTCTTTCACTGTGATGTTCTGGTGACGCCTTCACATACTGAATGTAAACTGGGTGTGATTTTGACTTGTCATTCTGATTTAAAGCCCATATCAAGCACCTCATCAAGTTTTCTCATCTGCACCAAACCTCCAAACCTTTATTTGTTAAGCATGCTATTATGACCTCACACCTAGATGACTGTAACTCCCTTCTAAACTCTTACGCATTAAACTGTTTAAATAGTTAATTTGTCCTGAGCTCTGCAGCCCATAATGCTTCCTTTGCCCTTCATGGGCAGTATAGGAACTTCAGCATCACTTCCCTAATATTCTGGGATACTCTCCCCCAGTATCTCTCCAAAATTTCAAAACTCAGTTGAACTCAGTTCTGTGTACATAAACAAACAATGAAATAAATGAGTTGTTGTGAACTTGTGCTATGTAATGATATAGAAAGACAATATACTGATTTTAAAGCCACTTTTTGTAATGTCATTTAGTGCTTTACTTGTCTTCTACAATAATGCGAATTTCTTGAATTATCTTCATTTGGGGGGGGTTTTCTCAGAAAATATTGATTGCAATTAATTAATCAGCAAAATGTGCTATTCATTTGCTTAAAGGGGTCCTATTATGCTTTTTAACTTTTTAATTTTAGTCAGTGTGTAGTGTGTATGTTTGGGCATTAAAAAGATCTAGAAAGTTACAAATCTCAAAGTCCACTCCAAAGGGAGATATTTCGTTTTTTAAAAATCCCTTTTCAAGAACTACAACGAAAGGCTTGTTTGGACTACAGCATTTGGTTTCCGGGCTTTGTGATATCACAAAGCGGCTCATTGGAATATCATTACAAATAATTCCTGCCTACAGAAATTCGAATGGTTGGGGGGTGGGGAGGGGCGAGGTCGTGGTTAAAACGCTTGGTTGAGTGAGTGCATCAGACGAGACGACTAAGAAGAAGTGCTGCTGCAGAGTTAGAGCATCAGACGAAAAACCAATAGAGAGACTGTGCTGTAGCCTCAAATTTTCGGGCATTTCTAGAACAATTCTTACAAGTATAATACGACGTAGCTGGGCGCCGCAGACAGACGCCACCGGTGTGCCTACACTCATAGAAAATAAAGTATTTGAATTTTAAAGACGTGGCGCGACGCAACTCTGTGCTTCTCGTCCAGTGCGCAACCGCCTGAAACGCTGTTTTATTTTCACCTCCTTGAGCACCAAAATGATATCGGTTAGTCTTTAGTCAAATCAAATTCCGAAAGACGAGAAGGATGTCAGGAAAAACAAGTGTTTCAATTTATTTTTTAACTTTGTTCCTGAGCATTATAACCCCAATTTGCTATTGTGTGCTGCGCATTTTACTGAGGACAGCTTCCACAACACGAGGGAGTACAGTGCCGGATTCACCCAAATGTTTTTGTTGAAAGACGGAGCAAGGGGCGTGGCAGTAATGAAACACTGTCTAAGCTGTTCGCCAATCACAACGCACTGGGACAGCTAACCAATCATAACACATTTTGTTTTTCGGAAGGTGGATCTTCATCAAAGTCGGAACTAATCGAGCCGTTTGTGCCATGCTGGGGAGAAAGGTATTGTAATAATTTAATTATGTGAAAAATAATGCATTTTTCCAAGCAATGAGAGCATGTTCTAGTACACCCCCAAAACAAAATCAAGACTTTGTAAAAGAGCATAATAGGACCCCTTTGCTTAACATTTTAAAGTACTTGACGGCCATAAAGACAGCCAGTTGAATGAGCAAAAATGGTACATTCTCGTTCTGAAGGGTTGGTAAGATGTTTTCATGTTTTTGAAAGAAGTCTCATGCTCACCAAGATCAAAAAAAATAAAAAATAAATATTGGGGAAAACTAAAAGTTATTGTGTCCTTGCTGAAAAAAAGCATTAATTTATGTATATATAAAAGTACTGACCCCAAACTCTTGAACAGTAGAGTAAATAATATACAGTATATTGTAGACCGTATATAATATATATTTCAAGTGTCTGAAATATTGCTTTAATATCTTTAATGGTCTTTAATAGCCATGCCTTTCTCTTTGGCAAATTTTTGCACAGGGATGTCCTGGCCAGAGGGAAATGCACCATTTCCAGTGTGCTGTGATAATAGCAAAGTGCAAATGAGACGTGTGGGACAGCACGCGATCTCAAACAGCAGCTCGGGATTTCACAGGCTTACAGCCTTAGAGTGCATGCATCCTCTCCAAGCTGAGTCACTTTTTCTCTCAGCCTCTGTGCAGTCTATTACCTGCCCCTCACCAAAATGTGGGATGATACAGACCGTTTATTGAGTGTGATTTCCATGTGGCATTATAATAAGGGAGAATCGGCTGTGATCATGAAGCAGGCTCAGGTTTTGCTCTTGACTGGCCAAACTCAAGCTAAGAACGCCTACAGGGTAACACAATCATGCTCAGAAGAACCGGACGACTTACTAGAAAGTTTTGTGAGAATGAATGAGCTCAAACTGATATTTGACAACACAGCTTTGTCTCAGAAATCGCCTGACAAACTCTAAAAAGACATAACCTCAAGCAGGGGAGCTTCATTCTGTGTTCACAAGGCTTACATTGACTAGTGGACATGACAAAAAGCAGTCTGATTCAGAGCAGAATGAAGTCATGTCTTTGAAAAAAGTGGGTTTGAAAGAGAAAACGTACAGTACATTGAATTAATGAAAGGAAATAGTGTATTTACTCAACCGCTTATTAACATAAACCACATATAGTGTGTTTCGCATTAAGTTACACAAGATCTTTTGACAATTCTTTGACTGTCACAGACCACAAATCTAAATAGCTAATTAGGAACCTGCATTTCACAAGAAGGCTTTCTTATTCTCTATATGTGTCCTGCCTGTGCCATGCTGTCCACGTAGGGACGCTGAAAATTACAAGAGCAATAAGGATTTTTAGGGGCATTATGACTGGGTTAATAAAACACAGCTGCCCCTAAAAGTCCCTCATTTTTCTTGCTGCCTTTTGGGTTCTCTTCCTAGTCTCACATTTCAACAGCGTGGAGCCGGCTTTCAATCCGGCGGCTGGGTGTTGGTGAGAGCTGGACACCCTTTCCCTCCCCTGGGGAAGCACAGACATGGGGCTGCTGTATCGCTTCCTTGCTTCTGATGGCTGGAAACCAGCAAGACCCTGTTTGTCAGCCGTCCAACAAGTGAAAAGTTTAAATTAAGAAGAGAGTGAGGGGAATTTTAGCCTCCCTCCTCCCCTCAAGCGTGCATGCCAGGGGTTTATAAATTGCCCTTATAAAAAAGGGGGTTTGCTTTGGGATTTAAATGGGTAGCTGAGAGAGGTGAATGAGTTCATTGCATTTCGGAGCAGGATTCTTTCCTATTCGGATTGGTATTTCTATGTTTATACATGCACTACAAACATGCCCATTAGACAGCATGCATGAGGATCCTTTCAATATTACAATCATGAGCGACAGAAATGTTTGTGAAATACTAGATTGATAGGCCTAAGTGTGCAAGTTAAACAAACCACACTAGAACAGATAACAATGTGCTCAGTCAAAAATAAGACTTTTTTTTTCTAAACGTCCAGCAGTGGGATATTGTATAGCGAATCCTCGACAGAACACCGTGAGCAAACTATTTTGGATAATTTGGATAACTCTTTTACGAATTTACGTAAATTATTGAATTGCAATTAGTACTTATAAGCAATTTAGGCTAGACCTTATAGTTCCTTCCCATTTGAATGTTTCCCACCCACAGAACATCTAAATATTTTTGTTTCATTATAATATACTCATTCAGACAGAAATAAGTGAGGATGATTACATGAGCCAGAAACTGGGACTTTGTAGGCCAGTTGAGAGTAAATTTAACTACTCACCTTGCCCGCAAAGACCCAACCTCTAACACATTAATGTCTTTAACCCCAAATACACAAAATGTGTTATTATACATTCACTGTTGTGTTTATTTTACAATGAATAACCATAAAATACTCAATTCCACTAAATAGTATTTTAATATACTTCACCTGGCCTGTTTCATTTCTACATAGAACTATAATTCATATTAGCATCATGCATTAAGGCAAATAATAAAAAATACTTATATATATATATATATAAAGAAAAACTAAAAACCATCTAAATAATTCAGCAGGAATGCAGAAGCACATATTGATGTATTTTCTTGCCAACAATTAGCAACAACAGATTAATTTACCTCTGCTTGGCTTCCATTGTTTGAGCACTGTATCAACTCAGCTTGTTTTGAATTGAGTCCACTGTTTGGATTGTACGCATTGACAGTTGTAGAAAAGTTAGTCGATCTTACTGTCCAATTCTGGTTCCGATTACTGTCACATGAATGGAATAAAGATGTAATCTTCACTAAAGCCCGCATATAAGATTCTTCGGACAAGACATGAGCGTTTTTTCTTCTCTTGGATGCGCCAAAATGTAATCAATCTGACTCGTCGGGAGCGCAGTCCTGACTGTCACCGCCGTCTTCGTCTTCTGAACGCATTTACCTGGATTCTGCACCGCACGCTCGCGTGTCATGTGCCGCGCGACAGCCGCAGCAGCGAGCGGAGATCTCGCGCAGTTCTCGGGCCCTCCCCAAAATGGAATTCTAGGTAGCACATGCGTTCATGAATCTGTCACACTCACCTACTTTGCCTTTGAGCCTTTGGTTCAGGTCAAAACAGCTAGAAAGTTTATTGTTGGGTTCGCATTTATTTCATACATCCAATTATTTTTTTTAATATGGCAAACATATACACCGAGTCCCACAGAAAAACAGCAGTTGTGTTGTATGATTTGAACCTTTAGAGTTGTATAATTGAATTCACTGCCCTGGCTTATATTAGCTGCGCACTGTGTCCGTTGAATAGATGTGTTGTAATTTGGAGCGCCAGCGTCGTCTTGTGGATACAAGCGTACAACATTTTACACACATTCTTCTTACACTCCGACTCTTGCATTGTTTTGTCAAACCTTCCCGATTAAATATTTTGCTCTCCTCAATGACACAATAATAAAATATCCCATTTATGAGTATTTGTTTTTTATTACGGAACATTCAGAATTAATAACTTACAATTCTCTATTATAAGTGTTTACACTTTTATGTTTTAGTACATTAATCATAGTATTCTTTTTTAAACTTACACAGAGGGCATCTATAGACTACAATGTTCAGGTCATAGCACAGGAAATAAACTGGATTCAAGATTCAAACTTTCTATTTTCTACTGCTGAAATGAAACGTGCAGTGGTGTTGTAATAATATAGGAAAACAAGATTAATTGTTAATTAGGTTTTTTTGTTGCAAAAGTGTCTTTTTCTCATTGTCCGAGGCACGGACGGGGTTCGAACCCGCGATCTTCGGTTTACGAGACCGACGCCTTACCACTTGGCCACCGCGCCTGATGGCCAACTGCGCGAAAATTACGTGATTTAGTGAAATATCGACTGAACGAACTTTACGACTTGTCAAATGTTTATAATTTTCCATTGAGTAATGTGAGTCCATGCATCTTCTTTATACATATTATAAAAGCAATCTAACGATTCAAGTCTTTTTTATTCCCTCTGCTAAATTGGACACATCCGGTAGACGTTAGAGCGGAGGATTCCCGGATGTGTAACCATTCCAAACAAAGTCTACAACACTTCAAATTAAAAGTACAACAAATATATCTCCCACATCCCACAATAAACGTTCGCAAAATGCGTGTCATTAAAAATGACAATTACAAAATACGGATCCAGCAAGCATGGATCCGTAAAAAAAATAATAGACATGAAAAGGCATGTATAGGCAAAAACAATGTTTTATTTTTTCATTCACCAATCAATGTTTAAGTTTCAGGCTATTTTTAGCCAAACTTTGTGCAAAGATGATTCTCAAATATGTTGAAACATATAACAGAATGATTTGATATACTACTGTTCTTTATGGAATATGTGCGTGAAATGTCCATAAATTTGTTTTCCCATTCTATACAATGTATCTATACATTGCATCTAATTGGCATATTAATGTGTTCTTGGGGCATAATGAAAAAAAAAACTGTATTAATAGGATTAATAACTTGCCAACATTTTTATAAGAATATCTCCTATTTCATAGAAATATTGATCCATAATTTCATTCTGACTTGTGTCTCCCCAAAATGCCTGATTAACATGCTGTTTGTCCTCTACAGAAGACATGCATGAAAATGATGCCCTGTTTCGTATCAAAAAAGTCATATTCCGATTTGAAACTCCATAACATTTTTCTGAGATGTTTATTTACGACAAACAGTTTGAAAATTAGCCAGATTTAAATGATAATTACAAAATATCATATTTTCCTAAGAGTGCTAAATTTGATCATTCTGTTAATATCAGTCATATTTAAAGAACAAGGAGAGGGAGTGTTTATGATCAAACCTCCAAACATTTGATATCTCTAAAAAGCCCTGAATAAAAAAAAACTGTGGCATGTATTGTCTCAGAGAAATTTATTAAAATATAATGTCCTCTACAGAAGACAAAAGTCTATGCCTGGGTCCCAGGAGGATTACATAATATAAGCATATTATGTTTGGCTTGTCTTTGACATTTACTATCAAATTTCAAAAGTAGATATTCTATGTCAGTCCACACAACTGCGTTAAAACGTTTGATCACATTAAAGGGGTCATATGATGCAATTTTAATTTTTCCTTTCTCTTTGGAGTGTTACAAGCTCTTGGTGCATAAAGAAGATCTTTTTAAGTTGCAAAGACTAAAGTCTCAAATCCAAAGAGATACTTTATAAAAGTTAAGAGTCAGCCACGCCTACCTAAAAAACGGCTCGTTCTAACACGCCCCAAAATATCTACATCACTATGTGGGAAGATCTGCATAACCCTGCCCAAATGTTCACGCAAAGAAAGAAGGTGCAACGGAGCTGGTCGCTGAGGGAATACATCAACTTCACGCTGTGGATTGCCGGATCGGCTTTCACCGTGGACGAAGCGGATTCCAGCCCGGGGTTGTCACATGTGGTTGCCGCAAGCCCTCCGGACGCTCCTCACTGTAGGCCGCCGCGTGTGATGCTGTGTTTCGTTGTGAAAGCGAAACTACTTTGTTTGGCCTTCCAAAAGAGGACACAACTAGAAATCAGTGGTTAAGTTGTATTTACAACACTGTTCCAGAACACTTCAACCCAAATTTTCAGATGTGTTCAGCACATTTTATGGAGAACTGTTTCCTCATCCTGGAGAGTAGACTACCATCTGTGCTCAGAGGCTGTTTATAAAGTGTGGGTTTCCCACTTTTGCAAAGACAGTCTGGCGCTTCGGACTCACAGCCTGTAAGTACGTTTTTTTATATTTAAAGGACTTGCCACTGATGATTCAAACGCTAGTTTTGAGCAGTGTAGAGTAGCTCTTGTTGTTTGTTGTTTCTCCGATCACAAATGCAGACATGGTTTTATGTTTACGCAGCACGATAGGCAACGCAACACGTAAAAAGACAGTATAAGTCATTATAATCAGTAATTATGTCCCCACTGGATGCAACAAATGCCTCATTTGTAATGGGTTTTATTGGTTTTGTCTCGTCCTGCTGGAGACGGCATCACAGTATGTTAAGGGGCGTAACATTTCCGTCACACGCTTGAGGTATTCAGCCAATCACAACGCACTGGATAGCTGGTCAATCAGAGCATACCTCGCTTTTCAGACCGATGAGCGCGTTTCAGAAAGGCGGGGCATAGAGGAGCAACAATAATGTACAGTATGTGGAAAATAATGTATTTTGAACCTTAAACCACATAAACACATTTCATTACACCAAATACACAACATAATGTTCTTTTTAGCAACATCATATGACCCCTTTAAAAAGTAAAATCATGAACTGTATTGAGAAGCAGGGCGTTTCAAAGTCGTTTTCTAAAGCAATGTATAGCAATCGCTCCACTTGTTTAATTCAGTCACTCACGAATTATCAGGAATGGGTGTTTATTAAAGTAAACTTAAATAAATATAACGAGAGGCCCTAAACAAAGTATAGGCTACAACTTTTCTGTTGTTTACTTAAAGAAAAATGACAAAAAAAAACAAAAAAAAACGTCCTATAACATTTTCAAAAACAACTTATATCATGGTATGTCTACAGATAAATATTTAGTACAGCTAGGGGCTCGGCATTTTATTTCAAATACCCAACGCTTTTCCTGGCTACAGTCTCTATTTAAAAAAAAACAAAAAAAAAACGAATTTCCCGCGAAAAAAATAATGAGCGAAACGGAAGGCTGCGCGAGCAGTCAGCACACTCTCTACCAAACTTGACTGCAATGTCCAAACTCGAGGTTTTATCAGCTGTGTGGAGTACATTCAAGACGGAGGGCGGGTAATATTCACAGCACTTTCGACTTCAGGCTGTTTCTTATAGGACGAAAATCTTCTGGGCTTACTTGTATACGGTAGTCTTAATTAGTAAACAGCGGCGGTATTCTCGTAACGACACAATAGCGGACCGCTCATCAGTAAACATACTTTCTGCCGCGGTGGGTTTTTGTGTTGTAGTCAGCGCTCAGTATCGCGTGGAATCCAAATTACTCATGATCCGATAAGAGTTCGCGACGCGCTCGATTCTACACGCGGATGAGACGTTGTTGCGAATTCCATCCGGTCTGTAAAACAAACTGAACTGCCGGCTCGTTTATGTTAACTGTTACTTTGTTGAGGGGGCGAACCGGTCTCGGCTGCTCTCCCTTTGTTTGGGCCCAAGACTCGGCTGAATCCACTGGAGCTCCGTCTCAAACGTCTCATTCGACCGCGAACGCTATTTTAGGATGGCTCCACAAAAGCACGGATCTGGTGGAAATGGTTTTTACGCCAACAGCACGAGTAAAGCGGCTAATGGAGGAGCTCACGTATCGTCCGGTGTTGTGATGACTTCAGTCAAGCGACCCAAGATGGAGCAGGTCCAAGCCGACCACGAACTCTTCCTGCAAGCCTTCGAGAGTAAGTTGCTCGCGAATCCAACTTTCCCCCATAGTCTCTTTGTATGTACAACAGATTGCTGCTTTTCGAGCACACTTACCAGTATCCGATTGCTTTACGACCCATACTCTTAGCTTGAGGGCTAAACAACAATACTACCTGGGAAACTGTGTGCAGTAATACACCGAATGCTTAAATAATCCGGATAATTCACGTTAAAAGTCGTATGTCGTGTTTTTTCACAATAGAGGGATTTAGACACGTATTAATTGTTTAGGCCACATCCTATATGAAAATTAGACACGTGCATCAAGAGGTGACACGTGCTTTGTGGTGCTTTTATGTATTTTATTATTTTAATACGACATTGGGGACTTCATAGAAGAGCAATGGACAACAGTCGTGAACAGCACAAACCCCTTGAAAACCTCGCTGCAGTTTCTCTACACTAGCTAAGACAAGTAGTGTGCATGCCAAACTGCCACCTTGATTCACGTGTAAGAGTGTCATTGTACCAAAAATAGGGTTCATTTTATAGATACTGGTTCGACATGTATCTAAAATGGTAGTTTCTTTGGTTATTTACATGGTGAGTCGCATTCTGGCAACATCGGTGTGCATGATTCTACTGCATTTCTGTTCACAGAACCAACTCAAATATATCGATTTCTTCGCACAAGGAATCTCATAACAGTAAGTAGATCATGATGAAATGACATGCCGTTCTCATTTAGACGTGAACTAACCCTGTACATGGCTGCCATAACAATAGACTTGACTGGTTGTGTCTTTAATTTCTTTCTGTTCTTTCAGCCAATCTTCCTGCACAGATCTCTTACATATATGTCACACAGAAATTCAAGAACAAATTCAAAAAGGTAAAACCATTACATGCACCTAATGTCTTAATCTTTTTGTTTGTCTAAAAGCCACATCTTCATTTCCTTGTGCAGGCCTCATAGTGAGTAAATTTGCATGCTGACAAATGCACTGCAACTGACTGATGTACTGCACTTCAGTTGTAGTTAGATAAGTTGAATGAGGGTTTCACATCTCAACTATTTACAGAACATTTGTTGGCATCTGTTCTTTCAGAAAATACTTTGGTGTGAATGACCTGCTTTTCAAAGTAGAGAAGTCGAAAGTGGATCAGGAATCTCACAAGTAAGATGTTCTTGATCCAGAGTTATTTTGCTCACTGTTTTTCCGAACATGAAATTGATTGACTTGACTGAATGGATCAAATGCATGCAGAAGTTTTATCTCCAGGTTTGTCTTGCAGCATGGCGTCAAACCTGCAGCTCACTTTTACTGGATTCTTTCATAAAACTGGTAAGGTTGTAGCTCTGTAGGTGGGTTATGGTGGTACCTTTTAGTCAACGGGTGCAAATACTACATTCTTGCTGCGGGCCGTTGTGGATTCTGATTTGTTGTCCAATGTATCAGAGAAGCCATTGCAGAACTCAGAGAATGAAGAAAACTCAGTGTCTGTGGAAATGCTGCTTGTCAAGGTCTGCCACAAGAAGAGAAAGGTACAACTTGTTCGCTTGGCTAAAAAGTCAGGGAAAATAAGTGCGGGGGGTTGCGTGTTTTTTTTTTTTGACGCGCCGCCTTGGTTTTTTTTGGTTCACCCCACAAAAGTTTTCTTGTCTTGATACAGTATATGTGGCCATATCTGTCCGTACTGTAGGTTAATTTTTAATTGGTAATTATGCTTGCTATCTAGCACAACTAAAAACTCAATGAAATCGCTTGACAAGCACAGTTTTGTGTCTTGTTGACATGTCTGTGTTACGAGCATTTTATTGGACTTAAAGGGATAGTTCACCCAAAAATGAAAATTTTGATGTTTATCTGCTTACCCCCAGGGCATCCAAGATGTAGGTGACTTCTTCAGTAGAACACAAACAAATATTTTTAAAGGGGTCATGTGACGTTGCTAAAAAGAACATTATTTTGTTTAATGCAATGTTTATGCGGTTTAAGGTTTAAAAAACACATTATTTTCCACATGATACTGTACATTATTTGTTTCTCCTCTATGCCCCGCCTTTCTGAAACGTGTTGATTTTTACAAAGCTCATCATTCTAAAAAAGCGAGGTATGCTCTGATTGGCCAGCTATCCAGTGCATTGTGATTGGCCGAATGCCTCAAGCATGTGACGGAAATGTTACTCCCCTTACCATAATGTGATGCCGTGTCCCCGGCGTGACGAGACAGAACCAATAAAACCCATTACAAATGAGGCCTTTGTTGCATCCAGTGGGGACATAATTACTGATTATAATTACTCATACTGTCTTTTTACGTGTTGCCTATCGCGCTGCGTAAACATAAAACCATTTCTGCATTTGTGATCGGAGAAACAACAAGCCTGTTCTACACTGCTCAAAACTTGCGTTTGAAACATCAGAGGCAAATTCTTTAAATATGAAAAACGAACTTACAGTCTGTGAGTCAGAACAGCCAGACTGTCCTTAAAAAGTTGGAACTGGCCAACTTTATAGAAACAGCCTTTGTGCCACAGACGCATTGTGCCACAGACTCATCCTCCATAAAATCGCAGCACACATCTGAATATTTGGGTTGAACTGTTCTGTAACAGTGTTGTAAATACAACTTAACCACGGATTTCTAGTTGTGTCCCTTTGTAAGGCAAAACAAAGTAGTTTCGCTTTCACAAACTGCGACTTCACAAAATGGCAGTGGCGGCAACAGCAAGAATTAAAGTTACGCTTTCTTTCTTTGCGTGCACATTTGTGCGGCTTTATGCTAATATTTCCACATCGTGACATAGACATGTGGGGTTGTTTTAGAATGAGCCGTTTTAGGTAGGCGTGTTTTACTCTTAACTTTTATAAAGAATATCTCTTGGATTTGAGACTTTAGTCTTTGCAACTTTACAGATCTTCTTTATGCACCAGAGCTTGTAACACTCCAAAGAGAAAGGAAAAATTGAAATCGCATCATATGACCCCTTTAACGCAAATCGTTGTAGTCTGTCAGTCTTATAATGGAGGTGAATAGGAATCACGGCTTTGAGAGAGAAAAAAACATACACAAACAAAACCAAATTAAACCCTGTAAAGACAAAACGATCGGTCTGTGCAAGAAACTGAACAGTATTTATATCATTTTTTTTTATCTCTGATTCACGCAATGATCGAACTGAGCACATCTTCCTGAGCGCATTCTCAACGTGAGGTGTCGTCGTCTTGCTTTATGGTGGATCGCAGACTTTATAAGTGCATTACCGCCTCCTATCTCTCAAATGGACCATTGATACTCTATCTACAATCTCAATTAGGAGTGTCAATGGTCCATTTGAGAGAGAGGTGGCGGTAATGCACTTAAGTCTGCGATCCGCCGTAAAGCAAGACGACGACGAACAGTTCGGACATTGTGTGAATCAGAGGTAAAAAAAACTATATAAATACTGTTCAGTTTCTTGCACAGACTGATCGTTTTGTGTCTTTTCACATCAATGTATCATCACGAGCCGCAGGGTTTAATTTGGTTTTGTTTGTGTGTTTTTTTGTTTTTTTTTACACTCAAAGCCGTGATTCCCATTAACTCCATTATAAGACTGACAGACTGCAACGGTTTGTGTTAATATTAGTTTGTGTTCTACTGAAGAAACAAAGTCACCTACATCTTGGATGCCCTGGGGGTAAGCAGATAAACATCAAATTTTCATTTTTGGGTGAACTATCCCTTTAATTCGGCATAGTGCAACATGAGTCATCAAGATTTTTGATCCCAGAAGAGAAAAGGTGCAGTCACATTTACTGTCGTTCAACAAATTTTCAGGGGCGAAATCCAGTCATATCAATAGGAATCCATGCAAATTGGAATTTTGTGTGAGGGAGAAAGATTTCCCCACATAGATTTTGCAGTGGGTTCAAGTTGGTCACACAGATTCACCGCACTGAAGCTTAAAAAAAAAATTGCTCCGCTGTTGACAATAGACAATGGACATTTTTGCCCCCAAAATTTTGCAGAAATTTAGCTAATGTGACTGCCTAAGCACTGAAAATTTTAAATTGGTAAACATCAGTGAACTTTTAGTAGTATACTAGCATATACAGGTGCATCTCAATAAATTAGAATGTTGTGGAAAAGTTCATTTATTTCAGTAATTCAACTCAAATTGTGAAACTCGTGTATTAAATAAATTCAGTGCACACAGACTGAAGTAGTTTAAGTCTTTGGTTCTTTTAATTGTGATGATTTTGGCTCACATTTAACAAAAACCCACCAATTCACTATCTCAACAAATTAGAACTGGTGCATGCCAATCACTAAACAACTCAAAACTTCCTGAGCCTCCAAAATGGTCTCTCAGTTTGGTTCACTAGGCTACACAATCATGGGGAAGACTGCTGATCTGACAGTTGTCCAGAAGACAATCGTTGACACCCTTCACAAGGAGGGTAAGCCACAAACATTCATTGCCAAAGAAGCTGGCTGTTCACAGAGTGCTGTATCCAAGCATGTTAACAGAAAGTTGAGTGGAAGGAAAAAGTGTGAAAGAAAAAGATTACTCAAATAACCGAGAGAACCGCAGCATTATGAGGATTGTCAAGCAAAATCGATTCAAGAATTTGAGTGAACTTCACAAGGAATGGACTGAGGCTGGGGTCAAGGCATCAAGAGCCACCACACACAGACGTGTCAAGGAATTTGGCTACAGTTGTCGTATTTTTCTTGTTAAGCCACTCCTGAACCACAGACAACGTCAGAGGCGTCTTACCTGGGCTAAGGAGAAGAAGAACTGGACTGTTGCCCAGTGGTCCAAAGTCCTCTTTTCAGATGAGAGCAAGTTTTGTATTTCATTTGGAAACCAAGGTCCTAGAGTCTGGAGGAAGGGTGGAGAAGCTCATAGCCCAAGTTGCTTGAAGTCCAGTGTTAAGTTTCCACAGTCTGTGATGATTTGGGGTGCAATGTCATCTGCTGGTGTTGGTCCATTGTGTTTTTTGAAAACCAACGTCACTGCACCTGTTTACCAGTACATTTTGGAGCACTTCATGCTTCCTTCTGCTGACCAGCTTTTTGAAGATGCTAATTTCATTTTCCAGCAGGATTTGGCACCTGCCCACACTGCCAAAAGCACCAAAAGTTGGTTGTTGTTGGTGTGCTTGACTGGCCAGCAACTCACCAGACCTCACCCATAGAGAATCTATGGGGTATTGTCAAGAGGAAAATGAGAAACAAGAGACCAAAAAATGCAGATGAGCTGAAGGCCACTGTCAAAGAAACCTGGGCTTCCATACCACCTCAGCAGTGCCACAAACTGATCACCTCCATGCCACGCCGAATTGAGGCAGTAATTAAAGCAAAAGGAGCCCCTACCAAGTATTGAGTACATGTACAGTAAATGAACATACTTTCCAGAAGGCCAACAATTCACTAAAAATGTTTTTTTTTTATTGGTCTTATGAAGTATTCTAATTTGTTGAGATAGTGAATTGGTGGGTTTTTGTTAAATGTGACCCAAAATCATCACAATTAAAAGAACCAAAGACTTAAACTACTTCAGTCTGTGTGCACTGAATTTATTTAATACATGAGTTTCACAATTTGAGTTGAATTATTGAAATAAATGAACTTTTCCACGACATTCTAATTTATTGAGATGCACCTGTATATAGTTTATAAGCCAACATATGCGTTGAACTCTGATCATGTTTCATTTCTGTTTTTCTAGGATGTAAGTTGTCCAGTAAAGCAAGTGCCTACAGGTAAAAAGCAGGTGCCTCTGAACCCAGACAGCAGTCAGACCAAGCTGGGAGCTTTCCCCACACTGATAGTGCCCAGCCATGAGTTTGAACCCAGTAACAGCCACATGGTGAAGTCCTACTCCCTTCTGTTCAGAGTGTCTCGTCCAAGGGGGAGAGAACTCAACGGCATGACCACCAGAGATAGCAGTATGAGCTTCAGAGACTTTAAAGTAGCTGATGATAGTCTTGCACCTCAATTTGATGAGGCCTTTTTACCAAGAATTTGTTTTCTTCTCAGATGTTATGGAAGAGCTGTCTAACAGGAAGAAGAGATACTGCTCTAATCAGGATGACGGAGAAACTACATTTGTGGCACAAATGACAGTTTTTGATAAAAATAGGTAAATGTTCTTGGTTAAATAGCTTGTTCTTGTAGTGTTTAGTTGCTTTTTGTTTGCTTGTCTGGTTTAAGACCAGACTTCTTTCTTCTTTCAACAGACGCCTCCAACTTTTGGATGGCGAGTATGAAGTCTCCATGCAGGAGATGGAGGAGAGTCCTGTAGGCAAGAAAAGGGCAACATGGGAAACCATACTAGATGGGAAGGTCAGTTGCAGGTGGTGGTTTTTATTAGCCTGCATGTGTCTATTTGAGATGTTTGTATGTCATTATTTGAGAACCTGTGTTTCAGTGGCTTCCACCCTTCGAGACCTTTTCTCAGGGACCCACGCTGCAGTTCACTTTGCGATGGACTAATGACACAGCTGACAGGGGAACAGCACCAGTGGCCAAACCGCTTGCCACACGCAATTCTGAATCCAGCACAGTAGACGGCAGCAAGCCTAGCAATGTAAAGCCTCCACAGGCAGTAGGTAAGATCACAAGCGCTGGTTAGTGATTACAAGTGAAAATCACTAACATTTTGATCTTTAAAGCATAACAGTTTGTGTGCAGTACTGAGGATTCTGATCATAACAATGACGTTTGATTGATTGCAGCTCTTAATGATTCAGTTGGCGCTGGTCTACCAGTAAGAAGAGAACAAACTCATGTCGAACCTCGTCAGAAACTACGTGTTTATTATCAGGTAAGTAACATGCATCTATAAATGTATCTAACAATACCAACAGTGCTTTCAAACTACACTATACTCACAACCACAGCACTTATCAGTGATCCCAGGCCTTTATATTGACTATAAAAAGGGCAGGGAGTTTCCTGTGATTCTCTACATCTTTCCACTGTAGATTTTATTGTATCATATCACCATGAGAGCGCTGGAGTCCATAAGTCCTGCCTTGACATTTTCCTCTGACTCATTGTTGGTCTTGTATGTTGGGCTGATGTGTGGTCACGGTCTGTTGTGTCCACCACCTTGTTTTGTAGTTCCTATACAACAATAACACACAGCAGCAGACGGAAGCCAGAGATGACCTGCACTGTCCCTGGTGCACGTTGAACTGCCGTAAGCTTTACAGCCTCCTCAAGCACCTCAAGCTCTCTCACAGCCGCTTCATCTTCAACTATGTGGTGAGAAACATCTTAAGGTTATGAAACTGTCACCAGACCACATGGATTATGTAGTCATAATCAGTGTAACACCACAGTGTTTACACATGTTGTGTGAATCAATCTGTGAATGGCTTACTCGTAGTTGAGCTGGGTTAAACCATCATAACCTTTAAAAAATGATTAAAAGGCTCATATGTTGCAATTAAATTTTTTCCTTTGTCTTTGGAGTGTTAAAAGCTGTTTGTGCATACACAAGATCCGCAAAGTGTTGCAAAGATTAAAATCTCAAACCCAAAGAGACAATCTTTATAAAAGTTAAGACTTGTCCACGCCCTCCTAAAATGCCTCGTTCAAACACGCTCCCACATATCTACGTCCCTGTGTGGGAAGATTTGCATAACACCGTCCAAATGTATACACAAAGAAGGAAGGCGTCACTTTGATTCGCTCTGTAGTGTTGTTGGTGCCGTCATGTCGTGGAGACGCTGTGTGTTTCGTTACAAAAGCGAAACTACTTTGTTTGGCCTTCCAAAAGAGGACACAACTAGAAATCAGTGGTTAAGTTTTATTTACAACACTGTTCCAGAACACTTCAACCCAAATATTCGAGTGTCTGAATACTGTGCAAGCGCATTTTGAGACAGGAGGTAAGTTTTGCCGGACCCTTAAGAAGGCTAACATTTCCGTCACACGCTTGAGGTATTCGGCATCACACGCCTTGGTCGCTGAGACCCACTCAGAGCACCCCGGCTTTTCGACCGAGACTTTGTGAAGATTCACGCGTTTCAGAAAGGCGGTGGCAGTAGTGGAGCACCATAGCTGTCAGTATTAGAAAATATGTTTTTAACCGTTAACATAGTAAACGCATTGCAATTACACCATTACACAAAATAATGTTTTTTTTTTAGCAACGCCATATGACCCCTTTAAATATGAGTTTTTTGACGGATGAATTGCAGTGCAACTTAAACAAATGTAGTCCATATTTGGTTGAAATGTTTATAGTGATGAAGACATGTTTATATCACCCAGCCTCATCCTAAAGGAGCCAGGATAGATGTGTCGATTAATGAATGCTATGACGGCTCTTACGTGGGCAACCCTCAGGACATCCACTGCCAGCCTGGCTTTGCCTTCAGCCGTAACGGCCCAGTGAAGAGGACTCCAGTTACACACTTCCTTGTCTGCAGGTTTGTGTGGTTTAAAAAAAATGATTGCATGGTCTTCTGAGTCTTTCTGTGTATTCACACAACCCCATATATATGTGTGTGTGTGTTGTGTAAATGTAGGTGTTTTTATAATCAAATATATTTAAAATTTAATAAAAAATGTGTTTATTGTTTAGCCATTATTTCCCCCATTGACTAGTCAGTTATTTTATTTGAATGCTAACCAAAATAGGTTGTTCTTAAGAATTTAATGAAGCGTCTGGCATCAGTGCTAAAACAGCTGGTTTATGTTATATTATATAATACGAGTCAAAAATAAAAATATCACTGGACGAGCTGTGTTCTACTCCATTGTAAATTGGTGATATGCTCCTTTTACCACATATCAGTTGAATTCACACTGACTACCATTCAAACGTTTGAAGTCGGTAAACATTTCTACAGTACATACTGTCATGCCGCCCGGGCCTGTCACAGACCTAGCATCCATTTCTTTGAATCTGGTGTTAAAACACAATGTTTCGGTTTCCTCAGGCCCAAGCGCTCAAAGCCCAGCCTCTCAGAGTTCCTGGAGCCCGAGGATGGAGAACAGGAGCAGCAGCGGACGTACATCAGCGGCCACAACCGCCTGTACTTCCACAGCGACAGCTGCATGCCGCTTAGACCACAGGAAATGGATGTGGACAGTGAGGACGAGAGGGATCCGGCATGGCTCAGGGAGAAAACCGTTATGGTGAGGAAGCCGTCACAAGATCGTTAACCCTTTCGGATACCATAGCAATTACTAGGTCAGACTGACTCTAGATGACAAATTAAACCTCAAGACAGTTGCTGTGCCATTTATGACTCAGCCTGTGAGAGATGGGAATACAGTATATGCTTCCACAGACACAACATGTGTTCAAATCACATCTGAGGAGGATGTTACAGCGTGTTTGATGTTAAGTTGCATTAAATCAATGTTGAAGTCTGAAGGGTTGATTTTTATCTGCAAAATAGCATTGTTGTTCAGTGACTTAAGATATCAAGCACCCCCTTAATCTGAAATTGCAAACAAGTTTTTATTATTTACCATTTTAAATGACTTTGATCATCTTCACTACCCCTCAGCAAATCGATGAATTCACGGATGTCAATGAGGGAGAGAAAGAGGTCATGAAACTGTGGAACCTGCATGTAATGAAACATGGGTATGTTTTTTTCACCTCTCCTTCACTCTGGTCCTTTCTGTTTAAAGTTTGTTGTACTGAATCAATCCTCTCCTATGAAATGCAATTCTTTGTATTACAATGGCCTCACTTCGCATGTTATGCGAGTTCATCTCTCAGAGCTTGGTCACATTTCTGCCAGTAATTTGCTTATTTCTTTCTGTGCAGATTCATAGCTGACACCCAAATGAATCAGGCCTGCATGTTGTTTGTGGAACAGCATGGCACCACCATCATTGAGAAGAATCTGTGCCGGAATGTTCTGCTCCATCTGGTCAGCATGCACGACTTTGGCTTAGTAAATACAGGGAACATAGATAAGGCCATGGCTCAGCTGAGAGATCTGAAACGGCAAAGAGATGGCCAGGAGCAATCCAAAACGCAAGACGATGCTGATGGCGGATCCAGCGGCGATGGTGAAGCCAGTGTTTCAAATTTCGTCAAGACCAAGAATCACTGAAACGCCTCCTCACACTCTGCGTTGAATTGAGTGTCAGCGGGCATCAGACGCCCCCTGGATCTGAGAGCCACCATATTCTGCTCGCTCACGGGGTTAAAGTTGATGCCGAGTTAGAAGCGAGCTATGTGGTTTGACGGCCACATACTCTGCAGATCATGATTTTGGCCTGAGGTCATCTGAATTCAGAGCAACTCTTTACTAGATTCGAATTACTTGAAGATGCCATTAGTCTTTATGATGGACTGTACAAGCAGGTCAGATTTTTCTCCACCCACATAACCCTGTAGCTCTAGCAAATTTATAGCACTTGTTTTAGGTGCCTGTTTTTAAAAGGACTATGAGAAGATTTTTTTAATATATTTTGAATATTGATGGATGGAAATGGCTCCTACAAACTTGCTTTTACTGCATATTTTTCAACGGGGTTGATAGACTCATTCTGAAAACATTTTAGTTTAGCTTGTGTATAGTTTTTTTGGTGGAGTTTTTCAGCATTTCAGTTTGTGCCACCCCAAGTTGTTTTCTTTTGGAATTTGTCTGGACCAAAGTTTTGTTGGGTCTTTCTTGGTGGCTTAGTATCCACTTTAATGTTGCACCACACTTGAAGACTTCAAATTACTTTTTTTCTTTGGAATCTTGGATTGAGGAATGAGCATCCGTGCTGCAGGCCATCTGCGTTTACACTGCAGTGTTCAAGTTTATTTTAGAGCCTTAATTCCACTGACCTTGCAACACGTACATACAGGTACAGGGTGCTACAACACAGTAGGGTGGGGGATGTCTTGCAGAAATGTTTACACTTGCCTTATCCATGGAAACATGGACTCTTAAGCAGGGTTTGAACTTTTGGTCTAAATTAGTGCAAACAGGTTTCATTTATTCTTGTTTGAATAATTTCAGTGATGCTTTACGGCGCACAATACTGTGTCCAGTTCAATATATACATTTGATCATGGTGCATCTGCTCTGGTGTGTCCATCAATTTACTTTACGTTTCCACTTGTCCTTCATGGTGCCCATTTATTTGATTTTCAGGTGTTTCTGAGGAAACCTGTTGTAACGTGTACATAACTTTAGTGACATGATGGCTTTGCTGATGGTGACTGCTTTCCGGAAGGAATGTTATTTTAGACCAAAGTGAAATGGCTATAATGTTTGTCTAGTTGGCTTCGAATCAGAAATGCAAGTTTTCATAGTTTTTTTGTTGTTGTTGTTGTATTCATGTGTTTTAAAAGAAAGGGATCTCTTTGTGAATCATTACTACTTTATTTCGCTAAAACTGCACTGGGTTAAAATGTTTTTCATCAAATACTTAACTGGCTGAAGCTGTTGCGTAATTGCAATTTGCATTACACTCTTAATAGGGCAACGATTACACAAGATGTGGATTACTGATATAAATTAATGTTAAAAAAGATATTTATATCTTGAATAGGAACATTATGAAACCTGCTTGAGTTTCTGAATTATGCTGAAATGTGCTTGAGGTTGCTCTTTATTTAAAATAAAGATTTTTTGTTTTGTTTTACAATTGATACCTCACAAGTCTTGTTCATAAATGAATGATTTCTTGTTTTGTTTTGTTTTTTCTTTTGAGTAAACATTTGCCAAAAAAAAAAATCAAGAATGTTTAAATGTTCCAAACTGTTTATTAAATTGCAAATGCTCAGTTGTATTCTTACAGCTGTACTGCAAAGGCACAGACAAAATGAGGTAAATACATTTTACGGTCACAGTTTTATAAATATTGTAAAGATCAGATCTTTTGTGGGTGTATCGGTGTTGGGTTACAAATGTTCTCTGCAGTGAGGAATTATATAGTACCTTGTAAATTGTTCTTTTATCTCAGGAACATGTGAATTGGGTGCTTGTCCTCTTATTTTGTCAAATGTTTTTCCTCTAAAATCTCCAACTGATGCAACAGAAACATTACTGTAAGGTAAAAGCCAGCTAATAAAAACATGAAATGCTACTGTAAGACAGGTATTTGTCAAAATGTGAACATTAAAAAAAAGTTCATCTCAAAATGGCACAACATTTAAGCTTAGTGCGAATTATCACATTTCTGTAGAAACATTGATCTCTACTGATCAGAATTGTTGCCTAAGTTGTGAACAGGCTGATACATGAACACTCTACCCTGTGATGTAAAAATGAAAAACAGTACTTTCTAAATGAGAACACATGGCAAACATGAATTAAATACTAGTTTTGTATGCTACTGTGTTCTAAAATGACATTCAGCTGTTCTAAGTACTAAGGATACATTCTCCACTTCTGACTTGAGGAAACTGAAGCAGAAAGATTGTCTGAGCATAAGAGATTAAGCTTTGTTGTTCGTTGCGAAGGTTTTTTTTAAACATTTTTTCAAGTAGTTTGAGTGCCTATGATCTCTGAATGCTTCACAGTAGATTTCTTTTCTATGGTAAACCAGACTAGCATGCTTTGCAACTTAACACCAGCAGGTTAAGACTTTATTAGACACCAACTCTAACATGTAACAGTCTCTTTTGCAAAGAAGTACTGTTATGCAAATACCACAACACCTGTCCACCTGTAATGAGGTTAAAGAGTAGTGGTTGGCGTCATACATCAGAACAAAGTTTAATGTTATTCTGCAGTGATATGTGGTGCTGATAGAAAGAAAAAGGGCAAAATGTGACATCTGAACACTGTAAGCACTTGGGAAGTGATAACGTTAAAGAAACTTGAGGTCTTGAATTCCAGCAGACTGGATCTTCCATCATGCAACAATCAAAACACCAGCGCTTTCCATCCAGGGTGCGTGAAGGAGCAGCCAAAGAAAAGGCTGTCCACCACCTGATCCAGCAGCCAGTCAAACACCACTTCCCTGTTCCCTGAGCCAATCGTCACCCTCAGCTTGAAGTTTCCCCCGTCGCTGGGGTTGTTATTGTTGCTCACAGGAAAGAGGTTGACCACTTCCATGTCAAAGGTCACAGAAGAGCCAACAGTGATTGCTGGTAGCTGGTTGGTCATCTCTTTTCCGTTCACAAACACAGCACCTGGAAAATGGAAAGCACATGGGAATTTAACACTAATGTTCACTGCTGTCGCTTTAAACTTCAGCAAAAGTGGCGTTAGTCTGTTCATTTCTTTAAATCAGCTTAAACTATCCATTTCAGTGAATCAGTTTAAAATGGACTTAATTCATTTGAGTCACTGTTTATAAAACTCCCAGAAGTCTGTCAGTGTTCATTTAATTGTTTTAGCAATAAACATTAATTCTTACCTAACATTTCTTATGCTTTGTTAAACTGATTACATATCATTTTGGCTTGTGTTTATTTAGTTAACCGTCTGGAAATTAAGCCGTGATTATTTCTAGATTGTTACTATACTTTTTTCTTTCATTAAACATTTAAAAATCAACATGGCAGCAATAGCTGTTTGGTCAAAATTATGTTTCCTCCATCTCAAAGAAAAATACTTTAAGCCATTTTGGCACAAATAAATATCAACTGTTCAAAAGTTGTTTTTTGCAACAATACATTTTGTCAAATGTGACAAAATCATTTGTATTGTTATAAAAGATTTATATTTTTCAAATAAATGCTGTTCTTTTGAAGTTTCTATTCATCAAAGAATCCTGAAAAACACTACATAAAAACAAAATATTAAGCAGTACAACTGCTTTCAACATTAATACGCATTGATGAATACGAGAAATGTCTGCTGAAAATTCAGCTTTGCCATCACAGGATTAAATTACATTTGAAAATATATTCAAATAGAAAAATGAATATTTTGAATGGTAATTATTTCACAATATTACATGTTTTACTGTATTTTTGCTCAAATAAATGCAGCCTTGGTGAGCAGAAGAGACTTTTTCAAAAACATGAAAAAATTAGAACCGACCCCAAACTTTTGAACAATAATGTATATACTGAATATCTTAAAAAGGTGTATAAATATTATGATAGTTTATACTGTCCTGCTCGTACCATTAGTGGAGATGCAGACAGCCTGATCCCTCTGCAGTGAGTCTGTGTCAGTTCTGCTGTCCGCACACACACCCAAACTGTCCCGCTTTTCTGTCTGTCCAGCAGCTGTGATCCTGCAAACGAACCACAAACCAAAAAATGAGCGGGACATATGATAAGCCTGCTGATATTTGTTACTGTAAAAAATTTTATTTGCGACGATTCTGCATCTTTCCGTTGTTTTGAATAATTAATTGCTATATATATTGTTATATGATCTTAGCCTATTTATAGCGTCCCACTGTCATACAGCCCACAGCTGATTTGCTATGAGAATATGTGGAAGAATGAAACGCTGATGTACTTGAAGGTGAGGGTCTGGCCACAGAAGTACGTGGGGGAGCTGGAGTACAGAACACCCCCGTGACCAGGCGATGAGTCATTGCGCATGGCGATGTTCTTCCTACTGCTTAAAATGTAACCATCCACGCCTGGAAGCCATTCTGCAAACGCACAATAAAACAACCTTCATGAAACACTTCCACACTCAGTGGAGGCATTTTATGAAAAATTTCCACAGAAATTTGTACATCATTTACTCACTCTCAAGTAGTTCCAAACCTGTATGAATTTCTTTCTTCTGCTGGACATAAAAGAAGATATTTTGAATGTGGGTAACCAAACAGTTGCTGGTCCCCATTGACTTCCATAGTATGGAAAAAAAACTACTACTTGAGGGTGAGTAAATGACAGAATTTTCATTTTTGGGTGAACTATCTCTTTAAGACACCCAGTATATCATTAGAGCGCGTTTGCAATACCAGGCTTCGTTCAGTTTGTACCGTGGGGTGCAAGTGTGGTGTAGCCGGTCTGCGGGATGCTCCACGGGCTCCATTCGGTTCGGCCCTCTCCTCTGGCACACACACGAAACAGGTGGTCGATATGCGGGTCAAGATGGAGCACCAGAAACTCGGTGTCTTTTCCAATGTACGCATCCTCATACTGAGAAGAGTTACCACGACGGTACTGCAAGCGGTAGTCTTGAGGGGTGAAGTCATCGTCCACCTACACACAAACAGTAGGCATTCCCAACAGTCGCCGTGATTTTGCCAAGACAGACATGTTCCTGGTTCAACATCTTTTGTTGATCCTGGATCAGCATTACGATCCAAAAATATAGACCTAACCCAATCCTTACCCCTAAACCTAACCCTACCCATAATTTATCCCTAAAATCAGAGGGAAATGATAGGTGAATAACAAGGGTGTAGAAGCGTCTCATCCTGATTGTAAGCCTAAAACTGACATTTCTTGAAAACATATCCCTCAGTTCTGATTGATTGACTGGAATTTTGTTTCAGGATCAACAAGGATGCTGATCCAGGAGCATGTTGTACTTGGTGAAATCACGTTCACCATTATGAACAGGGTCACGTGGGGATGAAAATGCCTGATGGACATGAACAGGGGAGGCCAGACCCACCTTACACCAGCGCACCAGCACACCGCCTGGTCTCTCCACCAGCTCCTCAATCTGGACGGGCGGATGAGAGGCCACGCTGCCATGCCGAGCCACGTGCGTACGGAACATATGCAGCAAAGAGTCGTCCAGCTGCGCAGACAGACACGGCACGTCCACCAGCACAGGTACCTCAGGCAGACTGAGGACACATTGTGACGACACATGTATTTACATATACTGTATCTGTTCATGATTATATATAAATCTTTGTGCATTTAGAACTTTATCGACAACTGGTATGGACGCTAATACAGTTATCATTATCTTCATAGTTAATGTTATTGGTGTGAACGGGCCTTTAGCGTGGTGTTAATTGCTCCTCAGATTTCTTTTATAAGTATGTTACCGTGAACGTTTCATTTTTTTTCACAAACTGAGGGATGAGTCAGTATTATTTCCTGATGTATTTGTTCTCTTATAATTAGGCTTAATTGACAAAAATTAATATTATAGATGGAAAGGATCATTCTAAAACACGTTCTAAACGTCTAAAACACTTTCAGATTAAAGATCTTTTAAAAGTGTTTATTCTAAAACAAAAGTTAGTATTTAAATGGAATCCACAATGCCACAATTATTGCTGTAATGACTGTAGGCATGTTAAAACTTGATCCTGGGGTACATTTTAATAATGTAAAATGAATCATAGCTAAGGCAGCATGGTTTTATAAAGCTAAGCTTGAGTGATTCAGCACACCCCTGCTGGTACAGTTGCCGTCTCTCCATTAAACTTTGAGAAGATGCATCACAAAACACAAAACAGACGAGTCATAAAAACCAAGCATTAGTAAAGGTTAGGTGGTAATGTTTTTTTTTTTTAAATGAGTGCTTTAGTAATTATGTGAATTAGTCTTCTGAACTTCAGGAAAAGAGGGCTTTGCTTTCTGTGCTCTCAAGGTCTGAATCTCCATGCATTCAGTGTTTCTAGACATGGATTGAGAGTGATGGTGTGATATCAAAGCTCTTCTCCATTCACTGGCCCAGCTGAGGTTAGTTAAGTGAATGAATCTGTGTGCTCCTCACCTGTCCAACTGGATCTGCAGGGCTTTCTTAGTGAAGCTGCCCAGCTTGTCCTCTTTCTCATTTATACCACAGCGGATGGCAGCCTCCCCTGAAGGAATAGTCACATTACATTCATAACTGAACGTTAGGCAGTAAAAATTGTAAACTGTAGCAAATAATCAAATGAGCTCTCGAGGAAATTACAGCAACCAAGATGTTATATGGTGTCAGCACTGTTTGTGTTAAACTGTAAAAAACACTTAAACATTTAATCAGCTAACAATTTAATAAGTGGCAATTATCCAAATGGCAGGGCTCAACAAAAACAAATTTTTTTCTTCTGCTGGTTCATATGAGCCAGTAAGTTAAAAAATTTGATTATTTTAAGGGGGGGGGGGATATGTTCTATACCCACTGTACTTTCAGATAATCAAATTGCTGCTATTTATTAAGCATATGTTCAGCCTGATTTTGTATCATACCACTGACATGGGGAAGTCGTGGCCTAATGGTTAGAGAGTCGGACTCATAACCCAAAGGTTGTGGGTTCGAGTCTAGTACCGGCAGGAATTGTAGATGGGGGGAGTGAATGTACAGTGCTCTCTCCCACCTTCAATACCACGACAGAGGTGCCCTTGAGCAAGGCACCGAACCCCCAACTGCTCCCCGGGCGCCGCAGCTCCGGGTGTGTGTTCACGGTTTGTGTGTGCACTTTGGATGGGTAAATGCAGAGCACTAATTCCGAGTATGGGTCACCTAGCCACATGTCACGTCACTTTCACTTTCACGCACTTAACATAGTCTACAATTAAACAAGAAGAGAAACTGAATGCTGGTCCTTATCTAAATCTAGGCTAAATCTAATGTTCTGATCTGATAAATACCTTCTCATAACAAATATGTATGGTCTTTACATACGTTAAATCCCATGAAATCAGATTAGTGTGACTGTAGTTGAAGAATAAACAATGACTGGCCAGCCTTCCATTGACCTGACAGACCCACCCTCTCGGAGCAGCTCATCAGCTGTGCTGACTCCATGCTCAATGAGCTTCTGACAGTCATCTAAGGGACTGACACTGTCCAGCTCGATGTTGTCAACCTCTTGCAGCAGAGTGTTCAGCCTCTCTGTCAGCAGTCGACTCACTGCCGTCTGCAGCTCCTGAAAGTGCCGTTGCAGAGCCTCACGTGTCTGACTGGCACTGCCGCGCACCTGAACACACACACACACACACACACACATACATAAAGACAAAATTCATAAAAACATCTCCAACAGTTCACGGAAACATTAGGAAATGTTATACATATACATATACATATATATAGCTTAATAAATCCATATTTCCACAAACCACAGCCTAAAAAGAAATGTTTACATTTTGATTTTAATCTAGTGCACTATTTAACCAGGACTGTTTTCTAAACAAGGTTTGAATTACAGTGATTAACAGATGGTGTCTGTAATGGCATTTCATAACTGATATTTTAAACAGGATGCTGATGAAGTTGCACCAGGTAGCACAAGAAAATGATCCGTATTTATGTTAAATTATGGTAAATGAGAAGTGTTGTAAAAAAAAATAAAAAAACACTACTGTAAAAAGATTTGCGGTCCGTGAGATATATATATTTTTTAATGTTTTTGAAATGAGTCTCATCGGCTCACCAAGGCTGCATTTGTTTGATAAAAAAAAAACAGTAAAACAGAAATATTGAAATATTATTGCAAACTTATATAACCGTTTCTTATTTTAATATCTTGTAATACTTTATTTATTCCTGTGAAGGCAAAGCTGAATTTTCAGCAGTCATTACTCCAGTCTTCAGTGTCACATGATCCTTCAGAAATCTTTTGTGGTCTTATATTATATATAGTATATTATTATAAATAAATATGTAGATATATAAACTAGTGTGAGCAATATGCTACATAAACATCCGGTTTAGCATCAGATGTGGAGCTGCGATACCAAATACTATTATGCTAAGTTATACCTTAGTACATAGTTTCATAGCCGGAGAGTGAACCAACTCCAGGGTAAGGCTAAAAGCATGCGGTCTAATGTTACTGTAATCTATTAACTACACATTATATGTTTTTAGTAGGGCTGTGCAATATATCGAAATATCGCAAATGTACATATCGCAATATGCATATCGCTACAGCTTGCAATATTTGGGGCCATGAACAAAAGAAAATCACTCACTGCTCTTACATAAATAACTTTTGTAGCTTAAATAAGAATCAGTGCATATTGAATTCAAAGAGTAAATACTAAGCAGTGTTTTATTTTTCCTTTTTATTATTCAGTTCCTAAACTCATGTTAAAATTACATTTTTATGTAATGCTCGAGTAAAACACAATGTTCACTTTCAGAAGTTGTTGTAGGGGTGCTTTCTTATTAGAATCAGAATCAGAATGAGCTTTATTCACCACTTAAGTGTGCGCAAACACAACGAATTTGTTGTGGTTTTAAAGGAACTCTTGGTACATACATACATACAAATAACCATATATATATATATGACACAAGATAGTTATAGAAGTTCACAGAACTGACTCAGCAACCGTTTCATCTGAGCATGTGGCACTTTAAGCATTATAGTATTGCATATCGAATATCGCATTATTTAATGAGGTATCGCATATCGCATTTTTCTTCAATATCGCACAGCCCTACTTTTTAGTCAAGTAGAATATGGATGTCATAAAATTTTTAATCTACGAATCCGGTTAGCTAACAAGTTTAATAAAAACACTGAAAGTTACTAATTCTAATGCTTACATTTCCTCAGCTACAGAAAACGAGCAAAGAACATCATCACTGACTTCAGTCTAGTGCGAGTTTATGCACTTTAAAAAACACTCCCGTTTTAATCAGTGAAGCTGTCTACACTGTATGATGAATAAATCTCTTATACATACATCTCACGTACATCTGCACTTTGTTGTTTATGATGAGAGAATTTGCGAGAGAGCAGAATTCAGTCAGCAAGTGATCGCGCTGAACAACAAAACTATGGCGTGACTCATCTGAACGCCTCTGATTGGCCATTGCATTCCTAAACTCAACGGAATCGTGTTTGATTGGTTATAACTCACAACACTGTAAAAACACGTAAAAAGAAAAATGATGGAACAAATAAGCCCTAATATTAATTCGATAATAATACGACTATCAGCACAACCCAAAAAAGTATTGTACAAATTTAACATGTCAGAGGAAATAAGTCCTCTCTGAATTGAGTTTAAGACTAAAGAAACAAGCTGATAATTAAATAATAAGCCTGATTTGAATGCAAAATACAATTCTACTGTTATAGAATGCAAATACTATTACAGTAAATCAACAAACCGATTCAGAAATTTAAAGGTGTTCATTTAATCATATACGTAATGAGGGTTGCATAAAACTGAGACAGGAACTTTGTCTGGTATCATCTGGTAAGTCATGTAAATGTGCCACAGTCTTGTTTTGTACATGAAGTGTAGGTCTGAAAGCGGAAGTGGTGAGAAGTGAATGGCACATTTAAATTTTCTTGATGCATCTTTCAGACAAACTGCTTCACCTTCAGTAAATGAAGCCAAGAGTGGCAGGAAGTCTGGCGGATTTCAATGTAAAAAAAAAAAAAAGGTCCTCTTGTGAACATGAAACTTGTGCTTGCAACAGAAGGTTAGCTTGGGCTCTTCAATGCCACGTATCAATGAACATTTGTATGTTCATTGATACATGCTTCAACTAAATTATGGCCCAGTACACTATTGCTTAAAACCTAGTGAACTATCACATACAAGCAATCTTCACACTGACATAAAAGGAGATGTTAAAGGCAAAATTACGCTCTGTAATTTTAAGAATTCCTTGAGTCATATTTCTGGAATGAGGAAAAGTCTCATTATAGTCCCTTATAATCAGTGAAACGAAACGAAGCCCTGGGCAAAAACTGTAGACAGAAACACACACAACAGACCGCAGTGGAAACGTGTTGACAATTTACACCACGGAACTCGACAGACTGCCGTCACAGTGTGTGTAGGTAAAGATAACGCCCTGTTGTCCAGGAACTGGGAAGAGAGTCTAAAATAACACAGATAAAGTGGTGCAGGATAAATGGATGAAACCCAAAAGAGACGGTGATATTAATCGACCTTAGTGGAAAGTTCCAGACTTCGCTTTGTTTGCAGCTGACGCAGGAAATGCTTCTGTCCAGAGACGTGCATCATTCCTCATACGTTGGAAGTCTTATCAGCATCAATCTGAACATTTCGAGCCAGGACAGAATCCTCTGCCTAAATATTGTTATTCGTGACAATGTGCTGTGAGGTGTGTGTGGAGGGAGGAGGCAGGACCTCAGGGCTCTGCTGCTTTGGGTTTTGGGCGTCGATTAGAAATGCTGACTCCCCATCACAGGATGTTTAGACGTAGCCCAAAACTGGATCTCCGGGACAAGGCTAAGTCAGTACGGTCCTACAAAACCCTTTAGAACAAATGTATAATGTCAAACGCACACTGACACACATGGACACTATTCTTGTAGTTTTTTGTTTAGTGTAATATGATTCAAAATTATATTCTTAGCTTGTTCTGAGTTTGGATATTAATCAAATTCAAATAACAGCAACAGCAGATTCATCTTCCCATTAAAGCCCCAAATCATGCAGTTCCTCTTTTACTGCATAGCAAAATTTAGCAATCTTTAAAGAAACAAATAAAACATAACCCAATATACATATATTCATCTGCACACAAGTTAATAATAATCATTAAATTTATTTAATACATTCTATCGACAGTCCATGTTTGCCCCAGATTTAAGTACAGAGCTAATTTTCATCTGCAGTCCAAATAATAATGGAAAAATGGAAATATAAATTTAGAGAATATCTAGCAACAGAGTTACATTTAATCTATAGTCCCTGAGTAAGATTAATAATAATAATAATAATAATAATAATAATATAAAATGTGAAAAAATATAAAGGTTTGAGGGGAGAATTCGAGCTACAGAGTTACATTTAATCTGTAGGTCCTGAGCCAGGTAATAATAATAATAATAATAATAATAAAATTATGAAAAAACCCCACTAAAAATATAGATGTTTGCTGAGAAAATATTAATACAGTACTGTGAAAATATCAGGATACTTTGATATAGATTTGGACCTGAACATGCATATGCCCTTTAGCTCTGTATGTTTCCAGTGTTCTGGCTCGTGGGTAACAGGGTGTGGGAAACAGAGGCCCTTTGTAGGTTTTAAGGAAGCCTCAGTGGCTGAGACCTAGTGTAACAACTTAAAGAGGAAGTAGACTAGAACAGCTAATGTGAAATATACAACATTAAACTCAACCACTGACCGGGAAGCTTCTGTTCTTTTAATACATGAAGAATTACAATACAGATGAGCCTCTACAACTGGAAGCTGGAAGTAGTTCTGCTCATGCAGAAAAAAAAAAAAAAAAAGTAGTTTGACCCAAAGATTGACCACAAATGTTGTGTCCTTGCTGTGAATAACGGAGCAAGTGATATGATCATATCAGATGGGATGCACATATGGGATCTCCCCAAGACAGCTGCACATGCTGTGAGGTTAATCACAGTACCGTGGGGCGTCATGCAATCACTAGTCAATGGTCCTAAAAGTTTGGTTTAATTCTCTGTCCTGTGTAGGATGTGAGGAGCGAGAGCATAAACCTTCTCTGAGTTTACAGTCTCATAAGAAGAGCAGGAAATTACAGCCTTGTTTACACACTGAATGAGGCATTCTGAGAGGTGGGGGGAGGAGGAAGTTGGGTAAGATGCCAGAAGTCAAGTCTGAAGATAACAGCGAGCAGCAGGCCGGCTTTACATCCTACAGCCACCCCGGGAGACATGTGGCATGAATCAGCCCTTCTGTGCTGACCAACAGGCTTCCTGGCACAGAGGATGCAACTCACTTCACCGAGACAGCGGGAGTATCATTTACCCTCGCTCTCTCAAAAACACCCACATGTCACAATATTTGGTTACTGTTTAGGGAACCACTAGCTTTGTGCAGCTGAATTATTTCTGGCATTTTCAACAATGTGTTTGATGATTTTGTTGTATTATTTTAGGCAATAGTGCATGCTGGGTGAGATCAATAGCAATTTCATTACTGTCTCTATGGGGTTGGCTTGACTGTAACAATGTGTCCTAACCAGACGGGATGAGATAAAGAGAAAACAGCGAACTCCTCCATGTAAATCTGTTTTTATGATAACCAGCCATGACCGAGACAAGGGATAAGCAAAAGAGATGAGATGGAATTTTTTTCAGTTACTTCTATTTCTATTTCTGCCAGGGTTGTGTGCCATTCAGAATTGAATTGAGGATAGATAGCCACAAACAGCCACAGCCATATTAGAAATAGTCATATTTTATTGTATTTAATACATTTCACAATACAATTTTAGTGTTATTGTTAAAACTATTTAGTAGTTTTTGTTAATTGAAATGAAGCTGAAAAAAAACATAATAAAAGATCATTTAAAATATTAATAAATATTACAATATTATATAAATAATACTAAAATAACACTACACACTTTTACTTTTATAGACCAAGGTTGAATAACATAAAATGTCCTAGATTACCTGTTGAATTTCACCAAATTTTTATTCATCTGATAAATTCCACTTCAAATTCCAATTCAACTTTCTATGAGGTGTCACCAATTAAATTAAACTCCAACATAGGAGTTGAAAAATAGCCAATTCTTAAATTCTGAGTTTTGGCCAACCCTGATTTGTTGCCCCGCCCACTGTGAAATATTGTTTTAAAATACTACCATATATATGAAACATATTCTGATTGGCTGTTATTGTGTCACGTTGCACAGCAGTACAGCAGTTTCTGTGTGGACTGACACATTGCTTGTTGTTGGAAACCTATTTATTCTTTCAGTAGCAGTGCAGAGAGTCACAGTCGTACCTGTTTGCGTGCCTGGCTGAGTCCATGCAGTCTCTGCTGTAGCTCGCTTCTGTAGTTTTGGGCTGCTTCAATGCTCTCCTTCGCCTCCTGCAGCAACGCCTCTGCCTCTATTGACATCCTTGTTGACCTCTGCCAAATCACAAATATCAAGGTAAAGTGTAGGAAAACATTCCCATTGATAGAGATAACTTTTACTTTGACTGGATTTATCATTTATGGGGTTAGAAAGCATTCGAGAGAAAGGGCATTTTCAGAAAATGTCACGCTAACAAAGCTAAACTAATAATAACAAGAGCATGAAATTCCACACAGGCCAAAAAACAGAGTCTGTTCTTCATGCTCATAACAAATTTAACAGCAGCTTTATGAAACCATCAGGCCATCGTTTCCACATCATGTGGATGTGAGGAAGCGTGTTTTGTATCATAACAACGCGTTCACAGCCTTATCTGTTGAAGTTTAGCACAAGAGAATGATACAGTTGTGTATACTTATGACTAAAAGGCTCAGACACTATAACATTGAGAAACCACAGCCATGTCAACTGTTGTAGCAGTGCAAAAGTCACTGGAGTCATGGAAATGAATCACTGGCCTGAAGACTACATGTATCAAAAACAAGACCTGAACTGTGCTATAAACTCATGGAACTAAATAGAAGCCGTGAGTCAAAGAGCAGCACAACAGTGTGAGCCACGGTTTTTGATAGGATGGCATCAGTCTGTGTGACACTCAGCAAACTGCTGTGCCTGTTTGTGCTAGTTTAGATTAAAAAAAATCTGTGAACAACCCAAAAATAATACACAGACCGTTGTCATGCTTTGGTGTGGATGCGAATATATTTATTGTTATAGTTATTATTCTTGGTCTGAATAGGCCTTTAGGCTGGTAGATCACATTGCTGCTGTTGTTTATGCATTTAAGAAGTTAATTGTCTGATTCAGCAAACTCAGCTCATAATTTTGCAGATCATGGTAATATTAATAAGTTAACATTTTTGTTTACTTTTGTACAATAAACAAATAAGGTACTGTGTTGGGTCACCACTTGATGTAAAATATGGATCTTGAAGCAAAAACATATTCGCACCAAAATGTATTATGTTAATAAACAGCGCTCACGTCTTTACTGATCAGGCGATCTCCTTTAAGGCTTGCATGCTACAATGAAACCACTTCCGTTGAAGATAAAATGAAAGCAACTGCACTTTTCTTACATGTGCCCATGTGGCTTAAATTCACAAGCATGACTGAACCTACCCATAGATACTACCCTGAACCAAAGCTACAACTCAACTTCTGTACAAAAGTGCCTGTATAACACTGGTGTCATTGTGCAGGAGAGAACAGATGCCTTTTTGTTTATGCGTGTAAATGAACTCAAATACCGTACAGGTGGATCGGCAGCAAGTTATTCAGTTTACACTTGTTTAAAGGTGCTGACCTTAGTGCACAGAGTAGAGAATTAACCTATATATGTTTAACTCTCAAAAGCACCCTTTCATCTATAGACCTATGTGAGAGAAAACTTAATTACAAAATGTGACCTGCACCAACAAGCCTGTGAGTTTCCACAAACATCTACCTTATGATCAATGCCCAAAAAAATGTTATGAGTTGCAACAGCGGCATATTTAGCAAATTTTGACAATTCATGATCAAGGCAAAGGGAGGGGTTCTCCAAAATCACAGTCTAATACTCTGATTTAGCAGCAGGGATCTCATCCAGACTGGGGTTAGTAATCTAGGCAAAGAGCATTAAAACAAGCAATTACATTATCTATTACTCTTGCAGAATCCTTTCCCACAAGTGAATCCATCAGGGAGTACAGCGGAGGACTGGCTAACTTTCACAGGGACACGAATGACCTAGATTCAATGGCAAAAAAAAGAGACCTGCTGCCAAAAGACAATGTTGGGAATTCCAGAGTGAGATGTCTCTGATCTGAGGATCATGTGTCCTACTTCACAATCGGTGACCGTTCACTGATAAGGGCCACGGTTTAAAGGGCCCTTCTATTAAGATGAAGTAAATAAGATGCATTTAAACAAACAGAAGTGTTTATAAACTATCAGAGGTCTTTTGCATTCTGCTGCCCATCATCTTTACACTTATGCTCTTACCTAAAAACGTCCAATCCAAGCATAACAGGACAGCTATGTAAAGTGCAGTAATTCTCTTAAGGGCCATGATGATGCACCGTGCACACTCAACATGTTTATACATGTCCAAAAACGGTAGAAACGAAAGGCAGATGACAGAAGAGCAGCACACATAGTAAATATCAACATCAGCTATGAAAAACATCTCAAATGTTTAGCAATTATTTTCAAACTCAAAAAGCAGCAGTTCACGAGGCTCTTCTACTGTATGAGGACCGCCACACCAACACCCCATCACTTTAACTCATCAGAGCTTTACAGTAAGCTCTTCAAACTGCTCCACCTATAAACCTGCTCACGAAAAGACAACATCTCTAACATAGCAATGCAAAATAAACTGTAACAAAAACATATGCTATTATTAAGCGTTTTTTGTTGTATTACCTTACGCGATCCTATCTTGTGTCATATTAACTTCTGCTCCGGAGTTCCGCCATTGACGCCCCGGCAACAGTAAAGAGCTCAAAGCACATATTTTCACTTTGATACAAACCTGTCATCCAATCAGATGCCGCAGTGCTGTGTTTTCCTCCGGTCTGCAGCCAGCTCTAGCCAATCAGATGATTAAACCTCTCTTGACCCCGCCCCATCGTTTGTTAAAAACCCAAAGCGCATGAAGGCGTCAGGTCCTTTGGCGTCAAACAACAAGTGAAGGTAACTTTGTGTTAATCGTAAAATGAGAGCGATTACCTTGCAGATGTTTACTATTTATGAACAGTATAAAAAGGCCAAGACTTTCAGAACGAACATCTACAAACAACGTTGTCACAAAGCGGAATACTGTGGAATATGAGAGTAGACTGTTTAGATACAGAGATTATAGTCCTTATTTATTGCAAAATATACTATCTAGAGTTTCGCACGCAAACTTATCGTTTTAAAAAATATGTTTAAAATATTATTTATATATTTTCTATATTAATTTATAAGATTTAGAATCTTGTGATAAATTATATTGCCTACCTGACCTGAAAATAGAGTATTATATAATTAAGAGACATATATAATTAATAATTCATATGGGGGTTTCAGTGGCAGTTTAATGTTAGAGTAAAGTGTGTAATAATTTGCTGTGCTGGTGATTATTTTTGTTGTTGATTAGTTGGCTACAGTCAGGGTATGTGTTTACTATGCTGATGTTAAATGTGTTCACTGTTGTAGCACCAGAGGTTTAGTAGCTGCTTTGTGTGGGCAATGAAAGCCAATTATACATACTCATACAGTGTTATTTTGTGATGACTCATGAAATGGATGGTATTTTATGATATGAAATTGTACAGCTTGAAGTACAAAGCCCTTCTATTACAGTATGTTTGCCTCTCAATTAAATTCTTCTAGGGTTCAGAAGGAGCCGCTTATTTAATCATCTAATCAACCTATATATACTGTATATAAGCTGCTGCTTGGCTCATTTAAGCAACAGTCCTTCTGGCATTTCTCCTCCATCCTCACTCCTTTAAGATATTCTGCCCTATATACAGAAGCTATCTTCATCTATTTAGTAGTCTCATAGGCGGTAAATTGGAGCTTGAGTTGAGCTTCATCCTTGAGCCCTTCCTTTGCGTACAGCAAGCTAAATACCCTTTATCACTTATGAAGTAACATGAACATCATATGTATTCTTTAGGCAAATGTAAAATATCACTCCTATGATATGCAGTTCACCTGTAGTCCGCATGACTAACAGTGCTTGATGCTGGGATATTTCTCCTAAATATTCTTCCTCTTGCAAAGCTGGCTGTGAAAAAAAACGTAATTTATAGTTTAATCCTTTATTATGTTTTGGAATATTTATTGCACAAGAATATAGGAATTAAGCACTTATTATTTTACTTATTTAATATTATTTAAATTGTTGCTGAAAAATCTGTCTGCTAAAAGCTTTCAGAACTGTCAGAAAAGGGTGTGAGACTACATGAAATATGATATTCTCACTTTTCATCGGAGTTGAATACAGCGTCTTTAGAAAGGGTGGTAGCCTCAAGAGGCCTGTCTCCACCCATTCACTGCATTCTCTGCAAAAAAAATTTTTTTTAATTGACAACTGAATTGTAATGTACGCAGTGAACACTAGAGGTCTTCAAGTGTGGTATGGCATTTTAGAACGGATTTTCTATTATGTAACACTGGATGGCGCTGGATCACAGTCAACAGATGTTGTACATGGTCAGTACATGGTCAGTAATGTCTGGATGAAGGATGTGCAGGTATTAATGATGGTGATGATTAGGGCGAATCAATGTTAGAGTTAAAACACGAATGCAATAGATCACTTTTCATATCATTAGTTTGTCATCTGTTTGTTAAATGTTTTCGCAAAGATTTCATATCTTGTGTTGTTGCTAATTGATTACTACTAAACCAGTGGTATGGGATCAGATTCCCGTCTAAAGTATTGCAGTCACGGATAAAAAATTTAAAACAAAATTTAAAAACGCAAGTAAAAATATATTGCACAAGATTTAAAAGTGAAAGCAACGTTTTCAGTATAGCAAACAATGGTCACGGATAGAAAAATAATAAGCGTAAATCAGAAAAATTAATAACACATTTAAAAAAAATAATAAGCATGAATCAAAACGTGAAAAAAAATCATATTGCACAAAATTTAAATATTAATATTTTTACTTGCGTTTTTAAATTTTAAATTTCACGCTTGTTATTTTTTTTTATCCGTGACTGCAATACTTTAGAGACGGGAATCTGATCCCATACAGTGTGCTACAGAACATTCTGGGATTGGATATTACTATTAATAATCAGACTGATTCAGATCAGAGCTACAAAGGATTTTGAGAGTTCACTTTTGAAGATGAAACATTATATGGACTTGTTTAGAAGTTTTTTTTTCTCAGTTCAGTTGTCAAAATGTACTTTCTCTTACATCACCTATATGACTTTTGCTTTTGTGGAACACAAAGATATAAGATATTTTGAAGTGGTAAATTTAGTGTTAATTAGCCGTGAATAGAACATGACAGTCAAGACTGGATTCTGCTCTGAAAGAGGGTCATTGTGCTTTGACTTGGATATAAGAATCTGAAAGAAACCCCATGTAGAAAGACAATAACTCTGACCAGACATTCAGGGAACAGTTTTGTTTTGTAGGCTTCATGCAGCCAAGCTCTTTTTGTACCCTAATTTGTAATCTTCAGTCTCCATCAAACTGAAGAACTGACAGCATTTGCTGGATTTGAGAGGTAAGAAAAACAAAACTGCAAGTGTTAATTTAGGTCCTTTTTTAAACTTGTAAGAAAAACAGAACCAAGGAAAATACCATAAATCAGTAGCATCCTAGACAGTGCAGGTCTGAAATGCTCAATCTTGTACTTGGAAATTAATCTTCCAGCATCCATGGAGATAAATTGGGGAAAAAAGTATTTGAACTAACTAGTATGTATTTTATGTTACTAGTAGTTATTATTTTTATTAGTAGTAGTACTAGTAATCAAATAGTGACTAATACTTTTTAATATTTTCTAATAGTGTCTAATATATTTTATTATTAACCAAATTTTTAAATATACTCAGTGTAGTATTTATTCATTAGATACTACTTAATCCAATAGAGACTGTTAATTAATCACTAATAGTTTTTCATTGCATATTAATCATTATTCTTTTACTAAATCTTCCACATGTGACTGATTTGTTATAAGCATGTATTTATAAGAAAATAGTATTTATTGTTGTTGGTAACATTTCTTATGTAATTTATTTGCTTTATGCACATGTAAATGGCTACTTTATAATTTCATTTTGTTAATATTTGTTACTGGTGACAATTTACCAATGTTTGACAATGGATAGTTGCCACTGTTGCACTATTAGTAAGGAAGTAGGCTATTAGTGACTAATTCATTGCATAGGCTACTAGTGAGATTATTTACTAATTAAAAATAATTACTAATAGCATAAAAAATACAAGTTCGTTTCAAGGTCTAAAGTTAAACGGGTTTCTGTATAGTGCTCAGGTGATTTTTGTTTCTGATCTGGTGCCATCCACTTTTGGCCGGTGGGTACAAATCAAAAGTACCAGCTACGGGACAAGGCTGTTTTCAGCAGCATGTGTTATGATGTCCCGTAGCATGTGGCTGTCAGCACTGGAATAGGGGGGTGTTCCTACACTTTGGGACCGCCCTCTGGATGAAGCGGAGCCATTTACCACAGCAATGTCAGCCCAATCCGAGGCTGGGGAAATGCACATTGCACGGTCCTTGTGTGGACCCATCGCAGCACAGAAAATAACGGTGCGAGTAGGCTACTACGGAGCGATGGCACCGCCGACTGATGCGTTTTCAGCACAGCCTCACGGATCCCAGGAAAAAACACTCGTGGGAATTTAAAGATGCATTGATTTAGCATATTTGAATGCATCGCATCAACTCCGCTCACGCCACCAAAACGTGATTGATCTGATGATGGTTTTCTAGAACATACTGTTCAGTTTTGGCCATCACAACAGACTGAAGATCCGATCCATCACCGATACGTTAATCGCAAGTCCGTCACAGTGGTGCTAATATTATCTTCTCGACATCGGAATAAGAACATCTGTTGTGATTCATAGGAGCCAGCTGCACCAGCTCTATAGTATTCGAGCATCCTTCCGCCATTGCATCATCATCATCATCATCATCATCATCGCGCCCTGCAGCTCCATCGCAAGATGGAGGATCCGCAGAGTCTCTCTTGCAACACACCACACGAACAATCAGAGGAGCTTTGGATTAAAATACTACGATGGGGGAAACAGGAAAATATAAATCAAATGAATAAAATTACTTCAAGCGGTGAAGACTGAGGACCTGATGACGGTGCAGAAGCTCCTGCAGAGGCCCAAACCTGGGAAAGCAAGTAGGTTTTGCTTGATTATAAAAAAGCGTTTACATTATTGCTTGCCATGTTATGGCTGATAGAGGCAAGAGAGATCGTGAGTAGGTGGATCTTCTTTCAGTTGAGAGGGCAAACACTTGCCCTACTCTTTAATTATGGCTAGAGATGTCAGGATTTCACTCAAGCTGTTGAAAAGACCAAAAAATGTTGTTTTGGGTGCTGATGTCCTCATCAAGCTTCTTAACTAGCTTTACCATCAAGGTCAGTTATTTTGGTGAACATCTTGATTTTGGTGGTCCACCAGTTAGACCAGTATGGAAATTCATTACTGGACCGAGCTGGTCTTTTTCAGCAGGAAAGAGGGTTCCCAGTGTTGGATACTGTGGTGTTCCCGACTTGTCATGTGATTATGGAACACAACCGATCCTGATGAACATCACATCTGTTTGAATTCACGATTGTTTATCAATGAAGGTTTTTTTTTTTTTTTTTTAAAGTTCTGAGTTATTCACTTGATTTGCAATGTGCAAGTTATCCTGATGTTTTCACCGTAAAGGGGCATTCAGATGTTAATGAATGCTGTTTGTGCATGATAATTATATGAACATTAATGAGCTTGTTTTGGAAATGAATGTCTTTCAAGAGGCAGAAAATTCTAGACACAGCTGTCTGGTAAACATGAAATATTTTTGTAATTGAGAAATGGGGGGAAAAATCATCTGCCTGACATGGTGAGGAACAAGAATCCCCCAGTGAGACCCTGATTTGCTTGGCAGTTTCATATATTCAGTTGAAAAGCAAGTGTGAACATTCATATGCCCACCTGGATTGAGCTTCTCATTGATGTTCTGCTTTGAATACCACAAACTGAGGTGGCTGCACTTCAGAATTTATTGTGCTGGTCTGCTTTCTATCTGGTCTGTCCTCCACCACATCTGTGACATTATCAACAGCATCTCACACAACAGCTCGACTGAGGTTTCTTTGTCTTGCATGCCTGTCTGCGTCGAGCGTGTTCGGATTAAAATAACCCCGGGGGCTCAAGGCAGAGAGCCACGGCCATCACAATGCTCTTCTGAGCACCAGGCTCTGTCTCGGCGCTCGTTTCCTTTCCCCCCTTTGCCTGTTCTCCAGTGTGGCAGCAGCACACTCCTGCTCGGCTAAACACTGCCCCCTGTAATGATGGGGTGAACGAGCATGAGGTGCATCCACATCACTGCACTTTCACAATAGAATAGAGGGGAACGAGCTGCCAGTGAGCTTCATCACTTGTCTTTGTGCCACCGAAGCAACACGTACATTTATGCTGTAAACTATGACAGCTTTTTGCCACTGAATATGTGTGAGGCTGCTCTGTGGGGGAAAAAACACTGACTGTGATTATGACTTTTATAGTTGGTTATTTCAGGACATGGTTGATTATTGTAAGTCATTTCACTTATATTATGAAGAATATAGGTGTTTTGAGAGCTACCTTTATGAAAATCTGTGTTCATATATTCATGAAATGCAGTAGAGCTTTACAGACAAGTTAATGCATTTCACACAAAACCAATGCATCAGCTTCTTCAAACAGAGAGTGATACACCTTTGTGAAAGTGTTGGTTGGATATTATTTAAAGCTCTACCTCTGTATTGGAAACACAAAGCTACCAAGAAGCCAATTAGTTCCCGTCACAGCAACTGCAGTCTCATGCTTGACAGTGATTGGTTGTGCTGGATGCTGTCTGAGATCTGTAACAAAGTTTTGGTCAATCGACTGAAATATGGCACCTGCATTTGTTTTGTACAAAAATCCTATTATGATAAAACCAAAGCTTATTCGTTCAAGATAATATTGACTATAGCTTTGAACAATCAAGTGGCTGGTAGCAAGACCGTTTGGCTTTGAGAACATTTTGGTATATACTCTGGAAATTCTAATGATTCTTAAACATAGAAACATTGACAGAAGACGGCAGATATTCATTCCTTTATACTTTTGTAAACATTTTAGTATTAATTTACAGTGTATTTCTAGCTGGTACTAGTACATTTATATTAGTACAGCATTTAATTTCCTTACAATTAAATGACCTCTTATTGAACAAGAGCAGAAAATATAGCAGCACTGTGATGTAGAATTACAATTATTATCTCTGTATTCATTATAGTAATCTTTCATATTCTCTGTATTCATTATAGTAATCTTCCATTTCTCAATAACACATTTAAAGATTGATTCTAATAGTTTGGTGTCCTGTGCTGGTGCTTAGGTTCCCAGCATGCATTGTGGCATAAATTATGCAGTTGCATTTGCATACTATTTGGTTTATTTTGTTGTTACTTGGTTGTAATGTTCAGAGGTTTTAAATCTAAAATTGTTTGTTAATTTGTGAGTTTTGTATGCTGTTATCCATGTGTGCACATGGTAGTGCATACTTCTGTACTCAGTATTTATTTATGTACAATATTGCCACATTGCAAATGATGATCGATCTGTCTGTCTTAAAATAGCATGTATCTTGTAAATATTGGCAGTATGATGAGGGGAGTTCAGAAAACATCATAAAACTTCCCCCAAAAAGTGAAACGAAGCTGCTGGCCGAGCTCATATTTGCACTCACTGCCAGTCGATATTAAGACAGTGGCTTGGAGCCCTGTAGCTAACCCAAGTAGGCATGGGCCGGTATGAGATTCTGACGGTATGATAACCTTAGACAAAAATATCACGGTTTCACGGTATCATGGTATTGCAATTACAGCTCTAAAATATGTTATTTTTAAATGTCTGGGTAAAAAACAAAACAAATTTTCCCACTGAATACAATAAATTTTATTTTTAAGAAACATATAGAACATGTTGGAACAGTAAACATGTCAGGCTAAATAATTAGAATAAATAATTAAATTCTTCTTAATTAAATGCAGTCACTTAAGTGAGCCTAAACCTGCACCTCAACAAGAACAGAAGAAATAAGGATTTTCTTAAAAAAAAAAAAATCCCTATAAATAAAAAAAATGCAGTCACTTAAGTGAGCATAAACCTGCAGCTCAACAATAATCAGAAAATAAATAAATTATTTTCTGTAAAAAAAAAAAAAAAAAAAAAAAAAAGCATGCATAAACTGCAGCCAACAAGGTTTTGGAGAATGACTCGCTTTTTACACATTCATCTTTCCGTCCCAAGTTATGAGATACGTTTGGAGCTAGAGTATGTGAGCGGAGCGGAGTGGGAGCGGAGTGGTAATATTTCCTTAAGAGCGCAGAGCGCCTTTCTGAAGATTCCGCTCCGCTCGCTCAAAACGCTCAGCGCCGCTCGCTCAACCCAGAATGCCGTTTGGTGATTTACTTGTTCGAGATCGAGAATCTGTAGAGATGAGAATAGTAGAGCAGTTATGGAGTTCTGATAGTGTTTCAACGAAGTTGCAAGCCTTATACATAAATGTAAAGTAAAAAAATCTAAGTTAAGAATGAGCAGGCCCCCTTTTTTTTGTGGTTTGCCTCCTTCGGTTCCTTTGCTCTTGAGAGAAGAAACTGAGAGGGAGTGCGGGGAGAGTTAGTAAAGATTCTTATTGGAATCTGAAGCGGCACATTGCAAGAAAGCACGAGCATGTGCTACGCAAACATGGTGCCGCAAAACATGATCTAGTTACATACCATAATAAATGAATAAACAAACAGGTAGGCTAAGGTTATATTCGGGTGTACGGAGCCCCGATCATGACATGCAGACAACATCACAGCCACGAATTTAGAATAGGCTAATTCTCTTTTATGCTAGGACTACATTAAGGCCACGAATTAAGTATTTGTTCTCTTAGGCTTAGCTGCCACGAATTCATTAGTTCGTTAATTCGTTCGTTCCCTAGTATAGTAGGCCTAAATCGTGGAACGAATTATTATATTTCGTAATTACTTATTAAACTCATTATTACTTAAAATTAATAAATAATAATAAATTCATTTAAAAAAGAATAAAACCTGCTGATGTCGTAGAAACGAATTGTTAATTCGAATTATATTCGGAGCTCCGTAGTTATTGAATATCTCAGTTAAACTGTAGGCCTAAGCTAACACACAGCTGTATATAGGCCTAAATACAGAACTACAGAGTACAGAAGATATTAGCCTACACCACTTAGATTTTGGAAAACCAGTGCTGGGTCCCTCCCGTAAAATCTCCAGCATCCCCAGTGGTTCCAGCGCTGAGCGAGTGTTTTCGGACACAGCGAATGCTGAAGCCTGACACTTTGACCAAGCTAATGTTTCTTAAAGTAAATACTAAAATCCAGTAAACATCAAGAGACATTTTAATAGACCACAGTTCCCCGCAGTTATCGTCTATTTTAACTTGACACTAAGTGTGTTTCTTTCATTGACGTCAGTCCATAAACCAAGCATTCTTTAAGTGCATTTTATCTTGCATGTGCTTTTCACAGGCTTTATAATCCAGGTGTATTTAGTAAAGATCTACGCACATTTCATCTCGTGTGTGTGCGTTTGTGTTTTAATGAGCCTGTTTTAAATGTTCTATTGCACAACAACTGCAGCAATTTTCACGGAAATAAAGTTAACGAAAATCAAAAACACTTTTTCAGTTTTTGCATTTTAGGTAGGTTTGCTAAGGTTAGATTCATATATTTAATACATTTTAATTAATACATTACAATTAATAAAATTAAGAAGAAAGAGCGAAATTCTTACAGAAACATGATAATTGCTATTTATCAGCATACTTAATTTTAGACAATAATCCAAGAAACAAACAGTAAACAAAAGAAATTTCGTTACAAACAGTAAACAATTAGGCCTACTAGAGAAATGTTATGTCGGAGTGGGATCTGAGCGGGAATTGGTTTACGGCGAGTGTGAGTGGAATATTAACGGAGCGCTTGCTTGTGTGGTTAGAGCGACTGAGTGGAGCGCACGTCAATAGAGCGGAAAACGTAGCGGCGTCACATGCTTGGTTTGGAGCGGTGAGGTACGAGGATGTGTGCACATACACACATAAGGAAAGAGAGAGCGCGAGTGTCACACACACACACACACACACACACGTGCTATACTCTCCGTACAACACTCAGTGGCAAAGGTTTTTTTTTTTTAAATGCGTGATTTTGAACAGATGCAAACAATGGCAGGAGGCTTAAAAGTATAGACGTCACGTGATACCAGCTAAATTTAATTATTGTACTAAATCGCAGAAAAGTAGGCTACAGTACGTACTTGTCTGCTATTCCTCACTCTGTGAAGTAACGTGAGGGAGGAAACTAGTTGACGTTAGCTAGTTAATTAGCCATGTTATCTGCCTCGGTAGCAAGCCAAATAGTATTTATTTCAACACTGAAACAAACGGCGGGCGGGTCTCTGTCTTGATCGGGGGTGAAAGAGGGAGAAATGAAGATGACACAGATATATAGTTTATGTTCGACTTGGAAGTATTTATTTAGCGATCGGCGCTAAAACATCATCTGTACGGAACATGGTTAGTCTACGTTACCCGAAAAATTCCAATACAACAGACATCGTCTTTTTCGATGGGGGAAAAAGTTCCAGGGATTCATCTCCTACGGCCATCCCACACACAGGTGACTCTCACTGATTGCTCGCAGGGGTCGTGTGACTCGCTCAAGCGGCAACCTCCCGCTCTCTCTTGAAGCCAACAAGGAAGTGACTAAAACTGCAATTCATCGACTGGCCGCTAGAGGCTGGCTGCAAAAGGGAGTCAATCCCATAGACTCCCCATGTTAAAATGAAATTCAACTTTACAGCAGAAAAAAACATGTTTACAGCCTGGTTAAAAAATTATTTTGGTCTATATAGCTAATTTTGCCCTTCATGACAGCTGTGAGGGGGGTGAATTTTTTTATAACTCATCCTTTTAAATTATGTTAAGCCTTACATTTCTGCATAATTAAGGGCGTGGCCACTTGAGTGACAGGTGGATTGCCGCTGCTGTCACCACTGTCGAGCTAGGTGGGCGTGGTTTCAGCAACCTGCTCCCGCCTCTTTGACCATTTTCGATTATCCGGGAGTGATGTGCGGTGATGCGCTGCCAAGATGGCGATGGCCTGCTCCGCCCACTTTGGGCTTCAAAAACGCTCTGCGGGTAACGTCACGGACACTACGTCCATGTTTTTATACAGTCTATGGACTCGCTACGCTCTTCGCTGCACACAACTGAGGGAGTCCTGCACTTTCCATCTTTGACAACACGTAAAAAAACTGCGCATACCGCAGAAACGGTATAACGGAAAATATTTGTGGTTTTGGAACCGTGACTTTTCCAAACCACGGTATACCTTGAAACTGGTTATCGTCCCATGCCTAAATCCAAGTAATCATTACTTCCACTGCTTACTGTGATGATTGAATTATAGTGCAGATGGCTTTAAGTGAGTTGCAGAGAGAGAGAAAGAAAAGAGGAAAGTGTGCTGGGAGGGAAAGCAAGGGAAGCAGAAATAAGACACAGTGGAAAGACATCAGTTACTCTGACATAACTAAACTTTCACATCTCACTGGATGGTTGGCCACCTCTACACTCTTAAAAATAAAGGTGCTTCACCATGCCATAGAAGAACCTTTTTGTCTAAATGGTAACATAAAGAACCTTTAACATCTGAAGAAAAGGTTTCACAAAAGGTTCTTTGTGGAGAAAGAAGGTTCTTCAGATTATAAAAAGGTAAGCAAGAGATAGTTCTTTAAAGAACCTTTGACTGAATGGTTCTTTGTGGAACCAAAAATGGTTCTTCTATAGCATCGTTTGAAGCACCTTTATTTTTAAGAGTGTAGGGGATTTTAGTGACATTACACATGACAGGATGTGCTATCCGTTCTCCACCTCTACAACCTGTTCACATATCGCAGCAGCAATTAGAGCTGAGCTATTTTAGCAGTCGAAACATATGGAGTCCCTAAGGAGAAAAAACTTGTAGGCCTCGCTCACCCTGCTTTCCTCTGCCGGCTTGATTCTGGTGTTTTGGAGTGAAATAAATCTGGTGAAAAAATGAACCGTAGGTGCGAAGTGCTAGATTGATGGATGACTCTCAGCTCACCAAAGTAATGATACTGTTGAAATAGGTAGGATGTGGTTGGAAGTTTTTCTTCTGCATATTTATAAGCTCAGAGCTCAACGGGTTAGTCAGGTTGGTTGGAAATCCTCTGCAGTGGGTATTCATGGAGATATCTGACATCTGTGTGACCATTCAGGACAAGTGTAAATGGAATGTGGGTGGTTGACATGACACGACATGATCCATTAAATGTCCAAAGATTATATAACAAAATCCGAGATCAGTAAGTACTCAAAGCATGAAAATACTCATTTGCAGTGATCCTCCATGATGTTTTCTCTTTTCAAACTTAAAAAAAAAAAAAATAGTAATGAAATCCTCATTTTAAAATGAAATAATGTAAAAACAATTGGGTCAATACAGGAATAGTGGAACAACTGGCTAAGTGTGAAAATTTTGTGTCTGTAGTGAAGATTTTTGGTAATTTATCGGAAACTAAGCCATATGTCATCATAAGTTAAATTAAAGACAATTACACATGATTAAAAAATGTCTTAATTTTCTTGTATTCAAAATACGCACACCAAAAATATAAATAAATAAAAAAACAAAACAATAAACCATCTCTGAAGGACATCAAAATGCCAAGACCTGTAGATTTATGCTGGATGAAGTTTCTTATTTAGTTATTCTTTTATAGTGTAATTAAATAATATTTGGTGTAATATTCAAAACATGTTTTCAAAAGTAAAACATCAACAGTGTTAATTTTAGTAGCCTAATAACTGGAAATTAGTATGTGAAATGTTTTCTTTCTAACATTTTACATTTGAGGCTCAATTTGTTAACATTAGTTAATGCATTAGATATCATAAACTAACAGTAAACAACGTTTTTTAAAGCATTTATTAGTCTAGGTTAATGTTAACTTACTGTTGTTCGTTGTTAATTGATGTTTGTTCATAATGCATTCATGTTAAATGATACTACTTCAAATGCATCAGTATATGTTGAAATGAACATTAAACAAGATTAATAAATGCTTTGAAAGAATTGTACATTTATAGTTTTAATATCATTTGTTATTTCATGATGCATTAACTATTGAATTAATGTTAACATAGAGAACCTTGATTTAAAAAGTTGTACCCGTTAAACAAAAATCAGGTATCACTTATCAGGTATCAGTTAGCTGTATCAGTATGTGTAATACAACAATAGTTCACTAAGAGATTGTCAACCACCCATTGTCCTGTTTTTGCCTTGGTCCCCTGGAGCATTTACAACGCATGACCTTAATCTGAGGACCTGACCCACATAATCCTGAAGGTAGAGGGGGCAACAGAAATCTTAAGCACATTAACTGTTGCTGATTCCTCTCTGCATGTTCCTGCACTACTGTGGTATGTATAAATGTGCTTATCATTATCACTATCACTTTGATCAGACTCCCCAGCACGGTGCACATTCATTCGGTTTACATTTTGTTATAATAGCCTCAAGTGTCTAATTGCAGTTTTGATGATGAACCCGTAGTATTCTTATATTTAAAAATTGATAATTAAAGGGTTGAAAAATGCCCTTGTACAGTTTTGAAAGTCTATAAAACCTTGTGCTATTGTGAACTTCAATGAGAGGTGTGAAGAGAAACAGGGGATGAAGGCTGACAGCTGTTATGTAACCTCACACAATGGAGTCGTGAGTGTAGTGGAGGTGGGTGGACAGAGATGGAGGCTGGATAGTGGACTGTGTGTTTTGTCATTTCTTATATGCTGAAGTGCTAAAGAACATCCCCTGAAAATTGAAACTGAATTGATCATTGAAATTGTATTTTGAGAAATTGCATAAATGCAACTTTAAATGCACTAAAGCACACATGGTTATGAATACTTTGAAATGGTGTAATGTTTTTCTGTAATTTGTTTTAATTTCATAAGACATATATATATATTAAAGTATTATTATTGAAAACATTTTTTTTACAATCCAGTAAATTTTTTATTTTAATCCTTATTTTTTCCTCATAAAATATCTGAAATATATTCCATTCTATCACCTCAGAAACACAATTTTTGCTAAACCTTTGGAAAGTGCACATGAATACACATGCATGTTCTTAGTAGTGTAAGTTTCTAATGAAGGCCACTGCAGCAGTCATTCATCATAATCCTCACCGCAAATAAAGTGATTTAATGAGTGACTGACTAAGAGTGACTCAGTAAATCTGATGGTACGGAAAATTTAGAATCTTGATTAGGGATGCACGATATTGGATTTTTGCCGATATCCGATATGCCAATAATTTTCAACTCATTTTGGCCGATACCGATATATAATTATTTTTTAATTTTGGTTAGTTTTTAACAATAACTTATTTGTTAGAATTAAATAATAATAAAGTTATTTTATAATGACATTATGATTTTAAAATAACTATAAATAAACTATATATGAATCACTGTATTTTTTTTTTTCAGAAAGAATTAGTGGGAACCTTAACATTTTATTTTATGATTTAACATTTGTAGATGGTCTAAAGCAAAAGAATTGTAAAAAATCAGAAAATCTTTTAGAGCTCATAATTTGTTTACAAATATAACATATTACACATTAATGAATAAATTAGTATATATAAAACTATTTCATTTAAGTGACATGTTTGTGTTGTTGTTTTTTTGTTCATGTAAGCTATAGGTTCTGAACTTTAAATCAAAACATACTCATGATTTATGACATCAATTACTGCTTTATTAAATCAGAAACACAATCTTAATGTTATTTGTATATTTTACTTTCATTTTATTACAAGTAGGCCACCCGGCGCCGCTATGGAATTAAAACTCTTTACTGAGCGGGCGTTAGGACCCAGGGGAGGCTGCCACTGCTGCCACTGCTCGTGCTATTACTGTTGACTCTAACATACACCGAACGGCGTCATTTATTCTGTACTTGCTTTCTCAGTTTAAATGCAGCGATCCAAAACAGTGAATCTAATCACTATTCAGGCAAAACTTTGCTTCAAAAATGAGTCACACTTCTGACGTGTTCTAATCGCTAGCACACCCTGAGCACTTGTGAGTTAATGTATTTCTCTTATCGGCAAGACATATAGGCATATTTTTTCATATTGGGCTGATGCCGATATTTATATTTAAAGGCATTATCGGCCGATTCCGATATTGATCTGATAATATCGTGCATCCCTAATCTTGATTGATATTCAATTCAATTCAATTCAAGTTTATTTGTACAGCGCTTTTCACGATACAAATCATTGCAAAGCAACTTTACAGGCAATTAAGTTTCTACAATATTTAGTGTTAGCTTAATAGTGGTGACTGTCTGTTAATGTACATATGGCAGAAATGTAAGGACAAATCTAATCAATTATTATATGATGCAATTAAACTTGTAGCAAAATTTGGTAGTTTATGTTTTTTCAGGGTTGGCATCATCTGAGGTCCTCTGAGTGGTTGGCATCATCTCTTCTCAGGTGTTCTGAATCCAGACTGAAGCTTGTGTAAATCCTAGTGTAAATCCTGAACCCCGAACTTTATCAGGAAGGCTATTCCTGAGTTTGGGAGCCAAATGCGAAAAGAATATTGAGGATCTCCACATCCAGATTGTGGACTGGGGAGCCTGACCGACAGGGGCAGCTGTGTGAAGAAGCTGCTGCTGCGAAGAGTGCAGGGCTGTCTCTGTCTTGATGCCATATCTGCCAGGCGTACACAATGAACAGCTCGCATATCCAGCAACCTGAAATCTATCTGATCCTTACAGATAAGGCATGTTAACGGTTCCGGTCTGGAGTGTGCATGAGGAGATCTGGCTGGATATGTGATCACAGGGGTGTAACAGCCAATACAATTGGGGAGGACATTTGCACAATATAAGGATGCACAATAAATTGGTACCATATATAAACATCTTTTGAGCTTTCTATTCATTAAACAATCCTGAAAAAAAAATATTTTTTTTAACATGGATAATAATAAGAAATGTTTCTTGAGCAACAAATAAGCATATCAGAATGATTTCTGAAGGATCATGTGATACTGAAGACAGGAGTAATGATGCTGACAATTCAGCTGTGATTCACAGGAATAAATTACATTTAAAAATATATTCAAATAGAAGAGTTATTTTAAATTGCAATACTATTTTAGACTTCTTTCAAAAACATTTAAAATCTTATATATATTCACAGTATAATGTTGTGATGCCTAAATACACTTTACCGCCATGCAAAAGAAAAAATAGTGAAGATGGGTTTGCCATATTGCATTATAGGAGAAACACCAAATATTAAGTTATGCTATGAAAGTTCAGAACAGGTGGGCGTGTTCAGGGAGCATAATATTTTTCTTACAGAACTTCAGACATATTGTCAAAACAGTGTCCCACACATTTTCCAAGAGTGTCGTCCCTGTTTTCCTAGCTCCCAACTGTAGGATTGTTTCATTTATATGATTTTCCTCTTAAATAAATCTTTTGCTGCTCAACAGATCACACTTTCCCAGAGGGGGCAAGTGGAGTCAGGCATTTGTCTGAGCCACAGACCCAGTCTGTTAAGGAAATAGACGTTTCAGCCCCCCGTGACATTAATCTTCCTCCCAGTGTAGCTCCAAGTTATTTCAATCCAATCTAGTCTGTGAATTAATTCTCTCCACTCAGGCCCGCTTTTAATAAATCATAACTCGCACTTTGTGTTAAATTAGTCACACGCAAGGCAAAGGTTTCAACTCTGAACCGTTTTCTTTGCCTTTCAGTGATAATGAATTTTCTAATGGATTCCTGATGTCATGTATCACATCACTATCAAGCAGAGGGGATAAAAACACATTTCCCCAAGCTTTTCCATTTGATGAGTCCACATGGCTTGAAAAGGCAATGAATATTTTTACAATATAGTCAGATTTTCCATTAATATTCTAGTTTTTCTTTTCATTCTACCTTTTTGTCTTATCTCACCGTGCACAGACCTTAGAAAAAGCTTTACTGTAATAATGGATGTAATTGAACTTTATTGTAAAAAGTTTGGAATGCCCTTTAAGATCCATTTTTAATCTGCTCAGAACGGCATGTTCTTGGCACATATATTTGTCTTAAATTCAAAGAGTTATTCTACTGTCATTGTTTCCACAATAAGGAAAGGGCTTGTAGATGCTTTGATGAGAAAAATCCGTAGGATGTTTGCACGAAGACCATTTTCTTTGTGTTGTCTGATGTTGAAGGTTTAAAAAAGTATCATGGAGACTGTCTACATTTTGTTGTTTAACAACTGAAGCCTGTTTACACTAATTAAATCTCTTGTCACTGTACCATGGTACAGTATCTAACTGTATAATTCTGCACTGCCATTAGAAGTCGCCGTATTTATTGTGCCACTGCTCATTTGCATAAAGTTCATTGTTGCTTGTTTCACCAGAAATGCTGTCCAGACACTTTATCTTTGCAAATCACTGTCAGTGTCAACTCCCCTTTTAGATATAATCTCATGTCAGGCTGATTCTTAGGAGTGCTTTAAAAGAATCAGCACCAAGAGCTCCATCGGTTCTATTCAGTACTGAGACTGATGAAATACACGGCTGATCCTCTGCTAGTCATAAAACAGAGCTTTCTGTTTCTGTGGAATCATTGCTGTTTTTCCACAGATTCATCTATTATGATTGCGTTTATGGTGGTCATAATACATCTTATTTTGTAAAAATGCATGTTTCTATACTGTATGTGGCTACATTGTGTCTTATAATACTTGACTTTGCCAAACAATTGGGGTACATTTTATTCATGGAGAACTGAGTGACTTATAAGAGATTCCTTATAAGGCCTGTTCACACCAAGAACGATAACTGTATGATCTAACAATATGTATATTATCAAACATTATGCTTCTAAGCATACACTGCAGTTTTGTTGTCTGCCACTCTAATGAAGTCTTATTTGTTTGCCATAGCTTTTAATCGTTGATGCAGTGCTATGTTATTGGTTTTATTTCTCACATTTTTGTTTAATGTAATGCTATATACAGCACATTGGTCAACAGTTGTTGTTTTAAATAGTGCTTAATAAATAAAGTGACATTGACATTAATGCTTGAGCTCTTTAAAGTCAGTTGGATTCTGATTGTCAATGTTTTATAGCTCATCAGTTGGAAAAAAATTGTTCTGAAAGCGATTCTAATGATATTGTTCCTCTGTGATGTTGTATTGCGGTGTGGACTTACTCTCATAGAATTAGAACGATAATTAACTTTATTGTCGTAATTATTGCCTCTGGTGCAGGGTTATTTGCCTAATATGAAACTATTAAAACATTTTTGTTAATTTAAATGATGCTTAAATAAACTAAAGTATAAATATTAGATGGACATTGTAAATTAAATGAAAGTTTTAAGTTTAAGAAGTGCTAAAATGACCAACTAGAAACAAATAAAAACTAAAACATACATTACTAAAAATTAAACTAATATTAAAAAGAAAATGAAAAATATAAAAAAGTGATTAAAATATTAGAAAAACTATATGTTTATAAATAATACTTAAAAAATAAACTGCCTTGACGTGAACGATCTTCAATTCAAAATACAAATGACTGTTCCTGAATGTAATGCAGTGATAACAAGGATGTAGGTTGGAAGCTCTGCTATTTAACCCTTGTGTCATATTAACTTTGCATCATTGTACATGAGTTGTCCATTGAGAAAAGTGCTTATCATGATTGTGGATTTCCGCACCATGGATTATAATCTGCAACCGACTATTACTGAGGATTAGTTTCATGATGACTGACCCGGTGACTGTATGTTATCTCACATCTCATCAGGCTCTGCAGGTTGAGGCTGTTTCCCAACAATCATAGCACTACACTACTGAACTGATGGGCTGTTCGCTGCCATAATGAGATTGGTTCAAAGATCAGGCTGCTTCTCCTGTGTGTGTGCTAATGGTGCCCAACAGGGCAGCAGAGAGCAGGCAGATGGTGCCAGGGTTTACAGGTGCCACACTGTGAGAGTGGTCCTGGCAGAGATTAGGGGCAGAGAACACTCGTATTGGGATGCCCAGGATGAAGATAAAAGTTGCCCATCGCTCATGTGGCTGTCTGCTATGGGGATTCTCATATATATTTTTGTCTCGTTCAGCTCTGTGGCAGTGATAAAGTTTGATGTATACTGCAGGGAGTTGGGCATACATTCCTCCAGACTACGGCGTCAGTTAGAAGCAGCTCTGTATAACAGATGCCTTGTCCTGGGGATCTGATGTGCCCATCCATGATTTCCTTATCGCTTGCTATCTCTCTCTCCTCTCTATTTTAAACAGATGCCTTCATCCTGCAGTGATGTGTGGGTAGAAAAATCCTTCCAGCACAAAATTATACTTTACATTTTTTGTTGAAACTGTAAATGAACTTGCTTTCAACAAAGATGGCTTTTAGTCTCACATGTTTAATATCTGCATGTAACGATAGTTGCGATTGTCTTTTCATCCCTATTGCGACAAATCTGAGTGAAACAGCTTCTCGAATGAGAAAAAAGAAGATATGTGACCCTGGACCACAAAACCAGTCATAAGGGTACATTTTTGAAATTGAGATTTATACACCACCTCAAAGCCATAAATAAGCTTTCCATTGATGTATCGTTTGTTATGATAGGACAATATTTGGCCGAGATACAGCCAGGGCCGGCATCCTGCCATTCTCTCTCTCGGGGGGCAATGTTTGCATATTATGAGATAGGTCACCCTTCAAAATTGATAAATTAACGTTAGTTAAGATGTAAAGGAAACTGAACTACTATAGTACTAATTTAAAAATAAACTGACTCTAACAATCAATCTCTTGCTCTCCTTATGTTTCTACATGCGTTAACACAATTCTCATGCGAATGTGGTTTTCCAAAAAACGTTTTACTTCAATTTAAGTTTAATAATAATTGAAGTCCCATAAATCACTATTTACACAACTCACTTATATTACACTGCTCATTTACAACATTACTCACTTATAATACACAGCTCATTTGTATTACACTGCTCACTTATATCACATTACTCACTTATATTACATTGCTCCCTTACATTACACTGCTTACTTACATCACATTGCTCACTTGTATTACATTACACCTGTAGTTGTCCATGTCATTTCCGTCAGCTCTCCGGATGGCACAAAATGGCCGGGTTTAGCCGAAAAGCATTAACTTTTAGCTCACTTTCCGCAGCCCGCTAGCCATTTTTTCCGCTCATACCACGTCCTCGAAATTCCCTTTTTATACGACTCCCGCCTTTGTTGATATTGTTTGTATGTTTCAATTGGTCTGGTGGTCCTAATTCTTATTGCCAATTTAATCCTTCTTATGGCTACGACGACTGAATGGTATGTCTTTCAATTGACACACTAGAATCCATCTGCCTAGCGTTACCGTTCGCTAATATGTCGATCAAGGTCAACCTGACAACTGAATCGCTGTTTTTTTTCTTATTTTTTCACATTTGATGAAAATATTAAAGTAGTTTTTCATTTTTTGTTGTTGTTAAAATTCAAAATAGTTTTTAAATATTATTTGATGTCACCGTTCTATCCAATCCTTGCACAAGTTAAGGTTACGCATGATGATGAAAGCACGTTAGTGCTAGCCCTCCCGGAACTCATAGAGATTGCATTGCAGTGCCTGCTGTATGGAAGTCTATGAGAGCACTCAGGGCGATTCTCAGTCTGACAGAAATCACCAAAAAAGGGGCGGTACTACACAAAACACGACTCGACGCTGATTGGACTATTTAGAGGCAGAACAAACAATCTAGAATAGTGAAAGCTAGCGTCACACTGTGGTTGAATGTGAAAGAAAAATAAATCCCTCCCTTTCGCGCTTTGGTGGTGCGTCGCCCAATCGCCCTAATGGAGAAACCGCCCCTGGATACAGCTATTTGAATATCTGGAATCTGAGGGTACAAATAAATCGAAATATTTAGAAAATCGCCTTTAAAACTTGTCCAAATGAAGTTCTTAGCAATGCATATTACTAATCAAAAATTAAGTTTTGATATATTTACAGTAGGAAATTTGCAAAGTATCTTCATGGAACATGATCTTTACTTAATGTCCTAATGATTTGTGGCATAAAAGAAAAATCAATAATTTTGACCCATACAATGTATTTTTGGCTATTGCTACAAATATACCCCAGCGACTTAAGACAGGTTTTGTGGTCCAGGGTCACATATATCATTGCAAAGTGAAAATAATGTTTGATTGAAATATTTCTAAAAAAAAAATAACGTGCTGCATGGATAAATTATTTATAATAAACAATGCAATATTCCGTTAACAATATTCCATCAGCAATTGAAAAATATTCCATTAGCAATTGTCAGTTTTGATCCCATGGTGACTTTAAAGGAATAGTTCATAGTTTAAAAAAATCATGAAAATTCTGTCATTTGCTTCCCCTCATGTCATTCCAAACTGATAATCTTCCCCTTCAGTGGGCTGTTAAACGTTGCAATGTGAACTCGAGAACCCTATTTGTGAACGAATCATTAAGACCAGTTTTGTGAACTAAATCAACCAATTAATTGAAAAGATCAGATTCAAAGGAATGTTCAGTGACTAATCGCACTTTACTACTGCTTATGAATGCACAAAGAAGAGGACTGAATTGCGACTAAATTTTTTTCTTTTTGGCTTCAAAAGACTTGCAGTCTAGTGCCTGAGTCATATGGACACTTTTATGATTCTTTTATGGTGCTTATAACAGCCCCCATTCAATTTCTTTGTATGAAAGAACGTGGCCAAGATATTGTTAAAAAATTCACCTATTTTGCCATAAAGAAGATAGAAAGTCATCAGATCTGGACTGGTAAATGCTGACAGAATTTTAAATTTTAGGTAGACTGTCCCTTCAAAACCACAAATCAGGGGTCAGTTGTACACTTCCAGACTATAGCAAGCTAGTGTTAGATAGACACAAACATATCCATGAGAAACACTGAATAAATATGACCTTGCCGAGTTTTGAGCCGACTGCTGGCATTGCCTTTATTAACAATGTTTCACAGCTAACAATTGAAATACTATATTCCCACGCTCATTCATATTTTTGTGGGTCTTTTGACTCTGATTATCTTATTGTATGTCTGTTCACCCCACCCTGAGACCTAAATCCATGGAGATGACTTACAAAAATGGGTTATTGTGGCAACTTGTGCTTCCAGTTTCAGTTATAGTCTCATTGTCATTGCCCTTGTTTGGATAGATGAGAAGGCACACTGATAGCGCTGCATGAATATACGATTAGAAAAGTACTGCCAGCTCCTTACCAACATCAGGCTATCAGTGTGTGCTATCTTAGAGCGCCGCTTCAGCTGCTAGCTAAAGTGCAGTGTTAAGCTTAAGTGGAGGCACTTCAGGAGCTTGACAGGGTCTATGAGCTGGAACACACTGCAGTGGATGGGAGCTGTGCTGCAAAGAGTCCACTGGAGAATAGAAGATAAGGGAATGCTGTGCTTTTACTAGCCTTTGACTCTACACACAAAAAAATTTGGTTCTTCAGCGGTTCATTGAGGTGGTTGAGGTGCTATATAGCACTGCTACCGTTTAAAGAACCTGCTAAGCCCAGTATGGTTCTTCAGTGGTTCTTTGAGGTGGTTAAGGTGCTATACAGCACCGCTGCCATACAAAGAACCTGTTAAGCCCCTGTATAGTTATTTAAAGGTTCTCCAACTCTCTCTTAATCTTAGTTTGATCGGGAAAGGATTTAAAAACAACATTAAAAGTACATTATTTCCTGTACGAAACGTGGCCTCCCAACCTTTTTGCCCTTTTCCCATAGAAATATCCAGGACCCACACAAAAAAGAGACTTTTTTGAAGCTTATAAAAGCATACAATTAAATAAAACATCTTTTGCCATTGTAGTAAATTCCGCAAATAATGATAGTGGAGGAACATTTGTCTAAAATCTAAGGGAATATCTATTAATATATACTATATATTTATACTATATATACGTAAATATTTATTTGTGAAAAATGCTTTGTAATTTAAAGTATAAGTATGTTTATTTTATAAATTCATTTTTAAATCCATTTTCAAATGATTTCAAATTTCTTAAATATTAATTCAAATAAATACAATTATATCGGCTTTATATCGGCCATCGGCCACCCTGCTTCCCAAGATATTGGCATCGGCTGTCAAAAAAAACATTGTCGGTCGACCACTAATTTTGGCCCCTGTACCCCTAGTGTCCAGAGTAAATATGATGTTACTGTATGTTGTTTATGATGATTGACTGATTGACAGATTTTATACACAGTTTACTTGATTCGTAAAACACTAGATTTCTTAATTGTTAACATCCTGAGGAATATATGTTCTATAGTCTTTCCAGACATCGATTAATCAGCTGGGTTTGAGTGTCTGCTGATGCAGCGCTATAGCACTTCATTACATGGATGAGTGGTCTTAATCTATCCTGCCAGTCCTTAAACCACAGAGTCCTCATTACTGCTACTCCACAGGCTCAGCCTCCTCTCTCAGTATCCATCCTGCAAGACCACCGCCTTAATCTCAGTCCAATATGCCATTTCCTCCAATACAAATGTTGGCCCAATTCCATTTTCACTAGCTAACTGCGCTTTTGGAAAATGGGAGCGGGCTTGAGTAGTCCTGACCCCCTATCCTGTGAGGCACAATGCAAGAAGCCCTATCATAGACAGGAAGGAGTTGGTTCCTGGCACATGGAAAAAGCTCTTTGTGTTCCCAGAGCAAGTAAGGAAAGGAGCTCGAATCTCCGTGCTGGAGGAGATTAGGGCCTTGGAAGAGTTTCAAGAGTAGGGCGGTTTTAGTGGCACTGTTTAGTGGGAGTCGTTTTCACCATATATCCATGTGTTTCATCCTGTAATTCACTCACGCTGGATTTGTTTACTCCATCTGTGACAGAAAGTAAGTTTAAATGGATAGTTCACTCATAAATTAAATTTCTGTAATTATTTAGTCTCCATTATGTTCCCAACCCATTTGAAATTCATCCTCTGTGGAATGTAAAAGGAAATTTTTTTTTTTTGGAAAATATCCTGGCCGGGGAAAGGTTAGTGTGTATGTCAAAATTTGTAGTGCAGAGATGTGCAGTTTAGTGAAACAGGTACACAAAGGGTGTCTCAGGTACATCAGGAATTTGTTAAAACATGAATATTCTTGCTTATGTGAATGTAAACCAGTTTTACTTTTTTGTTGATCTCTTTCAAGTTGATTTCTCTTTGAACAGGCAAGAGAATCAACATTTCTTAAAATAAGAAACGTTCATACATTTTTCAGAATGTTAAAAAAATTTGGTTGAAGTTTCATCTGTTAAAGTTTGACATGTTTTTGGTTACCTTAATTGATTAAGGGATTAAGTGATTAAGGGTGCACCGATCAGGATTTTGTAGGCGATCACCGATCGTCAATCACAGGAAGCAATATCTGCCGATACGATCACCGATACCGTTGTTTGTTTTTACAATGGGAAATTGCTGCTGCACAATAGCTTACACACAATGCAAGCCTGACTTTGTGAGCTGTACACTCTAAAAAGTAATGTGTTAGCTCAACAACAAAAAAATTTTATGCAACAGTTTGCATAAATGTTTTTGAGTTATGACAACTTCTAATGAATATGTGTTCAAATATGTTCAATCAACAAACTACATTGAGTTAGAAGAACTTAATATTTTGTAACAAACATTTTTAAGTTAATTACTCAAAAAATTTAAATTGCTCCAACTATGGCTTGTTTACCTTACCATTTTATATACGTTTTTTATTCAAATCCACATCTATCATAGCACATGCTAAATGTAACTTATTTAGCATGTATATGAAACAAGTAAGATGTTACTGTCAGGGTTCGGGTAGAGGATGGAGCGAGGACTCAGTACTGCAGAAAAAAGGGTTTTAATGGGTAATAAAAATAAACAAAACACCAACAAAAACTACCCCGTGGGGGAAAAACAGGCTGGCAAGGCAAGGCAAGGCAAGGCAAGGCAAGGCAGGATCTGGACATGACACATCCAAGGAGAGACGATGACGAACTGACACACGACTGCAAACACAAGGAGCATAAATGGAGAGCAAATGAGGAGGGTAATGAGGGACCACATGTGGGGCAAATTAACTAATAATCAGGTAACAAGATGGGAGGGGTCAAGACAATTGACATGAGCACATGGCACACCGAATCAAAGACAAAAAGCCATGTGCTCACACAAAACAAAACACAAGCACATGGCCAGCAAAACAAATCACAAGCCATGTGCTAGAACAAAAGACACGAGCACGCAGCTAATGAGAAAACTCATAAGCCGCGTGTTCACACAAGACAACAAGACAAGCACGCGGCTTGAAACACGAAACCGAAACTCAAGACATGAGTGCCGGGATCTGAACACCACGCTCCAACATGAAACAGTACACGCAGACGAGAGCGCACGGCTCGAGCACACTCGAAGCCGCACGCTCACATGAAAACAATGACATGACGCGAGTGTCAGGGCTCTGTCACAAAACTATGAATAACACTAGACCGAAGTGACAGAACCCTGACAGTTACTTGTCACTGGCATTAGCGCAGTCATTGCTAATAGAGTCAATGTAGTGTTTCATGTGGTCTACTCTTCAGTACAATGGTAACCATAAAAACTTAATTTTAAGCTTTTTAAATGTCAAACATAACAGCATTAAACAATAATAGGTCTTTCCCTTCACAAAAATAACACTTAATTTCAACACACTCTCTTTATCCAGTACTATGCAAAGCATGCTGGGAACTAGAAATCCACCCGATTTCCAAAGTTAACAAGACAATTTGATTGAGTTACTACAACTTGAGTGCTTGAGCGCACTGTCTGCACGCGAGTATGAGGGGCCGTACAAGCCATAATTCATTCTGGCACTCTCACACACTTACATTCTCCTTTCACATGCATACATTTCCACTCTCACACACATACATTCTCCTTACACATGCATATATTTTTTGCTTTCACATACTTACATTCTCCTTACACATGCATATATTTTTTGCTTTCACATACTTACATTCTCCTTTCACATGCATATATTCTTGCTTTCACACATTTTCATTCTCCTTTCACATACATATATGTTTGCTTTCACACACTTACATTCTCCTTTCACATGCATACATTTCCACTCTCACACACATACATTCTCATTACACATGCATATATTTTTTGCTTTCACATACTTACATTCTCCTTTCACATGCATACATTTCTACTCTCACACACACATACATTCTCCTTTCACGTACATATATATATAGAATGCATGTATGTCTGAAGAAAATATGTGTATGTAAGAGAAGAATGTATGTATGTGTGAGAGAGTAGTGGAAACGGAAGGAGTATAGTGGAAACGGAAGGCGTATAGTGGAAACGGAAGGCGTATAGTGGAAACGGAAGGGGTATAGTGTATACGGAAGGGGTATAGTGTATACGGAAGGAGTATAGTTGAAACGGAAGGCGTATAGTGGAAACGGAAGGCGTATAGTGGAAACGGAAGGCAGGTCAGGCGCGATCAGGGTCACTGGGACAGGTCATGATCAGCATGGCTGACGTAGATGAGGCGGCCGCATAAGTATTTCAGCAAGCTATTTGGATTAAAAATATATATATATTATCATCGTGAAAAGGTTACATTGCCTCGTCCCTTGAGCGAGTTGTGATCGAGGACATACACGCATTATAAGCGTTTATGGATTTTTTTTTTTTTCGGAGTGTCTATTTACACTAAGTGCAAATAGCCCTCCTTGTTGATAGAGGCTATTTACAGTAGCTCCACCCTCAAATGTGTTATAGGGATAGTTAAAGATGGTAGTTTATCATTAGCTTCAGTGGCGTAGCTGGTAAAGTGCGCACCGTGGTTTTCTTGACGCGATCGACCCGGGTTCGAATTCGCCTTTTACCGAACTTTTTTCTTCCTTTTCAAATCTCATATCAAATCAGAAAGGCATTTGTTTTTAATAAAAATGAAGGAAATAATCAAAAAGTTGAAAATAAAGTATGGGTATGGATAGGAGGCTTTATTGTCCCAAGAAGGTGCATCCCATTTATAATTTGAATTAAAGATAGATTTACACTAATACTGCATACTGTTTTATAATGTACTATAATACTGAGGTGCAGATAATTGCCACTATTTTCAATAAGTAGTATAAATAGCAGAAAATCCTGCTATTTTAACATAGTGTAAATATAATCTATCGCTATCTGCACTTAGTGTAAATAGCATATTGTTAAAAATACTGCTATTTTCACTTAGTATAAATTGCCTCTATCTCTATTTACACTTACTGCAAATAGCCGCTGCCTTTCCCCCCACTTAATTTAAGTGAATAAAGTGAGAGTTTGCAAGTTAGGGACAGTGATATCTTTATATTATTTTCATAACTCAAGATTTGGACTCATTGTGGTTTATTTATCTTTAGATTGTTTTGTTTTGTTTTTCAATATCTGGCAACGCCAGCATAACTGACAGTAATCAAAAATGACCAGGTTAAAAACAGCGCAGGCAGGTTATTCCTGACAGGATGCAATTCGGTAACACAAACGTAGTGATCATCACTGAAGACGGACACAAAGAGGAGAGAATAGTCGCACAAGCAGAGAAAATACTGAACCAGACAGAACAAATTCATTGTTATTAAAAGGATGCCACCTTATTGGAACAATAAAACCTACCCTAACCCTACCCGATACTTTATCTTCAACTTTTTTATTGTATCCTTCATTTTATTGAAAAGAAATGCTTTTCTGATGTGATTTGAAAAGGAAGAAAAAAGTTCGGTAAAAGGCGGATTCGAACCCGGGTCGATCGCGTCAAAAGTAGTATGTGTCATGCTTAACCATCTACACCACTGAAGCTAATGATAATCTACCTTCTTTAACTATCCCTATAACACATTTGAGGGTGGAACTACTTTGTTGGAGAGGAATAGCGCCTCATAAAATCAACAATCGCGGGCCTCTTGCACTCAAGAGTGGGTGAAAATGAAAAAGGACAGGGGGGCTAAAGGGGGGTAACGGCTAGGGGACATAAAAAACAAGAAGTACCTAACCGTCAATCACCGTAGGACGTGTTGATGGCTGGGATCTGAAGCAAGAACAGAAAATCTGATACACTGCAGGCGGCGGACAACAGGTACATCCTGGGCATGTCCGTGAGACCCTACAACTCGCTCAAGGGACGAGGCCATGTAACCTTTTCACGATGATAATATATATTTTTTAAATCCAAATAGCTTGCTGAAATACTTATGCGGCCGCCTCATCTACGTCAGCCATGCTGATCATGACCTGTCCCGGTGACCCTGATCGCGCCTGACCTGCCTTCCGTTTCCACTATACTCCTTCCGTTTCCATTATACTCCTTCCCTTTCCACTATACTCCTTCCGTTTCCACTACACTCTCACACATACTACATTCTTGCTCTTACATAGCACATAGTTTCTTCAGACATACATGCTTCTATATACTGTGGGTATGGAAAGTATTCAGACCCCTTTAAATTTTTCCCTCTTTGTTATTGCAGCCATTTGCTAAAATCATTTAATTTTTTTTCCTCATTAATGTACAGCACCCCATATTGACAGAAAAACTTAGAATTGTTGACATTTTTGCAGATTTCTTAAAAAAAAAACTGAAATATCACATGGTCCTAAGTATTCAGACCTTTTGCTGTGACACTCGTATATTTAACTCGGGTGCTGTCCATTTTTTTCTGATCATCCTTGAGATGGTTCTACAATTTCATTTGAGTCCAGCTGTGTTTGATATACTGATTGGACTTGATTAGGAAAGCCACACACCTGTCTATATAATACCTTACAGCTCACAGTGCATGTCAGAGCAATTGAGAATCATGAGGTCAAAGGAACTGCCTGATGAGCTCAGAGACATAATTGTGGCAAGGCACAGATCTGGCTAAGGTTAAAAAAAAATTTCTGCTGCATTTAAGGTTCCTAAGAGCACAGTTGCCTCCATAATCTTTAAATGGAAGACTTTTGGGACGACCAGAACCCTTTCTAGAGCTGGCCGTCCGGCCAAACTGAGCTATCGGGGGAGAAGAGCCTTGGTGTGAGAGGTAAAGAAGAACCCAAAGATAATTGTGGCTGAGCTCCAGAGATGCAGTCCGGAGATGGGAGAAAGTTGTAGAAAGTAAACCATCACTGCAGCCCTCCACCAGTAGGGGCTTTATGGCAGAGTGGCCCGACTGAAGCCTCTCCTCAGTGCAAGACTCATGAAAGCCCGCATGGAGTTGTGAGATTGTGAGAAATAAGATTCTCTGGTCTGATTAGACCAAGATAGAACGTTTTGGCCTTAATTCTAAGCGGTATGTATGGAGAAAACCAGGCACTGCTCATCACTTGTCCAATACAGTCCCAACAGTGAAGTTTGGTGGTGGCAGCATCATGCTGTGGGTTGTTTTTCAGCTGCAGGGACAGGACGTCTGGTTGCAATCGATGGAAAGATGAATGCGGCCATGTACAGGGATATCCTGGATGAAAACCTTCTCCAGAGTGCTCAGGACCTTAGACTGGGCCGAAGGTTTACCTTCCACCAAGACAATGACCCTAAGCACACAGCAAAAATAACAAAGGAGTGGCTTCACAACAACTCTGTGACTGTTCTTGAATGGCCCAGCCAGAGCTTTGACTTAAACCCAATTGAGCATCTCTGAGAGACCTAAAAATGGCTGTCCACCAACGTTTACCATCCAACCTGACAGAGTTGGAGAGGATCTGCAAGGAGGAATGGTAGGGGATCCCAAATCCAGGTGTGAAAAACTTGTTGCATCTTTTCCCAAAAAGACTCATGGCTGTATTAGATCAAACGGGTGCTTCTACTAAATACTGAGCAAGGGGTCTGAATACTTAGGACCATGTGATTTTTCAGTTTTTCTTTTTTAATCTGCAAAAATGTCAACGATTCTGTTTTTCTGTCAATATGGGGTGCTGTGGTTACATTAATGAGGAAAAAAAATGACTAAATGATTTTAGCAATGGGCTGCAATATAACAAAGAGTGAAAAATTTAAGGGGGGTCTGAATACTTTCCGTACCCACTGTATGTATGTGAAAGGAGAATGTATGTGTGTGTGAGAGTAGAAATGTATGCATGTGAAAGGAGAATGTAAGTGTGTGTAAGCAGAAATGTGTGTATTTGTAAGGAGAATGTATGTGTGTGAGAGTGGAAATGTATGCATGTGAAAGGAGAATGTAAGTGTGTGAAAGCAAAAATATATGTATGTGAAAGGAGAATGTAAGTGTGTGAGAGTGCCAGAATGAATTATGGCTTGTACGGCCCCTCATATGCGAGTGCTGAATGGTTTAAACACTGGCAAGACTTAAAAAGAAATGCAAATTATAAAATTAGTGATGATACGACACTGCCTCGATTGTGCAAGTGACAACTCCTGTGTCAACTGTGCAGCGTGCAGCAAGCTTATAGACAGACGCGATGTGGTGATTTGAAGCCATTTGTGCATTTTACATTTACATTTAGTCATTTAGCAGATGCTTTTATCCAAAGCGACTTACAAATGACAAACTAACAAAAGAGCAATAAAATGTGCTATGACAAGTCTCGGTTAGCTTAACACAAATTTTGAGTGGTAAAGAGAGAGTGTGTGGTGAATTCACTCACGCTGTTTGTTAAATTATGTCTCACAGAAAGTTTTCAAATTGCTTTGTAAGTTATTTAATAAAGAAATATGAATCGTACCTCAACTACAGCATTATAATAATTTTACCCGCACCGGACAGAGATTGAGACGGTGCCGCTGCATGTCATGCCAAACCTCTCACAGCAGCACGTTGTCAGCTTGAGATCGGTTAATGAGATCACCTTTATAGAGACCGCCGATCAGACTTCCCAAAGCGATTATCGGCCAAAAGTGATCGGTAGCCGATCAATCGGAGTGCACCTACTTTAGTTAGCTAAAGTTGTTTTCTTATACTGTAGACCAAATAAAAAGAACTAAAATGAATGAACATGGCAAAATACTGACTGAATATAATTAGTCAAAATATAAAAATTGTGACTAAATTTGTTGGGGAAAAAAAGTTGGTTTTGACGCTCATCCAAGTGGTTTCATCTGTTGTGAAGTAATGGTGGAGATTCCCTGGCACTGAAGTGCATCACACACCGCAACGTCATAGTGCTCATGAATCGCTGCAGGAGTCACCTCCAGATGGTGTGCATCACAATCACTGTGTGAATTGAGGCAAATCTGCAGGGGTAAAGATGAAAGAACGAAATTATAAGTAGCTGACAAGTGGTCCCGCAGGCCCACCTTGGTTCAGAGATGATTTTATATTTACCCTGGCAGTCGCTAGCATTTGTAGACTTAAGATTTGTAGATTTGGCCCATAGCATCTGAGTGCAAAGCAGCTCAGTAAAAAAAAAGAAAAGAGAACAGTTGGCATCACAGAGAGGGCTTTTTCATTGTATGCTTTCAAAAAATGCTTTCTTTTTGGCACTGGATCGGTTGACTGCCCTGTCCCTAGATCTGTGCACACTCAGAGGAATGTTTCCAACACAATTCCCATTAAGAGGATGCTTTCATTATGACAATAATTTGGATAAGGTTTCAATGTCTATATATCTTGTCAACTAATGGAATTTATGATTGCTGATGGATGGGATCTGCTCGGGATGACCTGCGGTGTTGGCTCATTGCTGACATTTGTCGAGCGCTCTGTAATGGAAACTGAGTGTCAGAATTTTGAAATAATTCTGACGGATTGCACATAACCAGCCAAATCCTGCTAATATGCACTTCAGGGAAGCACAGCAAGTAGCGCTAGATGCAAAAAGAGTCCTGCATGCAGTTCAGAATGATCTTAAAGGGATAGTTCACCCAAAAATGTCATTCCAAACATGACTTTCTTTTTTTCTGTGGAACACAAATTAAGATATTTTTGTAACGAATCAGCTCATGGGGAAATATGAATAATTAATCATAACTAGTTATAATTAATTATGAATATTTAGATCCGCTGTAGATATTTACTTGACCTCTCAGGGTCAACTGCCTTGTCAATTCTAAGAACGTTAATTTCCTGGTTAAGGGAAATAACTTCCTTACTGTACAATTCTACAAAAGCTTGTAGCATAAATCTGCATGATTAACTGACTCCAGTTATGAGCAAACAATGAACCACGTCAAGTGTGATACAAGTAAGGTTTTATTAACTACATAAAAACTTAAACTAGTCTAACATCCTACATAAAGACATAAAACGTAATCACTGTGTCTACACCTTGACCATACTACATAAAAACTTAAACTAGTCTAACATACTACATAAACACATCAACTGGTCTAACACACACATACACACACATACACACGCATACAGTTGGTATAGGAAAGGGTTAAAGTTTAGGCAGTAAAGAGGAGAATGGAATGAAGTTATGGAACCATTTGGATATTCAGCAGATCTACAGCCTGAAGGAAACATCATTTTCTTAGTTCAAACACACCTTTGTAAACAGGTGCAAATGATACCTAATGTATCAATTAATATGACTAAGTTTGATACTTGCGAGTCTCTTATGTCTGAAAGAGATTCCTGATGCAAATATTAAGGTCCAAGATCTTGCTGAAATTAGTTGATAAAAAGAACCAGTTTGAGTCAGAGAATTTTGGTGAATGGAAAAGTCAAGGCCGAAGTCTGGCACGAACTTAGCGGGTTGCAGAAGCATTCTATCTCATGTCTTCATCTTAGAATCTAACGAACCACCGACCTCTGGGCGGGTCCCTGGAGCGGGCCTTTAAGGTCTCGGAAGAGTCACACCTCTCAAGATGGGCTTGTCCAATAAGAAAGATGGAAATTCCAAGCAGGAGTTGGCAATTGCTGGAGGGTTTTACGACACTTTGTTTGAGGGCATGGTAATTTGCAAATGTAATTCACTTGGGGTGTGGATGCACATACTAATAAAGATTCTTAGAACACTAATTTGTTGCATAGGTATAAACATACAATAGAGGAACTCTCAATTAGATCATCCGAATACGTATTCATAGATACTAAACATGGTAGGGTTATATATGTGTAAGCTGACAGGAGTGAGTGTTTCGGTCATAAGCCTGCATAAAACAGTATACGCTATAAAAGACAATATACAAGGACAGTAAAAACATACACAATAACCTGAAGGATATGTGTATTCAATCAAAAAAAGGTTTTCCTATGAATTAATTAATAGAAAAGTCAATTTCTACTGTGCATTGTACCTCTTGCTATGGAAAATGCAGTGAGAGTATCTCTGCTCACATTCCTTTGGCCAATAAACCTAGTGATATCCGCGTTGGTTGCCATGGAACCAGGGGCCTGTTCGGCTTCCTGGGGTGTTACGCATTTCAGGTGGAAGGGTCCATAGGTCCTCATATGGCTTGCTAACTGAGGGGTTTTACAGAGTATTTGTTAAATCTAGCTAGCAAAATATATATTGTGTTTGATTGGTCCAGGCGCTACATTTTGAAAAACAGAGCGACATGAGGGTGAGTAAACGATGACAGAATTTTCATTGTTTGGTTACCTATCCCTTTAAGTGAAGAAATAATCAAACCAAATTAAATGTGTAATATGACTGGAAGACTCCATTCCCCCATCCCAAGTCATTAAAAGATGTAAGCATCTTTAGTGGTTACTCTCTCTGCCTGATGCTGATTCAGTGAGATTGCATGAGAAAGTCAGTCATTGTTATTCAGAAAATTCAGTGAAATATTGCTTATTCAGAACACATAATGTTTAATAAAGCATGGTTCATTATCTCTAGAACTTGACTATGAATTATGAGGTTAGATAAATCTTTTGCTACAAAAACAGAGCGCTTAAGCACATGCATATGCACACACACACGGGCCTCAGTAATTTGAAGTTGTGATTTTGATTAGGAGAGCATTAATGATACAGATAGGCTGTAATTTGCTGGTGGGTAATAGATCTATGAAATAAGTATTACAGCCTCATTTGACCCAGCATTCATTATAGCTGTAGTGTGAATTGTGGAAAGAACAGACATAGCAGTATGATACATTATTTTTTATTAAGTTACAAAGAAATGTGCCTGCACACAAATAAAAATATGATGATATTTTGGCAATAGCTCCATGGAAACAGGCCTTAAGGATTCAGGCAACAAAGCTGTTAATAGAGTTTACTCAGTGTGTGAAACATATCAAGGCTGTGCTTTCGTAAGTCTTGGAGGTGACCATGATGGGATGTGCAAATCTGTTTTTGTTGTATCATATCACCTCATCCATGAATTATTATACTTTCATAGTATTCAATGCAGAACTTACTACATGACTATTAATTATGCATGTTAGTATGTATTAATATGCATGTGTGTAGTATGAATACATTTCCAGACATATTACTGGGGATACCAGCTGCGCGTGCAGACACCAGCGGTGCATCCCTCACACTGGACACCAGACTGGGATACCGACGGACCGACCCCGACAATCTGGGTGCAACAGATAGGACGTGACATGACTCTGGATGATCAGCTGTGATGCGACGTGAATCTGGATGACTAGCGGAGATGTGAAGTGACTCTGGATGAATAGCTGAGACGTGTCGAGACTCTAGAAGGTCAGCTGTGACGTGACGTGACTCTGGACGAACAGCTGAGACGTGACGAGGCTCTGGATGAACAGCTGTGATGCGACGTGAATCTGGATGAATAGCTGAGACATGGCGAGACTCTAGAAGGTCAGCTGTGACGGGACGTGACTCATGAAGATCAGTTGTGACTTGACTTGACTCATGACGATCCACTGGGACTTGACTCCTGAAGATCAGCTGTGACTTGACCAGACTCATGAGAATAAACTGTGAATCGATTTGACTCAGGACGATCAACTGTGACTAGACTTGACTCAGGAAGATCAACTGTGACTAGACTCTACTCAGGAAGATCAACTGTGACTAGACTCGACTCAGGAAGATCAACTGTGACTAGACTCGACTCAGGAAGATCAACTGTGACTTGACTTGACTCATGAAGATCAGCTGTGACTTGACTTGACTCATGAAGAATAACTGTGACTCGACTTGGTTCATGAAGATCAGCTGTGACTTGACTTGACTCATGAAGATCAACTGTGACCTGACTTGACTCATGATAATGAACTGTAACTTGACTTGACTCATTATGATCAACTGTGACTAAACTCGACTCAGGAAGATCAGCGGTGACTAGACTTGACTGAGGAAGATCAACTGTGACCTGACTTGCCTCATGACGATCAACTGTGACTTGACTAGACTCATAACTATCAACTGTGACTTGACTAGACTCATGATCATAAACTGTGACTTGACTAGACTCGTGATCATCAACTGTGATTAGACTCGACTCAAGAAGATCAACTGTGACTTGACTTGACTCATGAAAATCAACTGTGACTTGACTTGACTCATGAAAATCAACTGTGACTTGACTTGACTCATGAAGATCAGCTGTGACTTGACTAGACTCATGATCATAAACTGACTTGATTGCACAATGATGATCAACTGTGACTTGACTAGACTCATAACTATCAGCTGTGACTTGACTAGACTCATGAAACATGAAACTGTGACTTGACCTGACTCGTGAAGATCAGCGGTGACTTGACTTGACTTATGACGATCAACTGTGACTTGACGGGGTGCTGTTGTGTCTGCCATTTTGTGATCAGATTCATCTGTCGCCGCCATTTTGTGAACGTAACCTAGTGCGGGAGCCATTACAGGAGTGAGTGTGGGGTTGCGTTCCTCCGCGATACCCACAGTGAATGGAGAGCCAACAGTCAACAAAGCAAAGTCCAAAAAACAACTCAGTGATGAACGCGGACCCTCGTGAATGAGTTTAAATTTGAGCGGTTGATTAATGCCAGTACAGAAAAAAATCTATCAAAACATAGTCCGGTAAATCAGAGTGATAGGCAATGTCCAGATACTCTTGAATGTAGTCCTCGAGCGAGCGGGTGCCCTGCTCGAGGGCTAACAACAGCCTTGCAGTGTCCATACCTGGCCGATGTCCATATGAGAAGCTGCTGGATCCTTGTGTGGCCGAGTATTCTGTAACGGGGCTGACAAGACGTGAGATGTGCGGATCCATAAGCAAAGCTTTATTTGGAGAAGACAGAGACATGGTCATAAGACAGGCAGGGTTAAACAGTGGCAAACAGGTATATGGCGGGCAAGACACAAGAATAATCCTAGGGCTAGCGTGGGTCAACGATTGGCAGACAGAGTCACAGGGGCAAGGCTAAAGGGAGAAATCCAGGAAAACAGGCGAAGATCAAAACCGGAGAAAACAGCTAAGGCCAAGGCTAAGGCAGGGAAACAAATGAGGGCTCTGTAGTGTAGCTATCTGAGATATTCAGCCCACTTCTGCCTGTCTGAAACCTGAAAGGGAGAGTGTCCTCATTTGCTAAATATGAGACATCATCGTATCAATATATATATTATTTAAGCACAACCACAGAAACATTTTACATTAAATGTGTTTGAAAATAAAATCCACAAATAAATGAAACATCTTATTATACACATGATTTTAAATTTGGAGTATGTTACATTTATATAGAGAATAAAAAGTAGTGGCCCCAAGACTGACCCCTGAGGCACGCCTTTTGTTATTTTGAGATAGCGAGAGGTGTTGCCCTCCGCCTGCACACACTGAGTTCTGTCTGTAAAGTACATTTTAACCGAAAGGAACAGCTTTTGGCATCTATTGCATTTATACCTGAAAACGGCAGTCTTTGGCTAGCATTTTGTTTTTGTTTTTTGACTTTACAAATCTGACAGCTTACTCATCTCTCTTGGCATTATGGGATCTTAAAGTGTCCTGTGGTGACACACACAGTGAATGCAGTAGGTCATCTGAGTATTGGTCACCTACTGTTTTGGGAATATTGATTATTTGGGCATTTTACAAATTTAATGTACAGCTTTTGCATACCATGTAGAAGGGAAGTACACATACACTACCATTCGGTATGATTTTTAAAAATGCTTTTGAAAGCAGTCTCTTACCAAGGTTATATGATTAAAAGAAGTAATATTGTGAAATATAATTACAATTGAAAAATAATTGTCGTTACTCTCACTTTTGATCAATTTAATGAATCCATGCTGAATAAAAGTGTTCTATAATATATATAATATATATATATATGAATAACAACCTTTGAACAGTAATATAAGTGGATGCAGACTCATGGCAGAAATATTAAGAGTAGTATGGTATTCTTAATTCAGCCAGTCTTGATATATTGTAGCATAGAATTCAGCCTCTGTCTCCACATGCTCTGAATGTGACTGTCGTCAGTTCTCTGTGACATTCCTAGGCAGAAATCCTAAACCATTAAATGCATTGCTTTAACTTTCCTCTTGATCTGCATTCTGGATTATTTACTGCAAAACCATTTGTTTTTCCTCAAGAAAATTTATCTCGAGGAAGTATCATGCTCTGAAGGCAGTGTATTTTGAGACTCAGAATAAAAGAGAGGGCTCCTGCGGCTGTGTTGTTCAGCTCTGTGATATGTTGTGCAGTAAGTCGTCATTGGTAAATGCAGTGAAAAAAGACTAAGTCTGGAGGCTGTTTACTAACTGAGATGTGCACTCTCACAGAGCAGCCTGCCTCGGCCTTGCAACGGCTGATTTTGTGTGCTGGTGAGGGCTGGCAGACTGTTTTGTGTGAAGAGTCTTGTTTACTTTGCCCACCATCCCATACTTGTTTGTGTGCAACATTCTCAACCCCACCTTATTTGACTTGTCGCTGTGATGATAATTTTGGATGAGATCGGTGAATGGTGGTTTGTTTAGAATGGATGTTTAAGTAGTCTGGCTTGCGGGGTACAGTATGATTTTAAGGCAAACTTAACACTAAACACTGAATTCCCCATGTTAAAAAGATAAAGAGGTATGAGAACCACTTTAGCCTGAGCTGGAATGACCAGGACACACAGGAGGTGCAGGAAATCTACACAGCACAGAGTTTTTCATGTGCCCAACCACCTATGTGTGAAATGATAGGAACAACAGTATTTCTAAAAGATATTTCATGAAAATGAAATGTTTAAGCATAATATATAATGCATATAATTTGCCATGAAATGGGTTATTGTAGAATTTGTGTGTTATATTAATAACAAAAAAAGTAATACAATAGTAAAGTAATAAAATTAATTATTTATTTAGTATAAATACTTTATACTTAACATTTAACAAGGACACATTAAAATGATTAAAAGCGACATATAAATATTAATTAATGCTGTTCTTTTGAACTTTCCATTCATCAAAGAATCTTGAAAAAATATATATCATGGTTTCCACTAAAATATTAAGCCGCACAACTGTTATCAACATGAATGATGATAATAATAAATGTTTTTTGAGCAGCAAATCAGCATATTAGAATGATTTCTGAAGGATCATGTGACACTGAAGACTGGAGTAATGATGCTGAACAGTCAGCTTTGCATCACAGGAATAAATAAAATTTTTAAAGGGGTCATATGATGCGATTTCATGTTTTCCTTTGTCTTGTTTGCTGCCGCCGCCGCCGTGGAGACGCTGTGTGTTTCGTTGCGAAAGCCAAACTACTTTGTTTGGCCTTTCAAAAGAGGACACAACTAGAAATCAGTGGTTAAGTAGATATTCGAGTGCGTGCAGCGCATTTGCGTAACATTTCCACCACATGCTTGAGCTATTCGGCCAATCACAACGCACTATAGTTATAGTAAATGTAAATGTTTCATTATTACAAAAATGAAATGATATATTATGCTATTTAAACGTATGTTCCAGATTCATCAGCATTAGAATGAGGGTAATTTTCCATGAGAACCTTTTCTACGTACACAAGTACACAACTTGTACACAATTACCAGGTGAATGAGACACAGTGATGTTAAGCTTTAGAGACTGTAAAATTCATGGAAGTGTGTTGTCTGTCTCATCGTTCTCTGTGTCACAGGCTCTTGGCTCATTACTGGAGTTTGTTCAGTATAAGAGAGCGGAGTGTAGGCTATTATTGTCAGAACTGGCATTTACAATGATGAGGAAATTTCTTCAAAACCACAGGCTCTATGTGACCTGGGTGTCCCACATGCTGAGAGAGAAAGAGAGATAACTTTGCGGTTTCTCTGTTTTTGCATTTTGTGGAGAAGCATCAGTTTTTCTCTTATCAGAATAGTCCTGACTCTTGCTTACACATCAATAACAAACCCTGCAGGACAGACGCAGAGCTGTATTAATGCCCAGGCTCTGTCAGAGCTGCCAACTTGGCTAATTTAATTGCATTATCTCCATCAAAGGAGGGTAGAATCACCTCACAGGATCCAGAAAACAGATGCAGTATGTAAGAGTTACAGGTAATCTCCCAGCTGGACTCACCGTGATTAATTGGTCCAAGAAAAAATAATTCTCTGAGGAAAAGATGAAGGTTTAGTTTAAAAAAAGGCATCCAGTGGTGTTTAGGATGGTTGCCCACAAGTCTTTTCCAGTAGTAGCGCTGTTGACACATGCTATGCTAATGTGCACTTTCTGTGCCCTCATTACACTGTGTTCTAGCTGGGTGAGATGTGACAAGCATCCAGCTAGAAGTAATTTGTCTGTCAACACTGAACGTGAAACGAGAAACATAGCCAGTCAACATATTTGCCTTTAATATGGACTATATGAATTTGGTGATTTCAGTGAGACACAGCAAAAATAGAAACCAAGTCATCAACAAAATTTCCTGATGCTTATAGTAGCTGGTTCGGAAAAACACTCTTAACATGGAAGAGATAGCCTTTGTCTTTTGATGCTTTTTTCGGGTGTGTTTGTTTAGGACACTGTTAGAATACTGTGTGCCCTCAGCTTGAGATCACTGCTAAACAAAGCACCTCAACTTTACTCATTTGTTACTCAAGGCCATGTTCTGTATGATAAAATTATTATTGTGTGTGTTTGTGTATGTCCAGGGTGCCAAACATAATCATATGTCCAAAGTAAACTCCTTTAAAATATATATTGTTAGTCACATGGTTCATTAGTAGTGGTCAGGATTACAACATTGTTTACGAATTTTTAGATGACAATCATTTGCTTGTTTATTTTTGAGTATTTTAAGAATTTTGCTGCTTCTTTATAATAAATGAGTCACAGTATTGTATACTGCAAATTTTGGATATTTAATACACTATCATTCAAACGTTTGGGGACATTAAAATTAAGTTTTAATTAGGTATTCTTAATTAATTTATTGTATTCTCTTTTATTAATTTTGACTTTTACATAAGAAAAAGAAGAACAGTACACAATAGCTAGTAGAGCAATTGTGCATTCGTATTTAAATAACAGCTTGCAGCATGGCAGCCCTGAAGGTCATTAATATTCACCGTCGTTGTTAACACGGACCTGAATAAAAAGATTAGGTATTGTCCCCGGCCTACCATCGAGGACTATCGGAGCAGGATGGTGAAGGATCTGATGCCAGGTGTGGAAGGATCGCCTGGTTAATTAGCACTCCTATTGTATACTCGAATTTCATGGGGGATTGTAATCCAGAACGGGCACGAAGATGTATGGGTTATGACAAACAAATACGCGGAATGGAAAATATTGTAAAAGAATTTTTTAATATGAAATTGAAGAGTTGGACAATTAGATTTAGACTGTGCAGAAATTTGAAAAAAGTATATCGCTTATGGTTTGACTGGTGAATAGCAACCGATTTCTTTAGATTAATCCACCAATGGTAGAAAGATTATGGTTAATGGCTTTTTTCCTCAGTTGGTCATTGAATACACACGCACCTAACAAGTGGGAATGTTACTTACTTGTTCAGATGGTAATATATGGTGAAAATTCTTATTTGGTTCATATTCCAAGACGTAGGCTAGAATCTGTGATTGCAAAGTACGGTAAATATCCACACCGGTGCGGTGACAGACTGCCACACAAGTATCCACATCACAGACCCACCGCCAGTGGAAACTGTACCGACGGACTTGCAGCTTTAAAGTAAGTGTACACAGCGGACAATACCTTAGGCATAAAATAAATACAAATAAATTAATTTATATCAAAACTTTGAGGATGAAGAGAGAGAATAAGTGTTAATAGACGGCTTGCCATTCAGCATTCCTAAAGGACACATGATTGATCAATAAGTGGCCAAGTAAATGACTAGTTCTGTTAGTATCTACCGAACAGTTCATTATATCTACGCAACATACATGCTGTTCTTTTGAACTGTATAAACATCCACCAGTGCCAGAGTTGACTTCAATGGGGCTATTCGATCATAAGAATCCTGAAAAAATGACACATTTGCAGCGGACAAAAAATAGATAAACAACGCGTGACAATGAAGACTGGAAGTATGAGGCCCGTGAACATCAGCTTTGCCATCACAGGAATAAATTACATTTAGAAAACTATTGAAATAAAAGGGGGTTATTTTAAATTGTAATAATATTTATAATAGTACTGTTTTTTACTGTATATTATTTCATCAATTAAATGCAGGCATGGGGAGCATAAGAGACGACTTTCAAAAACATTAAAAGATGAAAATCTTTAAATACCCAAATTAAAATTACAGTCAGCATCAGTACATTTTTGTTTGTCATTTTTGAGTCAATTTAGTCTTATACTGACATCTTGTGATGTGAATGTAGGAGCACGCAAATGTAAATGTTTTTGGCTATTGATGCCATTGGAGAATTATATATTTTGTGTCCAATAACAGATAAAATGAGTAGCATTCAACTTGTCACATATGATTGCAACACATTGGCCACCATGAGGTGACTTGCTACATGTGCCGTAAATCAGCTTTTAATAAACTTCTGAAATGACTGAAGTCATCATCTCATGTGAGTGGACATGACTTCAGAAAGAAGTTGTTTTGATGCCTAGAGAAACTTACGAGGAGTGTATCTCATCAGTTGCCTGTCAAATAAATAATGTGTTATAAGAACAATGAGCCCTCTTCACACCTCTCTATTAGCTTTGGACTGGTAGGAGGTAAGTCATATGCGCATATGAGAACCGTCCCCAACTTACAGGAATATATTACCATGACGATTTGTTGGTGCACGACGGCATTTCATCTCATTACACTAAGGCTGAAGCCATGAATGACCCAGAGAAATGGAGACCCTCAGCGCTGTAGAACCCCACCTGCCATGGCCTTTCACAACTAGAGTGTCCTCTTTACTTTCAAAGACCGCAAACTCTTTGTATAGAATGGCTCAGCTTGGTATGTGACTCGATAGTCTGTGCGTAGTAGCTGCCGTAGAGCAAGAGTCATTGGGCGTTTATCATGAGCCAAGAAGAACAATAACAAAACCTCGGTGAAACCCAACACACATCAAGAAGAATAGATACTCTTATTTCATGCTATTATAGCCATTGTGGTGGCCACCAAATTGCTTGATAGCAGTTATGTCTTGGCGTTGCGGAGAAGTTTACCATCCTTTCTGGGTGAGCTGTGGTGTTTCGCTTAAATAGATGATCTTGTGATGTTTGGTGGTCTGTGTGATAAGATCATTTGAAGAGCACGGTTAGTAATTGAACGGGCTTGACAAAAACTCGGACTAGCGAAAAACTGTGAAGAGGTCTACTGCAACAGCCAGCCAAAACTTGGAGCATGGGGGCTGTATGTTTGGTGCAATATTACTGATGTCTGCCGGCTCGCAAAACATTGAGAGGTGGGTGGACTGAGGTTGACTGTTTACTTTTGATAAAGTACCCCAGCTCGGGGAAAGCGAAGTCTATGTACGCTTGTTTATTTACCGTGGAAACCACTTCGGAGATAACAGGAGCAAGGTGGGTGGAAACTATTGAATTACACGAACAGGTGTAATTGCGACAATGAATAGTAAAGCTTTAGGCGAGAAATTTTCAGACAATAAACAGCACAAGAGTTGATAACATTCACTAAGGAGAATATTAAAGGAGTAGGGGCACGCTCTTGAATTGCTAGACACAGTTGACACAGAAGCACTATGGCCTGTGGTTTGATGGAGGATACGGTTAGTCTCAGAATTTGGAAATGCGCAGAGCGTATCCCTTAATAGCAGGGCAAGACTGCCATGAAAAGTGGGCACACACAGAAGAACGAGTTCAAAGAAGGCTTTTGCGGCACAGTGGTTTCTCTTAGAACGATCAAATTAGATGTGTCTTTGGGAAGGAATGTTGACGACGGGTACGAAACGATGAACGATGACCTGAATTGTAGTCAAAAGGTGTTTCATTGTAGTGTTGTTGAAATCGACTGTTTACCTTCTTAATAATACTGTGGATGTCATTGTAAAGAAAAAAGGAGCCTCGAAATCTTTCATCATGCTTTTCTATAAAAACAGTACATAAAAATAGTATCAACTGAAATTATCTTCAAATCCCTGTTGACTGGTTAAATAAAATGAAGTACTTTAGGGCTTAGAGATCACAGCATCTCTCACACATGAGCATCACTTTGTTTTGAAAAGTTGTGGAAATTGTTTGGTTGCTGGTTGTGATGTCTTGAAATTGGGGTGGGGGTGGGGCTTAGCTTATAATTATGAATTATTATGCTCAAATGAAATATTATGCTCAAATAATTTAGCATGTTCTTTTATTGTGTTGATAAATAGATAGCATATAAAGTGCATTGGTACAGAGATCAAGTCTGTCTAGATCTTATGCATCAGTGAAACAAGTACGCATCTTTAGAATTGTGTGTTTGAAATTCAGTTTTTGCGGTAGCTGTATATTTCTATATTGTATATATGTATATATTGAAGAGTAATTAGCTGGTGAAGTGGATTTACCTGTACCTGTTAAGTTAACAAAAGTTATCATGAGCACTGTAATTTTTGAAGCCAATGTCATAACAAATGTCAGTAGACCAGGAAGACTATAATAAGAGCGGTTCATTCATAAATTCGTACGAACTTACCTTCACACTGTCGAAACACAAATCAGAAGACAGAACACAACAAGTGATCTAGTGGTTTCATTCTCCTGATGAATTTTCACTTAAAGTACATAGGGTTCCAATCTGCCCTAATATAACGTTTTGTTTTGGGGAAGTATAGTTCTGTATATCAGCGGATGTATATCAGGAGTTTGCATTTTGTTGTTTGATTTCACTTGAATGGATAGCAGGTGCATTTCTGAGAACTGTGTGCTGGAGAGAACATATTGCTATGGATGCTTTTTGCAACAGATAATGACATGACCACTCAGAAAAGAATAACAAATGCAAACATTCTAGCACTGGATGACCATTCATTAAACACACACACTGCTTAACAGATGGAGATTGGTTTTGTCTGTATTAGATACAGTACATCCCTGCCACAAACTATTTTAAGTGCTGGAGACAATAATAGTAGCCTACTGACAGAAAGCATATTCTCACCGTAAATGATGCCTGTGCTCACATGGCATCTTGTCTTTGATTGACAGGAGCTCCATCGCACCTGATCCATGTTACATAACACTCATTTGCACTTCAATTCTTCACTCTTTTATCTGAAGTCTTAAGAGAACTTCTGTGGAGCTGGAGAACTGCTGGATCAAAGTTTCTAAGCTAGTCTTAATTAAGCAGTAATATGATCTGCTGTAGTAATTTGGGGGGCTGCGTTGCCTATGACTGACAGGCTACTACTAATGACTCGGCATTTCTTGAGCTTTTTTGAGCTCACAATGGCAGTATTTGCATATTTCCAAGAATGTCATGTGTATGTAGTAGCACATAAAAACCTCATACTCATGGCTTCTTATTGTCGACTTATTGAATTTGTGTGTGTGTGTGTGTGTGTATTGTAGTGTGTGCTAATGGGTCTGTGTGTTATTTAAGCCTGCTATGTACCTGAAATATGTCAGAGCTTTTAAGTGACTCTAATCATATCAGTCACCAGAGCATTGAACCTCTGCTTGTATCTGTGAAAGTCTGTGAACATCCATAAACATCTGCGTGATCCACTCTAAAGGATCCTCTGCTACCAAGGGAATAAGATGCTCTTAATTTTGCCTGGGAATTGTCAGGATTTTAACGATTCCAGCTTCTCTGATTTGAAAACAATTCTTACTCGCAGGGCAAGCATAAAATTTGTATTGCTAAATAAATAAATAAATACATTTAAAAAAAATTCTAATTCACAAAAATGATTGCATTATATTTTTAATATGAAAAGAAAAGAGTACAGTACAAATAAGGATTAAAATATGGGGAGAAATGTGCCTCTTCACATGTATTGCATTAGTGTGGTTGGTTTGTGAGGCATTTCATATTCAAAATGTAAAGGAGTCTATAAACTCAAAGGCAACACAGAAATTTTTTATTATTTATTTTATTTTATTTTGTTTTAGGGACTCTCAAATATGATAACCAGAATGCCCTTTGCTGAAATATCACACTTAACACTTTGTGCATGGTATAAATGGATATTTGCATAAGAAAATATACAGCTGTTTTTATATTATATACAAAAATAAATAATAAACTTTTATATTACAACTAAAACCTATTAATAAAATATATGGAAAATATTTACTTTATATTACGCTGACAACTGCATATTTTTCTCTACCCAGTATTCAGGTATATTTGTAAAGCTCTCTTCACAATAAATATCTTTGCAAATATAAAAACAATATTGCATTCAACACATTGACTTGACGGTCCTGAAAATATATTTTGTAAAATCAATTTATTTTTCCTCTCAAATTTTTTAGTATGCACTTGCAGATTAAAACCTCCTGATGTTTACCTTAACAGTTGAGATTTATATTTCCAGCAGTGTGTCACTGACTCTCTCTAAGTAATCCGATTGCCTAGAATTACTTTGCGTACTTTACTTTTTTTATGGTTTGAGAAGATTGTTTGATGGATGAGGTGGTGGGTTTCTTGCTCTAACTGGCAGCTGTCTGTGCACACTGGAGACGTTTTGTGCTGCCAGTGGTACTGCTGTCCCTCCTCACCTCCCCACTTCTTTCATGGGCATCAGAAATGACAAAAGACTCACTTACCCTATTAGAGAGAGTGAAGACGGGGCAAAGAAAGGCCAAATAGTAGTGGAAATCTTTTGAGGCCACACATTGACCTTCTGACCTCAGTAGCGTGCTTGTGACACCACTGTATGTATGACTTCACATATTGAACATGTAGCTGTTTCTTTGTTGTATTTACATCATTCCTCCTTTCATTCATCTATTCATGCTCAATTCTTGAATTCTTCTGAAGTTTTTTTGGGTGATTCACTCTTTTAAACTTCTTCAATCCATTTATTTTCCCTGTGGGAGTTCCAAGGTCATCAGCTCTGATTGGGGTCTTTTAATTGAGGATTCTTGCACTGGGGATGGAGAGTGATGGAATTTTCGCTGATGGATAGATTCTATTGATTTCTTATTTAACTCTCTGTTTGAGTCCTATGGATGTCATGGTAAAGGTCAGAAGCTCTAGTATTAGAGTGCCTCTCTTTCATTTTGCTCTCTTTGCTTTTCAGTGGCTAGCCTTTTATCTTACTTGTGGTAGATGGAACAAATATCATGGATTCTTAAGTGAACACTTTCTTTTTTTTTTTGCAAACCCAAAATTTTTATTCTGTATTTACTTGCTCTCATGTGAATCCAAACCTATATTTTCTCATTCCCCCCCCCTGAAACAAAGATAATTTAAATGCACAGTATATCTGTATTATATTGGATTTCTGCCAATATTAGATATATTTTTTATCATTATTTATATTGTAGAATATTGGCTGTTTAATTGTGAATACTCATTTCCTGAACTTTTAGATTTAGAACATTTAGATTACCTTCGTCATCATCAAATGTTCACTTAAAGTTAATCTATAAAAACATAAAATCACTTGTAGCATTTTTCATGTTTATTTTGAATTCACTTAGGCAAAATAGTATACAATTTGAATGGTGTACAAAGTATTTATTGTCTACATGAAAATAATTATTGCCTTATCAGTATAAGCCAAAATGTAATCTGTTATATACGGATTTACTCATAGTTATTCACTGATTAATTTGCTGTTATTCATTCCCCTCCACTGCAGCTGTTAAATCAAATGTTTGACATCAAGAAGTTTGGTCACACAACATAAGAACCAATGGTATTTAGTGTTAATGACCTCAAACCTATATATTTTTTGTTTATATTACGTTTGTAGTCCATTTGAAAGGGAAGCTTATAGACAGAATGTTTGGGTGAACTACTACTAACACGGTAGTACAACAAGCCTATACATGATAACCTCGAAACTGAAACGCAGTTGCTAGGAGACAAGATTTATACAGCTCTTGGCAGGATCAGCCAAATCTAGCAGCGAAACATTGTTATTGGCTGAGGACAAGTGCAGATTTCTAATGTGATTATTGTACGCGTGTCATTTGTACATATCTAATTGAGTTCCTCTCTGATAGTTACATTAGCTGAGGCAGAGCTCGCTTCAGATCAGCCCAGGTTGTTTTCTTTAGCTCAATGGCTGTCTGAGAGGAGAGGAAACATTGGCATTATCTCCAGCTGCTGTCTGAAAGCCTCTGTGGTTTTGCTGCACTCCATTTTCCATTTTTCTTATCTTATTATGATGCTATTCTGAATTTCAGCTTCCATACAGGCAGACTCACCAGGGATGCTATTTTGACTAATTATTAAGAGGGTGAAGCCAGTGCTATCATAGAGTACCTCGAACCAATAAGACAAGGTCAGGGAGAAGCCATGTTCCTCCATTTAACATCCATGCATAAGATCTTTCATTTTGTTAATAAGCACCATTATACCAGAAATGTCAGGGATGGTCAGAAGAGGTTAAGTATCTTTACGTAAGTATTTTAGATAAACAAGAAGCAGAGATCTTTGATTGACATATGGATGAGTAGTGTAAAATCACACCATCATATTGGTTAATTTTTTAAGATTCAGATCCACAGAGCTGTTTTGTAACCATGGAGACTGCATCCCTTAGTAACATAAAGGGTACAAACACAAAGATAACCTCAGTCAGCTAACTCACAAACAAGCTAGCCTCGTACAGACTTACTGTATGTTCATAAACACTGCACATCCACTCCCACACACACATGAATAATTTATATGAGGTTTGATCAGAACTAGGCCTTTTGCAAGGATGGGGTCAGATTTCATGGCTTGCACACAATGGAACAGTAACATTTGTGTTTTATTTTTTCTATCACTATAACAGAAAAAGTAAATGTAAGTTAATAAACCAAAGCAATGTACACTCTAAAAAAATAAAGGTTCCAAAATGTTGTTTTTTTTGCAGTGATGCCATAGAAGAACGACTTTGGGCTCCTGTAAGATGTGAACACATTTACCTTCACATTACCTTTTCATTCCAAATTTTTTTTGCGGCCAAAATCCAGTAATTTCAACAGGAATTCATGTGATCAGGATTTAAAGTGACTTTGGTGTGAGCAGTGCTTCATACATCACTACACTATTGACCTTTTTTTGCCCATAAAATTTTGCCAAAATGTCACTAATGTGACTGCACCTTTAGTGTGAAGAACATTTGAATAATCTAAAGAACCTTTTTCCACTATAAAGAACAATTTGTCCAGTGGAAAAGGTCCATGGATGTTAAAGGTTCTACATGGAACCATAGGTGCAAATAAAGAAGCTTTACTTACAACAGTGTAGATCTCCATAGATTTGATGAAAATTGTGGCACACATGCATTTAAACACACATTCATGTTGTCAGGAGCTGTAGAGTCACTGAAATGCGTCTTGTAGTGGGGGCACTGACCCGAGGAGACCCTGACTCTGTGGGGGGCACGGAGGCAGCAGATGCTTATAGGAAGTTCTTTTCTGAGGGGCAAACCACAACACAAACAATATGGCAGAAGTTAGCATGACGGACAAGCCCAGGGCCCACCCAGGCTTCTGAGCTGTAGAGTATGGCTTTTACCCTCTCTCATTCACTTGCTAATGGCTTTCTTACTGCAAGGCAAAGGAATGAGACGTTTTGCAGTCAGCACAGGCACAATAGCCACCTGCTGCTAACCAGCTTCAGCTACACTGTTATGATCAGGACAGCTCCCCTAAATCAGGTACAGATGTGGACAAATAGGATGGGCTCTTGCACCATGTTTTTAAATGGCCTTTGTACACAGGGCATCAATGTCAGCTTGCTTGCTGGCTAAATAACAGGAAGCCTCTTTACCGTCTTCTATAAAAGGTCTTATTAACATTTTAACAAGCTGGGTTAATTAATTAGTAAACTGATGCATTAAACATGCAGAGAAACTGGCTACAAGCCTGGCCGCTAAATGGTCCTACTTTTTGTTTCATTGCAATGCGCGCTGTCTAGCTGCCTACTGTCATCTGCTGTCTTTTTGTGAGGAAATGTTTCCACATGTGGCAGAAGTTTTTGTTCTTTCTGTAATTTCTTAAGAAAACTCTTGGTGTCTTTAGAGTCAAATCACTGCCTAAGCTACATTTTTGTGCTCTTAAGTGCCTTTCAATGACATTGTTTCCAGCTTAAAATTAGAAAAAAAATGCTAAATTGCAGTAGCTGACTAAAAACAGATGTAGTCTAGGAGAGCTGTCATTATGAATCGCCGAGACTTGAAGACCAAGCTTAGACTTCATTCCTGATTAAATGAAATATTCTTTTGTTCTGCATTTTACATTATATCAGTTCCAAAGATGCATGTTATTTTCACTAAATATTACGATTGAACAGATATATTTAATCAAAGGTGCTTAGTTTTTAATGTTTTAATAAAGTTGATATTTTAATAGCACTTATGACACAAAAGTGTAGTGAATCTACAAAAAAAGAGACATGTGTATATATAATATATGTGCGTGCACGCATAATACAGACATGCAGTAGCTGTGTTTGGTTTGGTTCTGGGTGTCATACCCCACACAACATTGTGCATGTAAAAATTAATAAGACATTTTTGTTTGTGAGGAGTGTTCAACCACATGCCTGATTAAGACTCTGCTTTATACTGCAATACAGTTATAAGTGCAGGGACATACACAAGACACGCATACTGCCAGCATTATCCACGCACTGGAGGTCAGTCTTATTCATCTCGCACAAAAACACATATAAAGGTGGATTTCTATATTATCTTTGTACCTGCTAGAGCAATAACTTTGCATTAGCATTCCACTCTGAATGAACTTTGTTCTTTATTCTCTGAATGAACTTTATTCAGCATGTTTTATGCAGAAATTTAGAGTCCAGTCTATACAATCTGATTGGTATTTTATGAGCTTTGTCTCACTCGTGTATCTGTTTCTATTGCAGAAATAATGCTGCTGGTATAATACAGGGATATGAGTGGACACTTTGGAGGGGAGGTCCAAGCATGCTGTCTCTGGTGTGCCTGAGTAAACATTAATCAGTTTGTAGTTTACAGTAAGCCAGGTTGATACCAAGAGTATCTCCATAGAGGTGTTTCTTTAGCCAAAGAAGATATCTTTGAGTCACGCAAAGAAAGTTTTGAGAAATGATTATGTCTCTGTGTGCACAATAATGCTGTAATTGCTATGAATTTCATTGAAAAACTGACATCATTACAGTGCTTGCAGCAGTGTTTGTCTACCTATTGTATATAAATAAAGACCAGTGAATTACTTGTATTGGTCAAAAAATTAGCATAATATTGAATTAACATTCTTTGTTGGCAGAAGTGTATGTTTAAAATATTGGTACTTTTTCATGAAAATGGATAATGATGAATGAAGTCTAATCCAATGCATCAATTATTAAATCCCACCAATTCCATTGACATCCATCCATTCAAAAAAACAAAACAAAAAAAAACAGCCTCTTGTCTCCTTCCCTGCATTATGCTTTTACTTTGCTAACCTTGGATGCTGGCCTTTGGTAAAGTTTGACAAACTTATTTCTCTTATTTCTCTCTGCACTGCCACCTGCTGTTTCGGGGAATGGTGCAATGGCAGAATGTATCAAGTATAAACGTGCTTTTGTTGGCATGACCTGTGCATGCATTCTGCAGAGGTTCAAATGCATCAGGGGAATGTAAAAACAAGGCTAAAGCTAGTGAAGAGCAACATTTGGATGCCCAGATGTGGATTAGGATGTTAAAATGTGTTTGTGAAGAGCGATCATAGAGAGGAAGTGGAAGAGGAAGTTGTTAATTAAATGAGGAAAAAGGCTGTTTGCTAGGCCTGGGGCCTGTCACAGACTGTTTTCATTAATCTGGATCAGGCGCCTGAGATAGGCCTGTGCAGACTCGCCTGTGCCATCCTCACTCTAATTAGAACACTTTAATCAGGGACAAACTGCAAAGATCCCAGAGACCACTTTAAAGTACCACTAACCTTTACTGTAAACAACACTCATTTCCGCTCCACAAAGCCCTAAAGTTCAGTCATCATAGCGTGTGTAATGAGAGGGGAGATTTGGTCAGACTCTGGGCTGTTTTCACGCATCCTGTCTGAGATCCGCCCTAGTTTCAATCTGTGACCTGCAGGAGACAACAGTTTTTTGCCTTCTGAAGTTCAGCTAAGTTCCACTTGGTGATCAGTATTATAAAATGTAAATTTTACAAATATTATTGGGGGAGATTTCACCATTGTTACTGAAAAAACAAGTCATGCTACAAAAAAAATAAAAAATTCAGTGGCTGTAAGTTTCTTTGAGTCTTGTTTGAGCATTCATAGAGAGAAGGACTGTAGATAATTGATTCAAGTTGTTTTACTTTATATTAAAAGTTTCTGTTGCCTTTAAAGGTCCCATATTGTCAAAACAGAAATTTCCTGGCTTTTTTCATGATAACTGAGGTCTAGGGGCTATTTAACTACCATAAAAATTTCAAAACAGTCAGTCCACAGTAAAATTCACACAGCCTGCATAAAGTAGCTGTGATTTTTCACGAACCGTTGTGACTTCCGTAAAAAGTTGACGTCAGAACTACACAGTCACCACCCCGAGCACCGCCCACCGTCCCACTCGCCTTTTGCCAAACCCCCATACAATATCGCGTCCATGCTTTTGCTGAGCAATGACAACACGGAAACCTGTCGAAAAGGTTAACTTTAACCACGAAACCAGATCGGCGGACCTGTAACAATACACTCTCACTCAAAGGATGGACGATCGCAGAATGTTTACATGAGTGCCCAATCTACGTGGTATTGTAAAGACAACTCACCGGTCCATCTCTTATGATACGATGTATATACACATTTCAAGTCAGCAGCAACTATTTAAAAGCTACATTATTGTTGTTACCAGCCGACAATTATATCACAACAAGTAGATATGAATTACAAATGATTATCGATACGTCATCAGTTTGGTGTTTTACACCCTTGCACACCAGACAATATTTCATAGACTACCATAGTCTGAGCTGCAAGAAACATAGACATCGCAAGATCATTATAACGCGCCCATAACAACAAAAGACAATACTTATTGAACCTTTTCTGATAAGAAGTGTGCGCAGCAAACACGAGCATTTTTGGCTATCGTTTCTGTCCAGTCTGCTCGTTTAATCGCGTTTAACCACAGCTGTCGTCGCTTTTTTTTTTTGTCTGGCTGTCGCAGCAGATATGCGATCAAATTTCTAAGTTGAGGCTGTGTTACGTCGATTCTGGCACCCAACATCACAACAAGATGATATTTTAAGCTCATTATGTAGCCGAACCTGCGCTGGTTTCAATGGTTCGCCTCCAGTTTCCCCTTTTTTTTTGCTGCCTCCAGCTAGTGCTGTGATGTCGGCTGACCCTAGTTATCTGTGGCTGTGCGTCACTCAGAAAACAACAGGCCAATCAGAAGAGAGGCTCATGAATATTATTTAGACAGGCCAAAATCGACCTGTTCTCAGCAGAGCTCCTGAGAGAGGAGCTGTAAAAATATATTGAGATGGTTTTTGGTACTTATACCGCAAATATACAGTATATTTTTAAGGACATAAAGACTTAAAATAAAACTCCAGAAAGGTGTAAAATATGTGACCTTTAAATAGAGAATAATGAAGAGATGGTCTATGTCCATTTTGGTACTTCAGACTGTATTTATAGTAAATGAATTCACATTGGCAGTGTTACTGAGCTTCCGCTGCTGTGCCGTAGAACGATACAGTCTCTGTGTGAGTCTTTAATTCTGTCTCTCTGGCTGCAGCTCACAATCTAAAATGCACCCTCTCTTCTCTCCTCTTACTATGTATCGCTTCCTCTGTGAACGTAAGATATTGGTACTGTTGTGTGCCGTCTGCTGAGCTAATCACATGTCCTCTGACACAACACTGGGACTGGTATGTGGAACAGCATGGCAGAAGTGAAGTGTCTACTTGTTTGACAGAGCATGCTGCTGTAATAGACTGACAAAGCAGATGTTCTATAATAAAAAATGTTTGGTCTTTAAGGGTAGTGTGTTTGTTAAGAAGGTTTGTGCTTGTGATGCAATGATGCGTTGAGGCCATTCAGATTGTCACATACAGTCAGAATCAAATATGTAGTGTTTGCTTTTTTGATATTTGATATTTTCATTTGATATTGCAGTCATTTTGTGTACAATTTTTAGGAATTACAAAATCTATTCTGATCATAAAATTTTAGGAAAATAAAGCTAGTCAGTTACATCACTACATGATTAAAGGTTGCCATTTATGGAGCATTTTGCAATTTTGAAACAGACAAACAAACAAAAAACTGGTTACATTGGTCTGTTTCTGTGGTTTTAGTGGGGTTTTGGGCACTTGATGGTCAGGTGGCCGACCAGCTAAACCAACATATGGGAAACCATATGAAAGACCAGTTAAATCAGTATACATCAGCTAGGCCAGACTGGGAGACCAGTTTAACCTTCATATGCAACCTATGTTAAGCTGGAATACCAGTTATATCAGCTTACACCAGCTAGGTTAAGCTTGGAGATCAGTTAAATCTGCATGCACCAGCTATGCCAGGCACAGAGATCAGCTAAACCAGTAAGACTAAGCTGAGAGACCAGTTTAATCAGCTTAGACCAGTTAGGTTAAAGTGGGGGACCAGTTAAATCTCTATACATCAGCTAGGCTAGGCACAGATACCAGCTAAACAAGACACTCTAAGCTGTGAGACTAGTTAAGCCATCATATACCAGCTAGGCTGAGATGGGAGACCAGTTAAATCCACATACGCCAGCTAGGCCAGTCTGAAAGACCAATTAAACCAGTATACACCAGCTAGGCCAGGCTCAGAGACCAGATAAACCAGTTAGACTAGGCTGGGAGACCATTTAAACCAGCATAACCAAGCAGCATAACCAGCTAGACCAGGTTCAAAGGTCAGTCTAAACCAGTTAAACTAGGCTGGGATACCAGGTAGACTAGGCATACACCAGCTAGGCCAGGTTCAGTGACCAGTCTAAACCAGTCAGACTAGGCAGGGAGACCAGTTAAACCAGCATTCACCAGCTAGGCTAGGTTCAGAGTCCAGTCTAAACCAGTTAGACTAGGCTGGGAGATCAGTTAAACCAACATATACCAGCTAGGCCAGGCTCAGAGACCAGCTAAGCCAATTAGACTAGGCTGGGAGACCAGCTAAACCATTTAACCCAGCTGATACCAGAAAACCCATTTCTTCTTTCATCAGGGATATGTGTATGTTAACCGAGGCTGCTATGTTGAACATGCTCCTCTGAGGCCCTCTTTAAGGAGATCGTTGCAGTGGTTTGTAAAATGTACTACGCATGCCACAGTGTGCTTTTAACTGAGTAAACATTCATCACGTAGTGCAAGCCTACACAGAAGTCTGCCTCCATGGCAAACCCACACAATCCTTATGCAGAGATAGAGCGCTGGATCTCAGCAGTATAGAGCTGATGCATGCTGGGTATGCTGCCTCTGTAATTTGGGAATGATCAATGAGGCTTCTCTAGCCGTGGCAGCAGTGCTGTGGGAAATAGATTAGCTATCAGCGTACGAGGAGAGGCAGACTCACCTGTGGGCTGTGGATCCCTTGAGGAGACGCGGCTCTGCACCAACACTCTTGGCCGATGGTACTTGAGAAATTAACCTGCGTGCATGCTAACATGCCATTATGAGGAGTGTTTGGAGGGTTTGTTTGATTTTGTGTAGTGCCACAGGGACTTGACAGAAAAATAAGTGGGTATGTAAGAAGCTTTTTCTCAGAATGTGTTTTAATCTGTCCTGTTTTGTGAGCGTGTTTGTGTGTGCTGAAAGTAACAGAGTGTTTAAGGGATTGTGTGGGTGCACTGCACTAATTTTTGTGCACATGTGTAGGAAGAGGTAGATGATGCTTGTTGCCTAGCAACTCCATTACAGCTCTACAAAAGACATTAAAAGAGAGCTGCTTTGCCTAAAATATTGCTGTACTTCTGCATAAAACGTCCAGTTTATACACCCCAGTGGCTTCTCTTTGTACTTTAAGTCAAGAACAAAATGATTGTGGATTTGATGGAAGCTTGATATAAAACTTCCTGTGTGGGTTACAGGAAGGTGAGATCCTGGAATAACCCCACGGGAAGAGCACCAGATGGTCTCCTCTGTTTTACCTGGAAGGGAAATGGCTCCACGGGAAGTTCAGGAAGCAGGAAAAAGCGGGGTCAAACTGGATCAAAAGCTGCTTACTTCTACAGAGCAGTCAAGCTGCGCTCCACCATTGAGGGGCAATGCGCTGTTGACATGCTCACATTTTATCATACACATCCGAGACAAATTGTTTTGCTTTTTATTTGGACCACTGCACAAATTAGATATTTTTGGGAGGGAGCTGAGAAGGAGGTCCCGAGGTTATGCACCGAGGAATCAAAACAACCCAAAACAAAACTCCCTTCAACTCCCCCGATAATACAGTGACAGCACAAGTTTAAAAAGAGAAAGAGACAATTTGAGAAAGAAAAACACATAGCAGAGCAACAGACTGGAGAAAGCTGAAACAGTTGAAAAGTTTAAGCTTTTTGTTGTGCTTTTAAGAGCCCTCCATAAAAATTGGGCACTGGTAAACCATCTACCATAATACAATTAAGTATTTGCAAGTGATATGGATGTATAATTAAACTAAACAGAAATTCACAGAAATTTATATTGTACAAATTCAATTGTAAATTTTAGTTTGGAAATTTTAAAAGCTACATTTTAGGGTTTGTAGGCATTAAGGAAATATAGAAAATATAGATAGATCTTCATTTTAAACCTTATTTTTCTAATGTTTCATATTTTGAAACCTAACAAACTTCAGTTTGTAAAATGTTTTGATTGAAAAAGTATGTGCTCTATATGTATTTTACAAATGTTATACAATCTTACACTTAACAGTAAATGTCTTTACTGTCACTTTTGGTCAATCTAATGTGTCATTTATGAACTGAATAAACATTTCAGTTTAAAAAAAAAAATCTACTGACCTGTATATATTTATATTATATATATATATATAAATGTATTTATTAATTTATTTAATTGTGGATTAAGTGTCAAAATTGTTAAAAAGGGTAACTAGATTGGGACGCCATTATGCATCCCGTGCACATCCAAAACACACCATATTTACTCTTAAATCCAGTTTTTAATTTGTTTCAGGTTTCTTTGCAGTAAAAGTGGTGTGAAAGTTTGATTAAACAAATGTGTACAGTAGATGAAGTGTATAAAATGTGTTTGAGACTGGGAAATAGTGGGGCAAGATAGAGCAGCTGGCTGGGGAGCAGTTCAGTCCATGGAAGAGCCACCCCACCAACCACTAGCCAAGAGAAGAGGCAAAGCAAAGGAACGGGGACAAGATTTAACTAATCACTTTCATCAGTGCTGCCAGCGCCATGGAGGCTCAAACATTACTATTAGCCACCTGCCGGCACCAAGCCGTGATATGAGGTTTGGATTCTCCCCCAATTCTGTTTGCAATGGCCACTGAGGGTGATCACAATCAGGCCAGTTCACGAGCATGAAACGGGAACTGCTCCCAGGGTACTTTGACACTTGGAGCCGTTCCCTCCCTGGGCTGGAGTCTGTGCTTTCTCTGCCTGGTTCTGATCTGTTTGATCCGCTGTCAGCCTTCGGCTGATTGGATTGTAGGAATAGCACCTCTCACAGGATGCTTTCCTCTCTGTCTTTTTCATTCACTCTGTCTTTCTTATGAATGAACAGTGGAATGTGTTGTGTTCACACCGTGGGGCCCTGCATGTAAGATGTGTGTCGTGTAGCTTACGCTGAAAGCAAAAATGTCTTTATTAGTGTGCTAGTGCTTATGTGTGCTGTGTAGCATGAAGCCCAGTCCTCAGCAGTCAGAGAGAATGAAGTGGTCTCATTGTGTGCATTCTGGGAAAGCCCCAAAGTAATAGCTCTGGAGGTGTGGACATTTTCTGCTGCTACTATAACAAGCAGAAAGAAATTAACTTTGATGCTAAATGATGTAAATGGTGAATAAAACTAAGGTTTGGATGTGAAATGGGATATGAAAGAGAGTTGTTGCTAAGTTTAGCTTAACTATTGTTTGCTTTCCCAGTAGGCCATTTTGCTTAACCCCAGAGGCATCAATCAGTGCTGGCAAGCCAATGCAAATGCAGCTTTATAATCAGCCTCTTTGGCTTTTAGCAGCTTTTTTTTTCACTGAAGTATTTTAAAATGCTTTTTTTTTTGGGTTGTTTGTGCTTATGAAGTTAGGCTTCTTTCTAATCAATCAATGGCTTCCAGAAATTTACTGCTGTTTTTGTATCCCTAAATGAGAGGGGATTTTGAGCGTTAACCATTGATTAACAACAAAGTCTGTTTTCTGTTTAGTGGCTAGTAAATATGCAAAATAAAGCTGACAAAGAGCAATAATGGAACATTCATAGTACATGTTGGCAGTAGGGCTGCGTGATTTTGGGAGAAATCAATTGTGTATTTATTTTATTTAAAATGTATTTAATTTATTGAATTTATATAAAAGTTATGCAAATAATAATAATAACAACAACTGAATCATGCAGTCCATATATTTAATTTAACTAATTAATTAATTCGTCACAATTTGATAATTACACTAAGCCAAATCATGATTTCCGTTTTATTTCAATTATCTGTGCAACCCTAGTTGGTAGACATCAGTGTTAAATTTGTTGATTAATAATTTTCGTCAACGACATTTTTCAATGACAAAAACGTCAGTTCTGAATGACAAAAAATATGGGGAAAATCTATTGACATTTTTGTCAACAAGCTCAAATCACAAGATGATCTCTGTTAGGAGGGAAGATGTGGGAGAGAAAATTTGTAGTTGAAACAGGTATAGGTGCGGTGGGTAACCGGACGAGAGTAGCTGAGGTACATGGTGAACTGATGACGCTGATCTGCCTGGAGAGACTTGCGTTTGCATACTTGCTGTATGTCTCATTAAACGTTCAAAAATTTCAATGTGTGGGAGTAAGAGAAGAGTAGACATATGATAAATTATAAGGACAAGTGAGTTGGGCGGTGTGGCGATGACAGAGCTGGAAAGATAACTCAACTCATGTGGTTCTTTTTTTCTGTGAGCAGCACAGGACGATAAGGACAGAGGTGCCACCCCGTAGTGCCGCCAGGCTCAGACAGCAGCACACGATGTACTAAATTCAGTTCTTTTCACGTCTTATGGCATTTAAACTGACGAATACACACAAAAAGATGTCAAATTGTCAAATTTGGTGAGTCTTAACATAAAGACGACTTGGTTGACTAGCTTTAAAGGTGAACATTAAAAGGGTGTGAGAATATCGGATGTGTATCTTTATTGGATCTGTGCTTTCGGTCTTAAATGCGACAGAGACAGGCACTATTAGGACAGACCACTGTGCTGAGGTGGATCCGGGGGACAGCTTCTGTTAATCAAAACACACAAAAGAAAAAGAGACAAAGAGAAAATCACGTCACCTTCTCTTGACGCTGAATCCATTGTTGTAATACGGATATTGTCATAAAAATATTGACAGATATGTATAAATAAATTCTAGCCATTGCGAGAAGATAATAAAGGAGATGCACTAGTGCATATATGACCAGTTAGTCTTTCTTGAAAAGAACCGGAGTCCAAGAAGACAAACTGGTGGGTGTCTTGTGTACTGCTTTATGACCTAGATGTCGGGTTTGGTGTTTAATTGTAGGCGATAGTATGAGTCACAGCAGTTAAATCTCTGTTTATATTGCATAATATCATAATGTCATTCATATTAACAGGTTTTCTCCAGGAATATACGTATATATTGAGTTTGGGAATGGTATCATATGGAAAATGCCATCATGATATTATTACCTTGTATAAAAAAATCTAATTTCTTCATTGCGTTTTTTAGGCTATACCATAAAACTGCCCAAAATATTATAAAATATTGCCTCACAATTTCATTTATTGTAACCCAAATGATTTTTCATGCAGTTCAGTCTAGCTAGCATTATTGTAAATCCTGAATTGAGAATAAAAATGTCTTTGGATTGTAAAGTCTTTGAAATCCGTTTTTTGTATATACACAACATTTATTAATGAGTCCCAGCTGTGAGTCACTTTGTTGTGGGTGACTGCTAAAGTTATTCCATATGTGTCACAATGTTTCTTCATGCCCATGGCTACCGTACACACACTCTGTCACAGTGTATGGGTCGTGTGTACTGTTCTTATGTTTGGAAACATGGTCTGTCAAATTTAAGCCTTAGTTGATCCTTTTGGTATAGTTTAAAATTAAATTAGCCCCCCCCCCTAAACACAGGGCAAATTAGGGGAACACAGGGGCATGGAATCAATCAAATTAACACGAGGAGAAACTGGGTCACGGGGAGCAAAACACACACAGTCAGTCCAGAACCCTGACAATTCGCCCCCCCTCCCGGAAGGTGCGTCCTTGCACCGTAGAACAACAGAGGGATGGGAACTAAGGAGGAGGTTCCAGAGGAGGACGGACACCCGGGAGGGGGCCGGCAGACAGAGTCCAGGGAGGAGACAGGAGGGAACCGGAGCAGGAGGAGCCAGTTGGGACCCTGGCCACAGCCATAATGTCGGCCCACGGTGGAGCCGACGGAGGGAGGAGCCATGGAGGAGGAATGGCCGCCGACTCCAGGGGGCCGACCAACGGCGGCAGAGCAGGGGGTGGAGGAGCCCAAGACGGAGAGCCGATGAGCCAGGGCGACGTGGAGGATCCGGAGGTCCTAGGCGGAGCAGATGGTGCCGGCGAATTCCGCTCGAGGACCATTTTCGGACAACGAAAATGCGCGTCGTCCGGGTAGCTGGTAAGTTCGGCAAGGGCCAGAAGCAGTCTGGTATGGTCCTTGAGCGAGCGTTCCCCCTGCTCCAGCAGGAGGAGGAGGAATTCGGGGCGAAGGAGGGGATCCATAGAACACAAAGGAAACAAAACACTGAGGGAAAAAACACGGAAACAAAAACTGAGGGTAGACACACGGAGGTTACTGTTTTTTTGGGTCGGTTCTTCTGTCACGATCTGTGCTAGGAGGAGCGCGGAACGAGGAACAAGGAGACGTGGAGTACATAAACAGTCTTTAATCCTGGGAATGACAGGGGAATTTCACAACATCCAACAAGTAGAACCGACAAAGGAAGACTACACAGACTGGGGCTAATAAACACAGGGCAAATCAGGGGAAAACAGGTGCATGGAATCAATCCAATTAACACAATTAACACGAGGAGAAACTGGGTCACGGGGAGCAAAACACACACAGTCAGTCCAGAACCCTGACAATCATTAGTGACTTTCAAAACATTAGATAATATTACAGACCTCAAACTTTTGAATGGTAATATATATTTTCTTTTATACAAAACTCAAAGCAAATGATAAAATATTATATGGAGAATATTTATTTTGAATTAAGTTGGCATTATATTTTTTTCTTTTAGAAAGTTGTATGTATAAAGTTGTATGTATAAATTAAAATATTTGTAATTGTTAAAATCTAGGGCTGCCAGAAGATAATTCCGCATGTGTTAAAAAAATATCATGTTAAACATTTACATAATATCTGAAGTTAACATGGTGAGTCTGAAAACACCCACTATATTTCAGATTTTCTATTGACCTTCTGGTGGACACCAGTTTGAAAACCCATATATGAAAGTACTATGGTATTTATGTCATACCATCACTCAAAATAGCACCTTTTTGTATAGGGCAAATACAACTGGAAAAACATCTATAAATTCCTATGATACAGTACTATGGAGATGGCCAAGTAGAATTTTGGCAACATAAGCACAATACTTCTTTGAAGCTTGAAGCAATTTAAAGATGTTTTTCAGACGTTTTCACTGTCCATTGCATATTCAAGAAAGCACAGCTGCAGATCTATAAGATGCATTCTTCTTGTAACACATTTCCTTGCTGTGCTTCATCTGGCATCCAGACCGCTCAATGCTTGTGACCCATCGCCACTCCAACTTTTCCAACTGCATGTCTCGACAAAGCCTGTGAACAACAGAAGATGGCCTGAGCCTTTCAATGGCCCCTCACCCTTTTTTTTGTGTGTATCACCAAGTACTCTTGTTCCACTTCGGGCGGCCTGCAGACAGAGAGAGAGATGAGTCACAGAGAAGCTTTTCCACTACATCTCATAACATTCTTCTGTCTGGGAACAGCGGATATGCAGAATCAATCGTGGCTGGGCAGCATTCGCTGTTTCTCCCCTCGCTGCTTTGATTTTTCCATTAGAGCATCAGTCTCTTTTGTCCACCCCAATTTTTTACTAAAAATCAACAATGGAAAGCATGTCGTAGTCTTCTAAGAGGAGATGTCTCAGCGATGTTAGATTTCTTCTCAGTCAAAAGGGAGTCAATCTGTCTTCTGTGTGCTTGTGTTGGAAACATCATTCAGTTCAAGTAATTTCAGGTGTGAGAGCGCTGTTGTCATTTGGAAATGTATGCAGGTTTGACAGCTGTTGTTTACCTCCATTAGACTATAATAGTACATGCTGATTTTTTTTTTATATGAGCCCTATTTGTTGCAGACTCAATAATTTTTATAAAGAGGCATAACTCCTCCTCTTGTCCCCAGAGCGATCATCTCCAGGCTCATATTTGTACCTCTAAATATTTTCATACAACAAAGCAACCCAGTTCTGTCTGTGCTCTGAGCGTGTCAGTGTGATGTAATATTTGTTTTCAGTTTTGAAGAGCAGATTTTACTGACCCATATTTTTCCTTACTATCCAGCGGGTTAACTGTGGGCACTATAAAAAGATCTGAAAGACGCTTCTACAAAACATTTCTGAGAGAAGTTTGGCAGAGTTTAGTTTACACATTTAGTATGTGCATCGAAGTTAGAGTCAAGGTCAAAGACACGGATCAGTCTCAATCTTGCTTATCATGTATCAGTAAATATACGGGACAGGACTGCCATCGTGGGATGCTGTACTTGTGATGGGTACCATAGCTTGTGAATGGGGGTCCTACTCTCAAAAATATTGTCCTAGCCCCTTGATGCGTCATAATGTCACAAAATGTGCTGCTTAATGATGGGCCAACTCATCAGACAACCAACTAGTCATTTAGTGAGGTTGACTTTTATATCTAGATCTTTTTTCTAGATACATTACTGTTTAAAAGTTTGGGTCAGTAAGATTTTTTAAATACTTATATTCAGCAAGAATACATCAATTCATCAAAAATGGCAGTAAAGACGTGTAACAGAATTTTTTTATTTCAAACAATTGCAAATATCCACAAAAATAAGCAGCACAACTGCTTCTTATTCAACCTTGATAATAATCATAAATGTTTCTTGAGCATCTAGTCAGCATATTAGAATGATTTCTGAAGGTTTCACTCAAAAGCAAAGTAAATCACTGTTTCCCACAATTTAAAAATGAAATAATAGGCCATCCTATTGATGTAAACAACTGAATAATTGATAAAGGATGTGAAAATAGTGTCTCTATTCTAAGTAGAATCCATAGAGCTGCACTATTCACATTGCCATTATTGGAGTCAGTTCTAACATATAGTACCTTTCATCTGAAGGTCTGATTTAAGAGGCAAAAAGGTTGATAAACAAACCATCGGAGAGCAAGAGCACAAAGGCAGCAGCTCACTATAGATAGAAATTCTCCTCTGTAACCTTTGTGTCTTGAAATAGAAGCACCCACTTGTTTCCCCATAAACCTAGGCAGCCATTTACTAGGGACTTACTCCATCCTTGTGTTTTATTTAATATCAGTTCTCACCGTGCTCTGTTTGGAAACGTCAGGCCAGGCCTGAGTGGTGAAAGAGTTAAAGACACAGCAGAAAAAGACACACAGATGTTCTCTGTCACATTGAGCAGCAGCTGCTGAAAACAGCCCTGTGTTCAGGCTGACTGATGTAGATTGCTGCGAGCAGCTCCACTCCGGATGGAATACGGACCTCATATGGCATATTCTGATCCGCTTCCAAATTCCACCGCTCATATTATAGGCCCAATAGAAGCCCATTTACCAGGTGTTAACGGTTTTATCACCTACAGACCAGTTAAATCGGTGAAATCTCAAACATGCCAAAGCCAGAGGCACTATGCTGGCTGTTTCACGAAAACAGGCCAGTGAGGTACTTAAAGCTGAAGCGTGTAATTTCTGTTCTTCAGGGTTCATCAAATGTGATAGCAAAAATCATGACTGTTTCCGAAAAGGTTTCCTCCTGTCTATTATTGTTTGATCAAACAGAGCCTGCCTCAAATGCATGCCGTTGTTTGAACCATTGTTGCTGTGATGAGTAATTTGGAACAATAGTACTTTTTAGGCAAATCAACCTAATACTTGACTGTGTAAGTTATGAATGGAGTGATTTTGCCAAAAAGTGTTGTGAGTGAAGCATGAGTGATTTATGGGTGGAAGAAAGTGTGACACCAGTAGTTGGTGCTCCACAGAGTCTCTTTTATGTCTGTGCTGCTGTTAGTGAAAGTGATAGAGTGAACAGCCCTTAGAGACAGGCATAGCGTTCTTCCCCGTGTCTGCTGGAAAACAGGACAGTTTGCCATCCACGCAGCTCCATATGAATGCAAACTAAAAATGGTCATGGTGTATAACCTCAAATGACAGTAAAAGCTTTTTTGCATGTGACAAGGATGCATGGGCGACTGTCAGTACTGAACAATAGTTCTGGCCCACACAGCTGAGAAGAATGATTATCCTGTTGTTCCTCCTTTCTGATTAGCATTCCCAAACTATGAATATTATGCAATGTTTATGTAAAAGTATACATTTCAGTCATTGATTATGCACTAAAAATGACCATAGTCTCATCTCAAGGGTTTTCATTTGGAAGTTGGAAGGCAGTGCAGAATTTTAGGTTTCGAGTGTGTAATTTTCACTGCTGGTCATGCAGCTCTAGTACACACACAGTATTCTAGTGCATACTCAAAGTTACAGTCCTAAAATAGAGAATTTTCCAATGCTAATGGGAAATTCAAGCCTTAAATCAAATGCACTGGCCTCAAACACTTATTTGTGGAAATGTTGTTACTTTTTGCTATAAAAACTGTATGTAGAGCCCTAGTATCATAGAACATGCTGTGAAATGTCCTTACTCCCACAGTGTACTATTGTTGCTTTTTAATCATACTCGTCCATCTTTCCCTCTCTTCTTTCTTTAGAGTTGCTGGGTTCTGCCAAGAAGGTGAACGTCAACTTCCAGGACACTGATGGGTGAGTGGGACATATAAGGGCTTTATATGGCTCCATGTGGCAGTATCTTGTAAACATGATCGTTCCTGTCTGACTGCCAAATATCCTCGGGATCTGCCAGAGCTCATGTGTGCTTGTTGGTTTAGAAAAACTTTTATCCAAGTCTCTTTCCCTCTCTTATCCAACTCACCTCCATATACATTACAGAACCGTACTGATCCATAACTGCTCTTTAATTTCAACCTAATCGATGCTTAATTATTATACAGTGATTAAAAAAATATTTTATTATTTTTACAAAATATTAAACCATGTGGCATTTAGGTAAATAAATGCATCACAGACATGCTTTTTAAGCAAAATATTAAAAGAAGTTTATTAGATTTTAAAGGGACAGATATACTGCTCAAAATTAAGACAATAGTATTTAAACCCTTTTTGGTAGTCAGATGTTACTACTCTACTTATATAGTTTTTTAATATAACTTCTTTTTGGCATGATAATTTTAGTTATCCATATACCCTGTGTTTTATATTCAGAGGTGTTCGGTGAGATTTGACAGAAAATGTCCATAAACATTGAAAATAAAACGGTGTGTGTATATTAGGGATGTAATGATTACCGGTTTGATGATAAATCATGATAAAATTCCCCGCGGTTAGTATCACCATTTCATATTTTAATTATCATTAAAACCGTATTAGATTACCGCGATTTGAACAACTCACGAAAAGTCAATACTGTTCAGCATAAAGCAGTTTTCAGTAACAGTCTCAGGTGCGCACAACACAGAGTAGTTTCGTTTTGTGTGAAAACAGGGCAGAAAAGCTGGAAGGATTTAAAAGAGTGCTAAGGGAATTATACAAATGAATATATGAATGAATTATTTATATGAATGTACCGCTGAAGGTTCTGACTGTCTTCAGAAACTATTTGAAGGCATTTTGTTTTCATCTTCGCTCCATGTAATACCTAAAGGAAGTGTTCTTAATCGCAATACTGCTTTGTCCACGGAGTTTACAGGAAACAGCTCTAATTCAGCTTTTCCACAACCGCCACCTGCTGTCAGCGAGTGGATTAACAAAGACCTATATTTACATTCAGTCTGTGTGCAGAAAACAGACCGAACTTGCATGCCCTGCTGTAAATTTTGACCTGCTGATGAAAAACAAGCTTATGTGGATTCTACACACATAAACAATTCAGATGAGTTATCTAGAATTATTTATGGAGCAGATAAAATACATATCATAATTTATTAATCTATTATAATTTTGACATATCTTTTCTTTATTTATAGGCTGAAATGTGAGGTTTACCATTTATGTAACTTTTTCAAAGCTTTATTTGAACATTTACATGAGCTATTTATAGACATGCTATTAAACTGTTTTCAGTCAAGTTGTCATTTAAAATCCGGTTGGATTGAAAATGTTATTGCTTTAGGATTCATGCAAACAAAAAAGTAATTTTATTTGTTGTTTGTGGGTTTTAAATATAAAACTTGGTGAAACGATTTGTGTACTTTTTGAACATTTCCAGCACATTTTAACAATACAGTGATAATACTGATAACCGTGATAATTTGTCACTATAACCGTGATAAGAAATTTCCATACCGTTACATACTATTAACCCCCAAAGATGGCACGAGCTATACTTCCAGGTATAAATTTTAAAATGTGGCTTAACTGTCCAAATGCTCTTTGGGACTGTACATTGCACAGCATATTGCATGTGATTGCTATAGTCTGCTAGGTTAGCGCAGTTTGACATATGTTCTCTCATCCAAATTGGTCTGCCATATCAATAACCTTTCAGCCGCCCTTGATGTTTGTTCAGTTCTGTCTAGTGTTCAGAGCAGAAAAGCATGTTGTATTGGTGCGCGTCAGAGAGAGTAAATCCGCCATTTGTTGGACTGTTTTGTTCCACATATCCTGTAGATTTTTTCCCTCGGATGTTATAATGGTGTACATATTGGTTGTTAATCATGCTCTCTACTGTAATTTTCCTTGAGTACAGCACAGCTGAAAAGAAGACTCTGTGTTGAGATATAATGCACAGAGCAGAAAGACATCTGGGTTGACCAGCCCCAGGTTTCTTGTTCTGCAGGTCCTGATTTCGTGGATGGCAAGATCAGTAAAAAACAATGGAATAAAAAAAATAGCGATTCAAGCAGGTTTATAAGCGCAGCCACTTGAGTTTTACAGCGGTAACCAAGGAAACGCTGTATAGCTGCTGTTCTATAAGCGCCACCTGCTGTCAGAGAGTGAATTTGCGCTCTCATTCAGCCCGTCTGCTGTTTTTGTTTCGTGCAGATATGTTTTATTTACTATAGTTTTACAAAACTAAAGTCAGACCATGCTCTTTTTGCTTCAAATTTCGAAATTATACAATCTAATTTAGATTAAAAACTGCTCATGTATGCAGCATCTTTGTTTGGATCGTGATTCAGATACAGTTGTTGCCTCTAATTTTAACACTATGTCCTAACCAGATGTGACACGACTCTGTGACATGCGATAAAAGGTATCTTTTCCATGTTAATCAGAGTTTTTGTCCTAACCAGCCACGACATACACGTGACAAGTGACATTGGATTCTATTTCAGAAACAGTTTCTATTTCTGCAACATTGCGGCATTGCGACATTATTATTTTTGCCCATAGCACAGTGCCGTGACGTTTTGGCTGCAAGAAGAGGTTTTAAGAATAGTGAGAATAGAAGAATAGTAATGTTTCACAAACATCTCTAATAAAAAGTTAAATTACAAATATTTATTAAAAGTATTAAATTATTATATTATTTATTATATTTAAATATATAGGTAGGTAAGATCTGTTTGGTCAGACATTTGAGACGCATAGGGCACAGGAAGCAGCAGGAGCACAGCAGGAGGAATGACAGGTGCTTGATGGTGCTAGGAGGAGTCGTAATAGTAGAAATGTTACGGTGGGCATCTGCGGGAACAATAAAAACAAAGACGCTTTAAATGGGGCACACACTAAGCACTGATTTAAAGGCTTGTTGTGACAATGTTTTAGACAGCTTTGTGAAGGCAGTGTGTCTCAGTGCCACAGGCACTCAGTGTGAAGGTCACTGGTACTGACAGCCGCACAAACACACACTTCATTGCGGGTCCAGAAGTGAGGGCCCAGCAGAGCCACAGCAAAATAGGAGGCTTTTATGTGGATTCTGAGATAAGCTCTATTCAAGAGCTTGAGGAAAATTGCAACATGACTGCCATCTGCTGCGAGGCTGTGTTCACCAGGCTATAATCTTACCATGTTATCACATACATCTCTGTGTGATTGTCAATATCACATACCATAACAGCTTTCAAATTGACTGTGGATCATACCAGACCGGTCTGTCCATTACTTCCAGGTGGATTCAAAATCTGTCTCCCCTGACCTGATAAACATAGGGTTGATAGACCCTGTTTGTGGGGGCTTAATCATCCGTCTCTCATTTCAGCCCACATAAAAATCTAAGATTAATATAGCTGCCAGCCCCCTAAAAAATCTAACCTTGCTCTTGAAGCAATAAATAATTCTTTCAGCCACAACAGTTCATTTTCAGGTAAGAATCTGAGCCCTCCAAGACTGAAATCCTGAAACAGCCCCTACATATTAGCTGTCATCTACAGAATGTGTTTGTACAATGTGTTTCCAATTTTGGTGGTGGGGATTTTGATTCATCCCAGGATTCGAGTGTTTTGAGTCTGTTAACTAAAATGATTAGTTTAGATTAGTTCATTGATTTGTTCAGTGTCTATTTATTTAGATTTAATATTTACGCTAGAAGAGGGTGAAAAATGATCATTTTTATGTGCTTTTTTTATGTGCCGATTTGATTTGTTAAAATCAACAACATCATTTGGGTGACAACAAAGCAGATCTGTCATTTTTCCTCCATTGTGTGAACTGTTGAGTGTGACTTCAAGATATAAAAGACAGTTTTATAATGTTTTATCATAATGTTTTCTAGCCACCAAGGTCTAATTGGCTTCAAAAGTGATAGACTTAGGTGAATAATAAATAAGTGTCAGTGTACGAAAATGAATGAGAATGGTTTGTTCACTTAAAAGATTTGTTTAAAAAACAACAACAAAAACAGGTTAATTGTCATGTCATTATTATGTCACTACCACATGAAATGAGCAGTAGTTCTCGAATTAAACATGCAGCTTTAGCTCAGCCAGATGATGCTCAATTTTTTTTAATGAACAATGTGTGTAATGCTGAGGATCAAAAACAACCTAATCTATAAACCTGCTGATTTCTTCAAAACACACAGTTTGGGCAGCTGCGACTCAGTGGCAGGATTAATGATGCTGTTCTTTTATTGAATTCATTACCACGCTCCGTGAGCATTAATAAAGCCTTAATTCTTCTGTCTAAACCCAATCAGCTAATTATGACTTTTCATTTCTTGAACTGCAACTCTGCAGTTTCTTCCATGCAATTCGTCAGCTTTAGACTTTTAATATACTAATGGTTCGTGTTATGGCTGCCAATCAATATAACCAAAAAAATTAATAAATTAAGTGAAAGCCATACCGAGACTTGCTTTGAAACCATAAAAGTCACTTTTTTAAGATGCCATTAGTTTAAAGTTTTTTCATATGAGCAAAAGTTCTGGTATATAATTTGACAATTTTAGGTATCTGCAGTCATATTGGTTTTGGACAATAAAGCTGGTTAAAGTACATTACCTTTTTTTTTTTTTTTGCTTTCTATTAGTCAAAAAAATCTTTAAAAATGTATCAATGTTTCCACAAAATTATTAAGCAACAAAAAATGTTTTCAACAGTGATATGTAGAAATTTTAGCGAGCGGCAAATCAGCATATTAGAATGGTTTCTGAAGGATCATGATTCACCGAAGACTGGAGTAATGATGCTGAAAATTCAGCTTTACCATCACAGGAGTAAATTACATTTTAAATATGTATAACAATAGAAAATAACTATTGTAACGGGACCGACGAGACGTGAGGCGTGAGGTTCCATGTGCAAGCTTTTATTAAGAGACGTGGTTTTAACAGGCATGGGTCAGACAATGGCAAAAGGGTATATCGAAGGCAAGGCAAGAGATAAATCCAGGCAGAAGGCAAAGGTCCAGGCAGGGGCAAACAAGAGTCAGAAACAGCAAGCAAAGGGTAAATCCAAGATACGTGGCGTGAATCAGAGACCAGGAAAACAGACAAGGCAAGACGAAGACTAGACTAAGAAAACTATGAAAACTTAAACAGGCTCAGTAAGGTAGCTATCCGCTAAACAGGGATACACGCAAAACAATACACGAGACTAAAACAGAAAACACAGAATGGCTCAGTAAGGCAGCTAACACCTGGGGAGTGAAAAATGCAGAACAATACTCAGCAGGAGAGATAGGAAGTCCATGGCTTAGGTCGCATGTCTGATTGGATTCAGCGTGTGTGTGTGTGTGTGTGGTGTTGTGTGATCAGGTGCATTCAGCGGAGGTGCGTGTGTAATCAGTGCAATGGATGAAGGGAAATGCAGTCCAGGGTGATGTGTAACAGTCTGTGTGGTGTGAGAGTCAATGTAATGGGAGAATAACCTCTAGTGGCAATCGGCCTGAAGCCCACGGAGTGGATTCGTGACAACTATTACCAAAATAATAATATTGTAATATTTTACAATATTACAGTTTTTACTATATATTTAATCAAATAAATGCAGCCAAGGTGATCATATAGGAGACTTGCTCACCTTAAAAAATATTAAAATAAAACGTACCCACCCCACACTTTTCAGCGTGTGAATGTGAGAAGACAGGGACCACACAGAAAAAAAAAACAAAAAAAAAAAAATCTGTCAACAAGTCAGGTTTTGTCTTTGCAATAATTAATAATCAGTATTAGTCAAAATTCCATATTGGTGAATCCATACTCAATTTGACCAGATAGTTTAGATATTTTTCTTGCCATGTCGCCAAGCAACACACAGCGACAGCAGTTTTCCCACCACCTTGGCCAATCCAAATTGAGAAAATAACATTTTGTAGGTATGTCATACGCACATTATGACATCCATATGTATAGCGTCCCTGCTCTCTACTAGAGATAACAGACATCTTGTGATAATAAATCTAAAGTGTTCTCATAAGAGGCTTAATGTTCTTTCTAATCTGAGATCATTCCCTTAAATGGGAGCACTAGAGGAGCAATGGTGGGAATTTGATTTATGAGCAAGGAAGAGCCTGTCATTTGCTGCCTCCCCCTTTAATAAAACGATATGAAACTTGCCTTCATAAAAAAAAAAAGTCATGGAGAAAGAACAACTGAGAAACATTAGAGCTGAGATATTTCCGAGACGGATATTGCCAGCACTGACACAGATGATTGTCTTGTTTGATGGCATTTTGTTGGAGATAAATGTTTAAGAGGCAGAGGAGCCAGTAGAGCGTTAGATGTGCCTGGATTATTACCCATGATCCAACTGATGTAGCTACCAGAAACCAAGTGTGTGAGATCACTGATGGATGAGTAGCAGTGAAATTAACAGTGAAATGTGAAGGTCAATATACAGTCTCCAGAGCATGTAGTTTCATGGCTCTGCTGTAACACATTAAGAGGTAGTTTTTGTTTATGCAACAGAGCTGCCAATTCTTGCTAGAACTGTGACATTTCAAAGAGGGTGCAGACAAGTTTAGTGATTTTATATAGCTGTGAGTCCACTGATAGTTATAAATAATCAAAAGTAGTTATAATTGCCACCTTATGACTTGAGGGCTCAACAGTTATTCTAATATTAGATTGCATTATCTATCTATCTGTCTATCTATCTATCTATCATCTCACATACATCTAACTATATAATTTTTTTAATACAATTATTTCACATATTTCAAATATTTCATTTGTTATTATGTATATACACTATTGTTTAAAAGTTTGTGGTTGGTAATAGGGTTGCAAAAGGGTGATAAATGTCCGGTAAATTTCCGGAAACTTTCCAAAAATCCCTGGAATATTCGAAAAAATCCTGGAAAGTTTACTAAATTTCTGTAATGTTTCCGAAATGTACTGGAAATGTTCCACCTTTATGCAACCCTAGTTGGTAATATGTTTTAAAGTTACTTATGTCACTTAAATAAAATAAAAAACTGTAAAAATATATATGTTTTTTTTATGTAATTTAAAATAAGTGTTCTAATATGTTTTAAAATGTAATTAATTCCAGTGATGGCAAAGCTGAAGCACTTTTAGTCCTTTTTATGTCCCAGTTTACTTTTAATAATTTCTTTTAATGTATTTACTCTCTTTCATTATGGTGATGATGATAATGATGACGATGGTGGTAAACAATATCTCATCAGACATGCTGCTTAGTGAATGGAGGAGTGCTGATGGTGCTTCCTTTGGAGGGAACGCCTTGGGCTTTAGTAGTACCCTCATTAAGAAAAGTAGGTCAGGCGGCATGTGTGTATGTGTTCACCTCTGTCTTGCCCTGTAGTGACACACGAGAGAGAAAGACATACACGCATATAAAGAGACGAGGCTTACTGTATCTGGCCTACTAATAGAGAAAGTGCCACAAAGTGAAGAGAACAATGAATATTGTATGGCTTGTGATGTGGAGCCTGGGAAAAGGGGGACGTTTGGTGGGGAGAGTGGAGTTTTCTGGCCCATCCCCCAGCATGCTCTGCTGCAGCAGCACAGTGCAAACCTGCATGCTAGTGCCAGTGAGAGAGGGAGAGATGGGTCAGACAGGGTTCCTGTGAGTTTAGTATTCTGCTCTGAGCCGCCACACTCCAAGGGTTTACGTTCACAGTTGCACTGACAACCAGAGTCTCACAACCGTAGCCATGGTTACTGCATATTTTATGCACCAATCACAGAGAGCGAGTTGTGACAGAAAATCCAGTGAGGGCTTTTTGTCTCTGCCACTTTGAAGAACCGTCTGCACTACTGGGTTAAGAGCACAGGACCCTACTGCACTCCGGACATGCTAAATCATAATGCATTGTGGGAAAATACTAAAGAACATAAAGGATATTCATTATATAAGTATTTGTCCACTACCCTGAACAAAAATTTTCAATAGATTTATTAAAAACTAAAATAAATAAAAGTTCTTTAGTGGCAGTGATTTTCTGCATATTCTAAATAGTCTGAAATGTTTTTATCTGTTGAAGACTGGAATGTACTGTAGCTGTATGAGTTTGTTATTTGGAAAGTCATAGCTGTTTTTTGTGCCGCATTCAAGATGGAATGATTCAATCTTGTATATATAAACAGACACACACAATCTGCTGCCTCATATATAATCACGTGTTCTTACACTGGCAGACTTTGCTATTATCAAAAACAGCTGAGCAAACATACACACAGTGACACATGCACATTGATGAATGAGGTTGCAGTTCAAACACAGGCTCCTTGTATTAACCTCAGATGTTCAGTTCTGTGAAAGTTAATGAGTGTATGTGGTTGACAGTGTTGTCCGCCAGTATAGTCCTTTGTAAAGGCAGTTGATGTGGTCTAGCTGAAGGGAGGCACAGGAGAAATCAGGAGAGCAAGAGACATTAACATCTGTGAAGTGACGGTTGGTTTTGTATGAACAGGGCCCCAAATAGAAATCAATAAACAATTATTAGTATTCCTAATGATCCATTGTCATTTTTTGTCATATACTGTATATATATATATATCTAAATATATACACGTGTGTGTGTGCATGCCTATCTGTATTTTTTATATGTATATATTGTATATTACTGTTAATACACAGACACACACACACACACACACACATACTGGTTTCCATTTTTTGTGGTGGCATTCCATAGATGTAATGGTTTTTCTACTGTAAAAACGGTATTTTCTATCCCCTTACCCTAACCCTACTCCTAAATCTACCCCTCACAGAAACCTTCTGCTATTTTAGATTTTCAAAACACTTCATTATATGTGATTTATAAGCTTGTTTCCTCGTGGAAAACAAAAAAGTTCAAAATTTACTGGTATTACTATACTTGTGGGAACATTTGGTCCTCATAATCTAGGAAATACCAGGTACACACACACACACACTTGTTGTTTGATAACCTTATACTGATTCATACTGAAAAATAAGACCAAAAGCTCCATTTACAACAGTTTGATGATTTTTTATTCATTCCATTCCAATGGAATTTAAATGGAATTTAAATTTTTGAATTGCATTCAAATTCAAATTACAGTTCTGCTTCCTGTTTGTTACCTCAATTCAAATTCAATAAAGGAATTGGCGTTCTTAATTAAATTCTGACGTCCTGTTTATGTCATTATTATGTGTTATTTGCAGATTTTCACCACTGCACCATGCAGCTCTCAATGGAAATGTGGAGGTTATATCACTGCTGCTGGAGTCTCAGGCCATAGTGGACATCAGGGACCAGAAAGGTACCAGAAAAACATCAGTGTAATTTTTTAACTTCACATTGGCATTTAAATGAAGTATTTGACATGTTTTGGCACACAGATAAAAAAGTACAGTATTGCTTTGGATGTCACGTCCAAACAACCTGAAACAAGCGTAACTCTAATGTGTATATTTAGCAGTGCAGTAATATTAAAAGTCTTTCTTTTCATGTTCCAGGGATGCGGCCTCTGCATTATGCAGCATGGCAGGGAAAGTCAGAGCCCATGAAGTTGCTACTGAAGTCAGGCTCCTCAGTGAACGGTCAATCTAATGAGGGTCAGATCCCCCTGCACCTGGCTGCTCAACACGGACACTATGACGTAGTGAGTACACACTGCTACAACACCATGCCCACTGTTGTTCAAAGACTCCATATGAGCCTCGGTGTATGAAAAAATATTTGACATGTGGTTATGGATACTGACATCTTGGAACCAGAACCTGACGAGTAAATGCTTTGATGCTAGAGCATCCCACACACATGCATTTAATGAAAGGAAGAAGACAGACAGTCTTAGTGAAGAGGCAGTTTTAGTAGATACTGTGGCTATTATTCTCTCTCTTAAAGACTTTGGTTTTTGTTTAAATGTTTAAACATGGGATGTAAATATGTCATTGTTTTGTGTGGCACTAAAGAGCTGGGAAGTGTGGGGCTGTTTACAGACGGTCTATTAAAAAATTACCTATATGGTATAAAATAAATTAGAAAAATAATAAATAAATAAATGCATGTAACGATAAAATGTTGTGATATTTGTATATTATTATATTATATTACCTGTTCACAGTCTGAGATGCTTCTGCAGCATCAGTCGAACCCCTGCATAGTGGACAATGGTGGGAGGACCCCACTGGACCTGGCTTGTGAATTCGGCCGTGTTGGGGTGAGTCACACACTGCTTTTTTGGTCACTGTCAAATTACTTTTACATCTTTTTCCAGTCTCTAGTTGGCTTTTGTGTGTGTGTGTGTATGATCATCTGTTTGCTCTGCAGGTGGTCCAGCTGCTACTGAGCAGTAACATGTGTGCAGCTCTATTGGAGCCCAAGCCTGGAGATTCGACTGATCCCAACGGCACCAGCCCGCTGCATCTCGCTGCCAAGAACGGACACATCGACATCATTAGGTGAGCTTTCAGAGCCCCGAGACTCGGATGGAAAGACAGGATGCATGGTCGAATGCTTTTCTAAAAATAGAAGACACACCTCTAGTGTGCTTTTCCAGATTTCAGACTGCCTGTGCCGGGTCGATGTTACACCTCTGTTTACCAGACACTGAAAATAAATCGGGTCACTTTTTTAAGCCACTAAACCTCCTGGGATAAGAAAACTTTACAACAACAATGCACACTTTACAATAAGGTTTCATATCCATTAGGTGTCATGAATTAACAATAAACAAAATATTTTCACATTATTTATGAATCTGAGTTAATTTTTAAATAACAGTTCAATAAATGTATTGTTTAGTATAATATAATACTAATAATAATAATAACAAATATGCAGTTTTTCATTCATTCTTGTCTGTTCATAATACATTAATTAAGGTTATTTTTTACAACTTGAAATGGTAAAAATGTAAATGTAGAATGTAGAAATTAACATGTACATACTAAAATTAGTATGACAGTACATGTTTTTCATGAGCTGCTGGCGGGATTTGTGCCTCATATATTACGGGCTATGATACATCACACATAGGAATCTCTCGTAACACATCTATAAACCTGTTGTTTGTGTGAAAGAAAATATATTTCCTGTCATATCTAAGCCGGATGTTTCACAGTCCACATCAGACAGGCAGAGATTGTGTGTATTGACTAAAAGATGTAGCCTAGCAGTTCTGGGATGGGACAGGAAAGTTTGAGTGAAATTATAAGAGAGGAGACTCGTCGTTTATCAAGAGAGAAACACTAACACAATGATGTCTTGTTTGTTTGTTCATATATGTGTTCATTTCAGGCAGGGCGACTGAAATATTTACCTCCTCAATAAGCGTCTTTACATATGCAGTTATAATCAATCTGCACAAGTTTTATGCATGGTCAAGCTAGTCTTCATTTGTCAAGCCTACATGACATAATACATAATTGAATTTTAAAAGAATAGTTCACCTAAAAATGAATTTGCTGACAATTTACTCACCCTCAGGCCAGTTTGTTTCTTCACTGGAACAGATTTGGAGAAATTTAGCATTACATCATTTGCTCACCACCAGTGGATCCTCTGCAATGAATGGGTGCCGTCACAATGAGAGTCCAAACAGGACAACAAGGAAAGCAAGACAAAGATACCGATTTAAGAATAGGATCATTTACATTGCTCATTGAATTGCTCTGCATTTTAGCTGAACCAGCACTTTTCATTTTAAGAGCTAAGAAAGTTGATTTATTCATGGTCATAAACATAATCAAAACATTGTAGCGTAGACAGGAGCTACAGGATGGAAATGTAAAGGGGGAAGGGAAAAGCCTACATCATATTAATGCAAGTTGACTTTATGAGCCATTGGTGTGATGTGTGACGCTGGGCCTGCTGTGTGTGTTTGAGTGTTAATGGATCCATGTGCTTGATGAAGTGAGACTCTGCAAACAGACACGCTCTCACTGATGCTAATGAGCAGCCAATGAGCATGTGATGATGATGCAGGCCAGAAGTGCTGGATTTACTGCCACTCATGAGAGAGAAGGGGAAACAGTCAGTCACTTAACATATATTACAATATCCTTGCATCACATGTTCAACAAAACCATTTCTGCTCTACTGGCACCAAAAGGAACTGCAAAATCAAAATAGTATTCAAATAATTCCCCAAAAACTCTACCATCGTTTGGTTGGGTGACCCTATGTCCTCTTTTTCCCAGACATGTCCTGGCTGGGATTTCTAAATTGCCTAAAATGGGGTTTGACTTCGTTTTCTTGTTTTTTCCCTAGTGTTTAGATCAAGGGGTTGTTTTCCTTGGTCAGTAACTACAATATTCTGGAAAAAAATCTTTAGGCAGTCTTTAATGACATAAAATACATTTGATCTGAAATACATATTTTATTTTATTTTTTATTTGAGCTACTGCTTTACTGAGTATTATAAGACACAACTTTGTTTCATCTCTCCATTCATTTCCACACTCACCCATTTTGACTGAGCCATTGATCTGTGTGTGTGTGTGTGTGTGTGTTATGAGATCTGAGTATTATCCCAGAAGGCATGGAGGATCCGAGATCGGCTCTTTGATGAGCTATAATTCAGTAATCATGTGACTTCACACTGCATTATCATACAAATGGCCAGAGCCTCATGCAACTATTTACATTTGACGAGAAATCTATCGTTCCAGATCTCGGCTCAGCCATGCATTTCATGCATTTCATACAATGACATACAAGCGCAAGCGAGTCAGACACTGGATAAGCCATGTCCTCAGCATCACGAGTATCTGCTGAACAACAGCTGTACCTGCTTGTGATGAAGGGCATCTTCCCTTCTTTCCACTGGGAACATGAGCATGGTTGAGTGTGCCCGTCCCCAGCCATATTCCACTGGGTTTGCCAGGCCCCATCCACTCCCTAATACAACACACTGCCATCTATCATTGTGACAGCCAGAGCCAGACCTCCTTCATTATCAGACAGAGATGAGAGGAAGATCAGAAGTGTTCTGCACTGTCCTGACTTTGTACCATCCTAATGCTACACTGCACATCAGACATTTTATTGGACAACAATAAGACTGGCACATTAATCAATGCATCATATAGCACACCCAATTTTTCCATATTGATATATATATATAATGAGTATATATATATATAATAAAACAAATGTATGTATTGTATGCTTGTTATTTCAACCCTCTGGTTATTATGTTATGATGATACATGGATATGCTCAGTCTCAAGCCCTGTAGCTAACAGGACTACCAGTGCAATAAGGATCGATACTTGGTGTCAAGTGGACATGTGACTGTTTGTCAGCAAGTTTATTTTAGTGCAAGGTGTCAACTGTTTTTAGGTCAAGGGCCGGCCTTAGTGTAAATATCACTTATGCGGGCTTTATTTTGTGTTAACCTTGGTGACCCATGAGAGTGCGTACCAGGTCATTGTAATTAAGGAAAACTAAAACTTAAAAAAATTTTTTTTGATGTGTTAAATATACAGTATGGTTTAACTTTGTCATATAGGCTCGATAAGATGCATGATAATCAAGAATTGGATGCTTTATTTTACACAAGTTTTTTGATCTAAAAAGAAACTGAGATTTGATTACTTATTTAAAGTACTCAGTCAAACTTCATCATCCATACAGGAGTAAGTCTAAAAGGCATGCAGTATGAAGATTTGGGGAGCACTGTTTCTTACCATGAGAGACGCAACTCCAAAGTTTGTCCAGGAACAATTGTTCACTTTAAGTGCTGAATGTTGTTGCAATAAAAGAAAGTGATTTGACTTTAAAATACTGCATAAAAAAGTTAGTTCCAAGTTTCTCTGGCTGGATCTTCTGTATCGCCAAAAATAGTATCATAACTATTCTTAATATAAAATAAATACAAATTTAATTTAATTTTATAATATTGCATGCTGGATTGGACTCCTCAGTGATCTGTTTTTGAGCTATTAACCTTGGTGACATGAATTCTTGATTTCCATACCTTGAAGAACAGTACAAAATATAAAATGACAAGCTATTTGGTACTAGATTGATCAGTGTCTCATAAAGAGTATAAAAGGAGCTCAAACATCTCCATGTGATCACCAGGTCTATCACTGCACATTTGACACTCATCATTAATTAGCCTGCCTGGATTGTAAGTGTTGCTGTGTCGCACATTAGAATAAGACTGTTACATGTGCCCACACAGCACCCACATCTCTCTTTCTCTCCAATCCAGCACAAGTCCAGCTCTGATCAGCCAGGAGCTAATTATAGGCCACGTGAATGTGCAGGTTACAGCAACAGAGTGCGGGCTATTGCAAGGCTGTTAATTACATCATTAATCCAGTAACCCCAAAGGCAGTACGCATTGGCCGGCCCTAAATAGATTGATGCAATGAGGGGAAAATATGAAAGCAGGCTTCATTTGTTGTTCATATCTGTGAAAGAAATGGATCATGGCACCTCTAACCAAAGCTGTTACCTTTATATTAAAATGCTGTCTCCTAAACTCAGTGTCATGTACGTGTGTTAACACTCTCATACCTTTAATTAACACAGATGAATGTGGCCATTTGCCCACTAGCAGAAACACAATTTTTCCAATGTGGCCAATGCAAAGTGACGGCTCAGCACACAATGTGTGCACACCCGACCAGTCAATATGTTATTTAATCTGCTGCATTTTCCAAAAGAGGTCGAGCACGAGAGGGCGTTATGTGAAGCTAAAACTGGTCATTTTGGCAGCTAATTATTGGGGGACCTATTGGGGGACCAGGTCCAAGTTCTCTCACCCAGTTTCCCATCCTCCTCTCTATAGCCATGACTCAGGCCACCTGTGTTTGCTGATGTCCTGCTGCCGTAATTGAATTTACTCTAGTGTCAGAAGGTCATGCTCTATCTAATAGAGGCCGTTCAGTCATCGGGAGGCTGATTGGGGATTTTTGGGCTGTTTTGCAGTGCTTAAGATTAATATACAATGAAAGGATAAGATGGGGAAGACAGTCATTTATTTTTACATTGTACCATAATTAGAAATGAGTTTAGCATGTGCAAGATGATGATGCATCAGCCAATGTGTTATAATGGGAAATAAATAGAAATATTTGTTAATTTAGTTCTCATAGCATAACCTGGGGCAAGAAGCCACCCCAGGTAAACTTTTAAGAATGTATACATTAATTTTTATGTAATTTTTATTAATATATATAGTACATTATTTAAAATACTAAATCATCTTACCGTATCTTACTCTACACCTAATTAATTGGCGCTCTGGAATACTTGATTCTAATTGGTCAGATGTGGCATCCTGTGGTGTATGATGACACTAAAGTGCATATTCTACTTGGCACCCAATCTCATACACTGTCTCTTTTACTACTCTGGTTTCTTTCTTTTTTTTCCTCATGTAATAAAAGAATCCAATAACTTCAATAATTAATATTTGTTTATTTATTTTGTAAGTAGCTGTGTAATAAGCAGAATAATGTACAGCACATCCAGCTGGTTTCGCATCAAACAGCAACAAGTTTATTGAAAATGAAAATCTAGGCATGAATTCTGGTCTAAGCAGTTTGATCACAGTGGCTTTCAGTGGTTGAGTCAAACTAGTTACTAATTTTGTCCTCTCTTAATAGATTGCTGATCCAGGCTGGGATCGACATCAACAGGCAGACCAAAGCGGGCACTGCCCTCCATGAGGCTGCGCTGTGTGGGAAGACTGATGTGGTGCGCCTCCTGCTGGATGTAAGCAGACAGAGAAACTTTTATTGATCCTTGAAGGGAATTTAGTGGCATGTACAGCAGCAACATGGAGACTAAATAAAAACAATCATTTAAAATTGAGAAAAAGCACCAACATTTAATTAACTGACTGACTGATCAACCCATACTGTTTGTGATAACATCGATTGTATTAAGAACATAACTGACTGTTATACTTCAGTGTACATAATTGTCATAAACCAACTTCTCTAGCAAACAGACCACCCATTTAGGTTCAAACTAGCAATTTCAATGATATGGTGATTTCCACCAGGTTTTGGCTGTTAGGTTTGAATTATTTTGAATAGTGAATTGCTTGGAAGTGGCCAGACAGAGTAGACCAGACTGGTCTGTTTTCTCATACAACCTCTTTCTAAATGGGAAGTAAAAAGATCAAGCTTCATATCTCTTCATATAAGAAACATATCTCCCATGTTAGTACACGGGATCCCAAACATGATCAAATATTGCTTTAACTTTCACCCTACAGAGTGGCATCAATGCAACAGTGAGAAACACATACAGCCAGACAGCGCTGGACATCGTCTACCAGTTCACTGCTACACAGGCCAGCCGAGAGATCAAGCAGATGCTGCGAGGTAAGAAAAGGGGTAAATATGTGTCTCATATTTATGCATGTTGTTTATATGATTGTTTATATGTGATGTGTAGTAGCTTATGCCATTTATATCTCAATGCAGATGCCTCAGCAGCCTTGCAGGTCAGGGCACTGAAGGACTACTGTAACAATTACGACCTGACTAGCCTTAACATAAAGGCTGGAGATGTCATCACGGTAATATTCATTCAGCAAGACCTGCACTAAAACAAATGTTGAATATTTGATGTTAATTTGAAGTCAGTTTGTTTTACTCTCATGCATTATTAAAATTCAAACTGTGTTAAATATGTAGACATTTTTAAAAATTCACGTGGAATGTCTCAAGTCAATTTTGACTGCATTAGAAATTCCAAATGAATCCTTTGTAGTAATAGAAGATAGTTCAGTGTACTTTCGGAATTTGTTAACAGAGGGTGCTGTTGCCTATGTTTCCCCCCAGATTTTCAAAAATTATTTAAATAAGTGCATCGGCTCCTTACTACATGATCTCTTCTTCCTCTATAGTATTTGCATTTTAGTATTTGGAATGTTCTAGATTTTCAATATTTCTGTCACTGGTTAATAAACATGAGACTTTAAATGAAAATAACTACGAAGATCCAGATGTCCAGATGATGTATATTGCCATTATTATACAGTAGATGACAGATAATGATGATTCATTATTCATGTAGGTTCTGGAGCAACATTCAGACGGAAGGTGGAAGGGCTGCATCCATGATAACCGCACAGGAAATGACAGAGTGGGCTACTTCCCCTCCAGCTTGGTGGAAATGATCAGTAAGAGGCCTGGGGCTGCGGGTAAGAGAGGACAACAGGCTGGTCAGTGCTGCCTCTTACTGAGACCTCACACACTCACAGATGCATTAGTAATGCTGATAAACTCACATGACCCTGATTCTGTTTACAGCCAGCTGCTCATGCTGCTCATGTGCACTGGATTGAGAGCCAGGCAGGGCCTTCTGCTTTTGTGGCATCAAAACCAGGGCAAATGTGGAGCATCTTCAGCTCTTTTCTCATCTCATAATGCTCAGTTTATATAGTATTTTATGCTGTCAAAAGGGAATCTCTGGTGATTATAGTGCCTTAAATAGTGGCTACGTCTTCATTCAGATATTGACGGAACAGCAGAACTCAGTGGATTGCGCCCTCTGCTGGACTGGAATTTAATAGACACTTGTATGCAATACTTTGTAACACTTGGGGCATCTAGATCTTCATCTTTGTTCACATTGGCAAATAAGTACCTCTCCATCCATGCTAGAGAACCTATTTTTGAGGCTGATGGTGTTAATTATCAGAAGAGAATAGAGAAGAAGAGGAGAAGAGAAGAGAGGATAAGAGAAGAGAGAAGAAGAGGAGAAGAGAAGAGAAGAGAAGAGAAGAGAAGAAGACCCGTTAAACCTGACCTTAAAAACGTTTTTAGTGTATCACTCATAGGAAGAATCATTGGGCATCAGAAGACTTTTCTGTGCACCCGTGCAGATTTATACGGTCCATAAAGTGCTCTCTTTCCATCCAGCGGGTTTATGTCCAGTCTATGGCTTTGTTTGGGAATGACAGCAGGGAACTAATCTAGGTGTTCATTGTGTCTCATGCTTCACTAAGTATCCATTTCTGTGTCTGCATCTGCTGCTCTGTGCATTTCTGTGTCTCCTCCACTCCATCCATGTTTTTGCCCCACTATTTATGCCATTGTGCTTTTTAAAATATTTAAAATCCTTAAGGGACATTCTTATAGTCCCTTATTTACTGAAATTGCAGTTTTATAAAAAATATTGTAACTGGAGTAATGTCTGTTATATTTATGTAATTAGTGAAAGGAGGACCGTTCTCAATTCAGACAAGCCCTCTACTAAGTCCTGCTGTGCTCACAGTGATCATAAATAGTCAAATTGCACACCCACCCACACACAGACTAACTGAAAAGAGTCATGCATACTAAACTTCTCATTTGAGAAGATCATTCTGTTTGTCCTCAGGGACTTACACAAACAAGTATAAAGAAAGACTTTGCATTTCACTACAAGCACCATCTCCTCTCCAATTCATGCACTAACCTTGCATTTCCATGCATCGCTTCTATTTCATATATATATGTATATTTTGAGTGTACACACATAAAATATCAATCGACATGTTGACGATATAGTTACATCCATTCACACTGAACAGCTCGAAATATAAAAGCATTTTCTTCGTTTTGAATTTTGTGATTGGTTGTGATTTTTGTGTTGGGTTAATTTACTTTCCTTCTCTTATTTGTCATTGTTTTGTTTGTTGTGGTGGTGGTGGTGGTTGCTGTGTTGTCGTATCTAGGTTCATGGAGTACAGTCACTTGTACCCAACAGTATCAAAAGATACAGCTCTGTGCGCCGGTGTGCGGCCCTGTGTCGCCCGCCGTTGCCATGGTGAATGGGGACTCGTATCATGAGATTCATATCCTGCCGCCTCCTCCACCTCCGCCACCACATTCCCATCTGCCACTTTTCACTTCCTTTGGCTATAGCAGGTCCCCAAAAACCTCAGGAGAGCCGCACAGTGGACAAGGTACAGATCCCCTAATCTGTCTCCACTGTATTATTATTATTATTATTATTATTCACAAAGCTTTAAGGAATGTGTTAAATTACAGTAGTTCTCATTTTAATAGTCTGAATATGAACAATAATCAATTAGTTCCAATAATTCCTTAAATTTTTCTGAATTAATTTTTCTGAAAATTATTATTTCTTCATTTATGTTTCTTTTTTTTCTGACATTATTTTGGGTGTTGATTTGTTTTGTTTTTTAGAAACAAAGAATGACCAAGATTTGGCTAGTAAGTTCTTTTAACCAGCACAAAAGAGGTTCATGGCCTCTCTTTGTTGAAGCTGTTATCTCTCCTCTTTTACCCCTAAATTTCCCTGATCTTGGTGCTACATTTTCCCTCTCTGTGATGACCACACCTGGGATTCGCTCCACTGCCCCCTTCAGTCTTTCTCTCTTTTACACGTGACCAACAGGGAATGCACAGTCAGCCTTTCACCCCTCCATACCTGCATCTCTGCACAACATCAGTCTGTGTGTGTGCCGTCAATGAACATCTGTCTGTTTCATCTCTCCTTCGTCTCAACTGTACTGATCTGTCCATTCATATACTAACTCTGATCCTTTCAGCGATTGTGTATCAAACCAAACTTTGATATTGGTATGGAGCATGTTGGTACTCTTACGTACTCTGGATCGTCGTACATTTGAATATGTTTGTCTGTTTCAGTTGTAAATGATCAATAGTCATCAGGCCCACGTGGAATCTGTGCCCTCAGAACAGAATTTGAATGGTGACCACAGCCAATCTGAATATGCTTTCAGCTACCAATAAAAGTTTTAACACCATGTTTAAATCCATTATGAAGAATCATGCTGATTGTTTTCTGTAAAATGGCAAACAAATCTGCACATTCTGTCTGGGCCTGGTCATTTTGAAATAAACCCTAAAGGAATATTTACCCAGAAATGAAAAATGTTCATTATTCACCCTCATGTAATTTCAAACCTATATGACTGACTTTCTTCTGTGAAACACAAAACAAGATTCTGTAAAATGGTCCAATGAGTCAATGGGGTCCAAATCAAATAGGGTGGCAGTGACTTTCATTGTATGGACAAAAACAGTTTAAAAAATATTCTTATTTTGTGTTCACAAAAAAGACATGAGGGTGAATAAATGATGACAGAGTTACAATTTTAGGGTAAACTTTCCCTTTAACAATATATATTTTTTCATTCTTGTAAGACTCTTCAATGATTATAGACAGCTGCCGTAAGATGTTATTGCATTTTTATTTGTATATGAACACATTAATGTACACTTATGGTTTGATGGCTTTAGAATCCTAATGAACTATGCTCCTGTAATGCACTGCAACACCTTTTGTTGTGATACCTATTTACATATATAATCATATATATCTGTATATATTATATATGTTTTACCAATGTGTATGTGTAAACCAAGGCATATATATATGTATATACACATATATACAGTACATGTTTACTCTTTTATATTTCATGTACCTCTGTATATAAATGTTCATATATATTTGTGTTAGATATACAGTATATATATATGCGTGCTTGCCTTGTGTGTGTTTGAAAGGGAAAGAGAGAGTCGTAGTCAAGCAGACTGCTAAAGCGCATAGACATAGTTTAGCTGTCCATGCCTGACCTGTCCAGAAAACTTCTGATCCCAGACAGGTGGCCAAGCCAGGGCACAGTTAATGGTGGTTTCTGTGTTAAAGGTTCTCGCGGCTCAGAGTCCAGTCCACATGGCTCACCCACCCCAGCTGGTGGTCCCCAGGGCAGCAGCAGTGAGGAGATCTGGGTGCTGCGCAAGCCTGTGGCAGGTAACAGCAGGGCTGCCCCTTCTTCCTCCTCCTCTTCTTCGTCTCTCATAATTCCCCCTGCTTTGCCACGCTCCAGGTGCAGCTGCTGTACGCCTGACCTCAGAAACCTCCTCAACTGCAGGCGTGTAGGCGCATTGAAAGGCTCTCATTCACTCTGTTAGAGCAACATCCGTTAAGTCGTTCCCTCAAGAACACACATACAGACAATCCACAGATGTGTCTGTAGCCGTGTGTGCAAACTGCATTTTCAGTGAAGGCAGCGTGGGCCTGAATGTGTTCGTATTAGTGACTCTGGTAACATGTCTTGTGTCCATCAGTCACCTGGTCTTTGGTCACCATTGTTATGTAAGTCTCTGTCATCCCGTGTATCAGATCAGTGCATTGCAGAGGGGAAGTTCATAGTGGTGTGATTGGAGGGTTTCGGGGAGGTGTTTTCCGACTGGGCTGACGGTGTTTGTGTGTGTGTGTGTGTTTGCTGGGGGCTTGTTGTTCCAGGTGGAGACCGCAGCAGTGTGGGCAGTTCAGGCAGCGTGGCCAGTGCCAGATCCTCTGGTAGTGGACAGAGTGCAGGCAGCAGCACTATCCTTCATGCACAGGCAGAGGGAGTCAAGGTAAGCTATCTGACATGCAAAGTGACTCAACTCCAATGTGGTTTGAGAAGATACCTGAAAGAACTGTCTTATATGTTGCTGGTTTAAATGGTTAGAAGTGTCTTTGTTCTATTGCCAATATTACTGTGTCTATTACAATCTCAAAGGACTAAAAAAAACAGGTCACAATGCGCCAATATGAGCAGTCATGTCAACCAGCTCAGTTGTGTTTTAGAATTTAACCAAATCAGCCAATGACCTAAATAATCATAAATAATGAGCATGAACAAGCTAGAAAACATTTTAAATCAGCTACTTGTAGAAGCTGTTCTGCCAGCCGTAATAAGGTTGACCTAGATGGTCTACAAGGTCAACCGTGACCCTACAAGCTTACAGTCTAACTAAACCCATTGGGAACAGCTAATCACCTTAAATGACCAGCTTCAGCCAGCTAGAAACCATGTAAAACTAGCAATATCAGAAACTGGTCTACCAAATTACTATGATCTACAAGGCCCACCTTGACCCCACAAGCTGGCAGTCCAACTAAACCTGCTAGGACCAGCTAATCACCTTAAATGGCAAGTTAGGTAACATGTAAAACCAGTAAAACCAATATCAGAAGCTGGTCTACCAGCCTTAGCAAGGTTGACCAAAATTCTCTGGAAATTTGATTTTGATCCTACAAGCTGGCAGTCCAATGAAACTTGCCTGGACCAGCTGATCACCTTAAATTACCAGCTAGAACCCATGTAGAACCAACAATATCAGAAGCTGGTCTCTGCGAGTCCTAACCAGATTGATCAAGATGGTTTACAATGTTGACCTCAACCCCAATAGCTGGTAGTCCACCTAAGCCAGCTTTGCCCTGATACTGACCAATAAAATGATGAGCTTCAAACAGTTACCATGAGATGCTGATTTTACCTAAATTTTCTGGAGGGACATTTTTGTAAATCTTCATTCTTCAACGTTGAACACAAGGGGGGTGAACATTAAGTCCAATTGGCATAGTCAGCATTGATGATATTTTCATGTCATTTCATGATCTGATGAGCTTTGTTTATCCTGTAGCTTCTGGCCACGGTTTTGTCCCAGTCTGCCAAAGCTAAAGAAAACCTGCTGGAGCAGACCAAGTCTTTGGACCACCCCTCTCACGCTTCCAGCAACAAGGGTTAGTGGGAATTTCAAACAACTCTTTTGAGAAGAAATCATACCCGAGAATCTTTTGTCATAAAGAAGTTTCTCCATCCAAAATGTTTTACAATTTTTTTTCACAAATTAGAGACTTAGAGACTTGGCTGCTTTTTCTGTGCCAGATGGTTGCACTAATAGCTGTGGGTGGGAGCATCACAAAGATCTGATTGGCTAAGAGGAGTACTTGGTCAGAAAACACAAAAGGGATTGGTTTGTGCAATAGCAGTGCTCTGATGTATATGAATGATCTCATGGTTCTTCTAGGACCCTCCTCACGCAGTCAGAGTATATCAAGCTGTCCACTTCATGAGCAGCCATATGGGGATGCGGTGTCCCAGAGGAAAGGGGAGGCGCTGCCTGAGGGGAAGGTAAGGAGACTCCTACTCCCGCTTGAATCACACTGTCCCCATACCTTTCCCTCAAACAAGCATACACTTTTTTTACGCACACATACGCATGCATGCACTGGCATCTGCACATCCAGGATGCTTTCCCAGGACTTCCTCTCACAGCTGGCATCATCAGTATTATGTGCTCTCGGTTGTCGTCAGGACACGGTGAGTGGGCTTCCCCGCAGGCTTCCTTGCACGCTGTCCTCAGCTTCAGGCTTTTGTCAACTGCTCTATCTGATATTACTGTCTAATATTGGCAGTGATTCCTTTCTCTCTGATCTTTTCTGATCATTCATTTCATTTTCTTTGCTACATTTTGAAGTCCATTCCAGTTTTTTTGCCTTATTTGCAATAAATTTCACCTTTGTTTTCTTTTCAGAGAGTACCCAAAAATGTAGACTTTTGATTTGAATTCGGAGTGTATTTTAGAGGTGATATAGTAATTGGCATATGATCAAGATTTAGTCTGTCCACACTGAGATAGACTTGACACACTTGTAGAACAGATACAACTGTAGAGGATATGAGACTATGACGCTGGTATTTTCTAGAAAGGTATACCAACACAATATGAATATGACACTGTCTAGGTGTTATTATCCTTTATCCCATAAATGAGCTTGTATGTTGCAAATTGGTAATACATATTTGACACACCATTTTTATGTCATTTTTATAATGAGCTGAAATTAGAAATTACACTGTTTAGTCATATAACAGAGAAATTTGGCTACCATATCTTCCTCAGCAGGACTTTGGAGCTGTTGAATAGAGCTACTCCATGCTGGACTTCTGGACTGAGGGCCATCTGTTCAAAACAGCCCTATTTTCTTTGCTGCCCACGTCCATTTTTGCCTCTCCTACATAGAGTTACAGTACATCCTCCTACCTCCAGGGAAATGGCATTCCAAAGCAGATAATATATGGACACTGCATTTTTTTAAGCTGAACTGTTTGGTTCATGAAGAAAAGCCTTTGTTTGCTAAAGCTTTGACTTTTGTTGCTAGAGCAGGTACCTGGACCAAGAGTAATAATTTTAACTCCAGTATAATACAAAAAAAAGAAGTAGGGGCAGGTTTTAATTATTTATGAACTAATAAAGTTTGGTGATGTTGAGACATTGGTCACTGAGACTAATGTTTTCAGTTTGTTGGCCTGGGGTCTGGTCCATTTTCAGCCACAGGACCCAAACAATGATAGACTGCCACCCATCTTCTCTTCTAGGGCTCAGAGGCTGTTATCGAATGGCTGAGTGAATTTCAGCTGCAGGTCTACGCTCCAAACTTCATCAGCACCGGCTATGATATTCCTACCATTAGCCGAATGACCCCAGAGGTAAGAGTTGTCCCCCCCATCCCCTTAAGCCACTCTAAACTATTCACATCACTCCCCTCTACCCTAAATGTAACACCCACAGACCCACTCAAAGCACAGAAAAGAAGCGAATCAACCAACAAATTCTCCTCAAAATTTAAAATAAAATTGCTACCAGTGTGCCAGAAGCTCACAGGTTTTGTGAGAGTTTGAATTTTGCCCACGGCAAGTTGGAAAATCTCACCAAGAAAATCCCCCAGATAGTGCTGTTGTCTTGGTTGTCAAATGTGTTTGTCTTTTCCAACTATGTTATGTTGGTATCTTGATGAATCACATAATTACTTAAGCGTATGTTGTGATTAATATACATGCTGTTGTGAGCTATGTAATTTTATGTATATGATTAAACTCGAAAGCATTTTAAACATATATCTCATGAACATATATCATATTTTGTAGTAGAAGTATTAACGGTCATTTCATGTATATTATGGAGTGTAAATCTGTTACTAAATCAAAATTGTTACTAAACCTGAAATTAATTGTTTGAGCAATTTGAATTCCTGAAAGCAAGCTCATCTACCCATACTTAATTACATTAAACCACTGACTTCATAGGATTTACATAGTGTCATTGCTGAAAGCAGAATTAACAGGGGTGTACTGTTGAAACACTGAGGACATGATCAACTAGGATATGTTTATTTAGTTATGTTTGGGGTACTCTGAAAAGGCTTATTTTCCTCACTTGTTACAATATTATTTAATTTTTTTCCCTTTCCCATTTTTTTTCCATTTTGCATCTGCTTCTGTCATCCTGGCATCTTTTGGGAATCAGAGTGTTTAATATGTCTGATGTTTTATCTTTTATGTGTATATGTAATTTTGTGTATATATAATATTGTGCATTTTTGTGTATGTGTTCAAATGCACAAAATATATGCCACTTGGTTCAGTGTGTGTGTGTATGTGTGCATGAAGCTCTTGATCATTGGGTGCTGAAATGTGATTGGCTGGTTTAGGGGCTCCTATATTTATTTTCAGGATTTAACAGCTATTGGAGTAACCAAACCAGGACATCGAAAGAAGATATCTTCAGAGATCAATAAGATCACTGTTAATGAGTGGCTGTCTGACAAAAAACCGGTGAGTTTAACGTACAACCACACACATGCACGCACACACACACACACACACACAAACACATACATATGTTAATTTGTTTTTATTTGCATTTAATCTGTAGGCGAATCTTGGAGAGTGGTTAGCTATGATTGGGTTGAGTCAATATCACCAAGTCTTAGTCCAAAATGGATACGAGAACATTGACTTTATCACTGACATCACGTGGGAGGACCTTCAGGAGATTGGCATTACAAAACTTGGTAAGATAGATAGTGGACTGGGATCCATATTGTTAAAGTGATTTCACACACAAACTTCTGTTCTTTCCAAACTGCCTAGGCCATAGTGGTTTACGCTCTTTCTCTAACCTAATTTGCCTAGGACACCAGAAGAAGTTTATGCTTGCAGTGAAGAAGCTGGCAGAAATCCAGAAGGCCTCTGACGGTCGCAACACATTGCGTAAAAAGCCTCCAGCCGCTCAGGAGGTGATGACTATTGAGAGCCCACCCCACGATAGCGGAGAGTGTATGTCCCCTAAAATGAGCACTTTCCAGGACAGTGAACTGAGTGAGGAGTTACAGGCTGCTCTTACACGCCCTGCTGATGTGCAGGATGGCACAGAAGTGAGAACCAACAGCAGCCTGGGAGCACAACACCGAGCCCGCAGTCTGCATGAGAACAGCATGAACAAGAGCCGAGACACAGAGGAGCCTAGTGGGCCACCCAAAAAGGAGGCACGTACCATGCGCCAGAGCAGCCAGGGGGGCCAGAGAAGTGTCTCATCGGCGCAGGCAAAACCGCGTCAGTCTTATCGCCAAGGTACAGGACCGCCCTATACTCCACCACAAACGCCCACCAAAACAAAACCTCCCACCTCACAGACAGTGGGCAACCCACCGGGTAAACAAAAACCTAGTTCTCAGCTGCTTCAACAGACCGAAAAGCCCATGACACCTCGTGCTCACCCCCAATCCCCCACTCAAAGGTCCCATCCACACCCAGCTGCCCAGCCTGTGGAAACTATGGAAGCTGCACCCCAAGGACCTGCTGTCTCAGTACCACTCCTGTGCCTGCCTCCAGAAGGCAACAAAGCTTGCGATGAGTATGGTCTGCCTAAGAAACGTGCCCACAGCCTGAATCGCTATGCTGTGTCTGATGGTGAGCAGGAGCGGGATGAGCTAAATGTGCCAGATTTAGGAGGAAAGTATGCCACAGTACAGCACCGGGTGGGTCGCAGCAACTCAATGAAAGGGCAGGCAGACAAAAATGTCAACCGAAGCCAGTCCTTTGCACTCAGACAGAAGAAGAAGGGTCCTCCTCCAGCTCCCCCCAAACGCTGTAGTTCAGCCATTTCAAGCTCCAGTAGTAATCTGACAGAAGTGCCCAAGGAGACGAGCAGTGGACCTCTTCTGGAGGTTCCCTACCAACCACAAAGACGTGCAAGTGACCTGGGTGGCACTGTAGACACGGGCAGTGCTGGTAGTGTGAAGAGCATTGCGGCCATGTTGGAAATGTCCTCCATTGGTGGGGGTGCCAAGGGTCTCCATTTGCAGAAATTTGCAGGTCACTATCTGCAGGTAAGGTGGTTGTCATTGTGTCTTTGGGATGATACTTAGTATTTATCATAAAAATGTCTGTTAGCAATATCTGGTGTAGTAAAACAAGATTGTTTCTCTACAGGTGGGTTCTGCAGGAGCAAAGCAGCGTGATGCCATTGGACTGGATGGAGAAGTAGTGAACCGTCGCAGGACTATTAGTGGGCCTGTCACTGAGTTAGTAGCAGCTGCCAAGCGAGGACCACAGCCAGAGCCAGTCCAGGATAGACAACGCAATGAAACCCAGCCAAGATCTAGTGGGAGCTCAGCAGAGAACCTTCCATTTGCTGAGGATGGAAACATCACCATCAATCAAAGACCTAGACAGGGCAAAGATGAGACTGAGGAGGGACTAGAAATGTCATACTCTTTACCCCAGGAGAACCCTTCACGTGTGGATGCCACAGCCTCGCTGAAAAGGACGGTCCAGAGCACCAAGCAGCAACCAAATGGCACCAAGTTCCATCTCACAGAGTCAAATACGGTTAAGCGCCGCCCCAAGAGCAAAGACAAAGATACAGAAGAACTTCAGGATGGGCAGATGCCCGTACCATTTGAGAATGGGACTGGCACCATTAAAAGGCGCCCTGTTTCAGAAGTGACTGTTTCAGAACAGCCCAGGCCACAGGAACATCCTGAGAACTCACCCCGTCGGGACAGTGCAGACCTGGAAGGCCATGTTACTGAGAGTGCCCCTCGCAGGTCCGTCAAACCTCTGGTGTCCCCCAAACCAGTTCTGGCCCAGCACATGAAGAAACAAGGACCACCAGCTGCCATCACCAAGAAAGCCCCATTTCCTGGACCAACTGGGGCACCTGGCAGCCCAGGTACTACACAGTGCGGCCCTTTCACTTGCCCTGTCTTTACACAATTATGTGAGTATCCCGTAAAACCCTGTAGCATTTAGACTTTGTTGCATCAAAATCTGCTCAGTCTCTTCTCCCATCTCTTTCCCTATCTCTTTTCTCTTCTATTTACAGTTGAAGGAAAGAAAGTACCTCCTCCAATTTCACCAAAACCTACACCTCCTCCCACAGCTCCCAAACCATCCAAAAATGTTCTGCAGTCTTTAAATGTGACACCTAATCCCACTCCCAAGCAGACTGTCACCAGAATGGCCAGCACAGCTTCTGCCCAGAACAACCACCCTGTCAAGGCTACAACCCCACCAGCCTTGAGTGTGCAGACCCCACACACACCCCAGTCTCCTCACACCCCACAGACACCTCAGACACCCCAAACCCCACAGACACCCCAAACTCCCCAGACATCAGGTCCCCCAACCCCCATCCCTACACCCCCACCTGTGAAGCCCCCTCGCTCTTCAATCAGTGGGGTGTCCATGGACAGTTCAACTGGATCAGCGTTTGTTGCAGGGGTAGTGACAGTAGATGCAGTGCACCAGAAGATAGAGGAGACCAGTGCCTCACTGGCTGCAGCCCTGCAGGCTGTAGAAGAGAAGATCAAGGAGGATGGGCAAAAAGAGTGAGTGTCATGAAATATGCAAAAACTGTTTTCAGTGGCATTTATAGACCGGTAAGAATCTAGTCTATGATGGCATCTAGTCTCACATTAACATTTAATTTCAAGTAGTTTCTAGTATTTTTCTAGTCACAAGTCCTTCAAATCAAGGCAGCAGTTTTGAGTCCACATCTGTGGTTATTAAGAAGCAAAGACTTTAAGCATGTTTTCACCATCAGGTTGAGTACAGCGAGTGATGGTACCAAAATACTATAGTAATTTAAATATTTTAGATTTTTAAAAATGCCTGTAACCAAATGTTATAATTAAGGGCAAATCTTTTTTTTTTAAGCTTTTGAACCTTTCTCTTAAATTCACCACTGGGGATGTGTTGACCAAAGAAATATATTTGTGTCATTGCAGCCATTTTTTTTTTACATTTCTAAATCAGATTTAAGTGTGTGCTTTGATCCACAGCTCATTGGCTGAAAACAAGAGCACAGTGAGCATCCTAGACGACATTGGCAGCATGTTCGATGACCTGGCCGACCAGCTGGATGCCATGCTGGAGTGAAGAGCACAACCTGTGACTCTGTGGCACAACCTCAGGGCCCCGGGAGAGCACAAGGGCACAATGACCAACAACATACCACCTATCCCTTCCTAAACCTCAACCCTGGCTCCTCTCACCCCTCTTTTCTCCTCCCCCATCTCTCCTCTCTCCCTCCGAGTTGGTTTGCACAAACCCGAGCTGATGTACCTCAGGACTGGGCAGAAGGCCATCCAGGGCTTTAAACATCAAAGACAGAGCAGAGGGTGGAGAGCAGATGTTGGGTTTTAATACATAAAGCTCAACTCTCCGTCCATGGAATATCTCTATCTACTATGAGCAATGAGTAGTAAAATAATATGAAAACAATAATAACTGTATATGAAATAATAGTATGGTATGTGTATATTGTAAGCATGAGGAAAGTTTGTATCTATAAAGAAAAAAAATCTCAATAGTCGAGAGTCATGCATCGTGTATATATATATACATATATATAAATAAATATAAATATTTTATGTTTTTATTTCATGTTCAATGGTACAGACAGTGTTGAAACATTAAGAAATCTATGAAGACAGATATGTGGATTTTTCTATGACTATATTGAAGTAAAAAAAAAAAATCTGTATGTTTGGCTGTGCTCTGCTGAAGAGTGTTGTGGGCTGTGTTGAATGTAGTGAAGTGACTGAAGTGGCTGTTTCACCCCCTGCTCTGTGCTTGCTCTGGGCTCCCGCTCTGTGCTGTTGTGACCTTTTATGTTTCCATTCACTTTCTGCCTGTGTGAACTCATACATTCCTGCTCCTGCACAGCCTTCCTCCTTCACCTGCCCTCATCGTGTGCAGTGTCCTGTGTGCCTTAACATGAGAGGTGGCCACAGTGTTTCTAACACACAAGCAAAGGTCCCGTGTCCATGTGGGAGGCACTGCCTTAAGCCAGTAGAAAAGGAAGGGCCTGTGTGTTCTGATTTGGTGAGGAGTGATTCTCATCCTTGGACATCTCCATGCTTCAGTCATCTGCAGCAAGGTGATATACAGTTTAGGCCATGAAGTCAACATGAATTGCTGGTTTACTTCCATGATGTGATGCATTTCCAGGCAAAACAGGATATGCAAGGAAAATATGTACAGTGGGACTATATGGTGAAGATAGGCACTGAATACCAGAATAGCTATCGGTTAGCATTATGCAATAGCCTGTGTGGCCTAAGTAAAATGCAATGAATGAATTGTTCACAATAAGACCAGGATCGTGCATTTAGAAAGTAAATAGAGTTATGTTGACTTTGACTATACGAGTGACCTCAGAACACAGGCGAGAATAAGGTAGAGGGGTCCATTGATGGTTGACGGCTTGCAGAAGGTGGGATGTCAGGAAGCACAAAGTGAGGAAGTTGCAAATGTGTGTGTGAGTGGCATAAAACAGGAATCTAAAACTGACTGACAGTGTAGTGAACTAACAAGGATTTCACAAATGTTGATGTGGCTTGATGCTCAGCATTTCCACCTACCCAAGGAATCTTCTTAGCTTAAGGGTCTGAGTTTGGACAGGTGTAGTTCCATTGGAAGCCTGCATGCAGTCTAACCTCAGCACATCGCTCAGTGGCTGTTTAAGGGTGTGAATGTACCATGGTGTGCCTGCTTTGTTTTGCATTCCCCCCAATATCATCCAGACAGACATGTCCTTAATGACCAAAGTAAGAGCTCCGGTCCAAGATGCATTTAAGCATGGTCCATAACTTATTCTGAAAAACATAGCAGTATCTAGGTTAAACATATCCACTGAGAATCACATTGAGTAACTTTATAGGGACATATATGGAGGGTAGACTGAGCGATGCTTTTACAATTATTTGGTTTGGTCTCTGTGGACATAAGATGTTTCCAGATGCCATGCTCTCTCATTTACAGTGGGAGTGCAGTTTGCTGTTATGACGGCACCGGTCACAACTGAACCTCTTGCAAGCCTCTGAATGTCATTATCTCATTGCCAGCAAACTCGCAGTCTCTCATTATCTTCCATCCATCTTTGTTGCCATGACAATCTGCCTGCTCATTATTAGAATTGTCACAGTATCAAAATGATCTTAAATGTAATTAAAGAAAGAGCCCAAAGGAAGGGGACACAAGCAAGAAAAGTAATTGCGTAGGTCCCACAATGCTTTACACACTTTCAGTAAGTAGCTCCATATATGCTTAATCCCTTCCCCGGTTCTCAGAAGAATATTTGTAATATTTAAGTTATGAACAGATTATTATAGATGTTTTCAACAAGTATTTAATGATGAAGCATCAAGAGGGCTTGTTGATGAAACTGCTAATATTTAAGATAAACGTTTAAAGTGTCTTCTTGGCTCAAAGTATTTTAAATGAATTGTAAATGGTCATTTTTTTAGAACTCCAGTTTTCTTTTTTAAAGGTAGCTTTTTGTGATACGTTTTTTGACTGCCATGTCTTCAGATGAAATAAGTTGTATATTAAGCAAATGTTATGTTTTTTTAAAAACATGTATGTGCCTTGCTTTAGTTCTTTTTATTTGGTCTTTCATGTTTAAACAATGCGTAGAGGATATGTGGCCGGTCTTTGTCAATCAGATGTTCAGAGTTATATCCCTTTATGTTGCGGTCTGCTCTGCGGACAGAGCGCAGATGTCTGGCATGGGAATGGCTTTTATAAAAGCTTTATCATGTTTATTGCGTCAAAGGACCTGGTGTCTGTCGATCCAGTGTTAATTGAGTTGTTACAGCCCTTCCCCCCATTCTTCTGTGTATATAGCTGGATGTTTGTCACTGTGAATCTTCATCTTCATTTTAAAACTTTTCTCCACTTTAAAGTTCTCATTCTGTCATATTGTCATGTTTGCTTGTTTTTTTTCTTTAGTCTTTTTTAATACCAGAGGGGGAAAAAAAAGAAAATAATGAAATTCTGAAAACACTGAAGTCAAACTTATTGTTGGTGCAAGATGTTAATAATGAAAGCGGTTTTCAATCCCATCATATTTGCAGACATTTAAAAAAAAAAAAAGAAAAGAAAAAAGAAATCTGCACTGCTCAGTGTGTGCAGGCTGTATATTGTGTTGATGTTCTGCCATTGACTTGTATGATGCCTGCTGTGACTGGCATTGGGAACAGTGGTGTGCTTGCAGTGACTGCATCAACAGCCACCTGCTCGAAATAAACATTATATATAAACACCCTCACAGCCATCCAATTACTGAAAACCAAGACCAGCTGGAAACTGCTCAACACCATAGTGTTTCATTAGTTAAAGGCCCCCTGAAATGCTTAGAAACATGCAGCGTTACTCTGTGTTGACGTCATTTTAACTGAAACAGGAAGACAGGGCGGGACATATCAAGCAGCCCCGCCCCTTTTTAAAATAGCCAATAGCGTTAGTTTATATCACAGCTTGGGCTAGAGCAGAGGTTGCCAGTCGCGTTATCGTATTATACGTGACTTTGGGCTTCTTCTTTTTTAAAGTTGCGTGAAAAAATCCCTGGTTGCGATTTTTTGGGTTTATTTTTAAAAATATGGTCGAAGAATACTTCGTTTCTTTTCATTTATGTTCACTGTATTCTCCAATGCATTGATTGACACTCTGTCTGCTCACAGTTAATAGCCAATCAGTGCAAAAATATAAGTGCTGTAGCATACTTTGTCAAATATTCCGCCCCCTCCACACGTGCCTTCTTTTTGAACGTGATTTATCTTCAATGAGGGATTGAAGAAATATCACGTTCAAAAGGAAGGCGCGTGACGCTGTAATCCAAGCGATGATAGAAGTAGACAGAGATGTGGGATGACTTTCTTTTAGCCTAATTTTTTATTTTTACGTTTTTGTAATGTATTAATTATCACGGGCTGTAAAACAAAACAAGTAGGCCTATACAGGTGCATCTCAATAAATTAGAATGTCGTGGAAAAGTTCATTTATTTCAGTAATTCAACTCAAATTGTGAAACTCGTGTATTAAATAAATTCAATGCACACAGACTGAAGTAGTTTAAGTCTTTGGTTATTTTAATTGTGATGGATTTTGGCTCACATTTAACAAAAACACACCAATTCACTATCTCAACAAATTAGAATATGGTGACATGCCAATTAGCTAATCAACTCAAAACACCTGCAAGGTTTCCTGAGCCTTCAAAATGGTATCTCAGTTTGGTTCACTAGGATACACAATCATGAGGAAGACTGCTGATCTGACAGTTGTCCAGAAGACAGTAATTGACACCCTTCACAAGGAGGGTAAGCCACAACCATTCATTGCCAAAGCAGATGGATGTTCACAGAGTGCTGTATCCAAGCATGTTAACAGAAAGTTGAGTGGAAGGAAAAAGTGTGGAAGAAACAGATGCACAACCAACCGAGAGAACCAAAGCCTTATGAGGATTGTCAAGCAAAACGATTCAAGAATTGAGTGAAATTCACAAGGAATGGACTGAGGCTGGGGTCACGGCATCAAGAGCCACCACACACAGATGTGTCAAGGAGTTTGGCTACAGTTGTTGTATTCCTCTTGCTAAGCCACTCCTGAAACACAGACAACGTCAGAGGCGTCTTACCTGGGCTAAGGAGAAGAAGAACTGGACTGTTGCCCAGTGGTCCAAAGTCCTCTTTTCAGATGAGAGCAAGTTTTGTATTTCATTTGGAAACCAAGGTCCTAGAGTCTGGAGGAAAGGTGAAGCTCATAGCCAAAGTTGCTTGAAGTCCAATGTTAAGTTTCCACAGTCTGTGATGATTTGGGTTGCAATGTCATCTGCTGGTGTTGGTCCATTGTTTTTTTTTTGAAAATCAACGTCACTGCACCCGCTTACCAAGACATTTTGGGGCACTTTATTCTTCCTTCTGCTGACCAGCTTTTTGAAGATGCTGATTTCATTTTCCAGCAGGATTTGGCACCTGCCCACACTGCCAAAAGCACCAAAAGTTGGTTAAATGACCATGGTGTTGGTGTGCTTGGGGGGGGGGGGGGAACTGGCCGCAAAACTCACCTGACCTGAACCCCATAGACAATCTATGGGGTATTGTCAAGAGGACAAAGAGAACGAGACCAAAAAATGCAGATTGAGCTGAAGCCCAATGTCAAAGAAACCCTGGGCTGCCTACCACCTCAGAGTTCCCCCAACTGATCACCTCCAGCCACGCCGAATTTGAGGCCTCAAGTAATTAAAGCAAAAGGAGCCCCTACCAAGTATGGAGTACATGTACAGTAAATGAACATACTTTCCAGAAGGCCAACAATTCACTAAAAAAAATTTTTTATTGGTCTTATGAAGTATTCTAATTTGTTGAGATAGTGAATTGGTGGGTTTTTGTGAAATGTGAGCCAAAATCATCACAATTAAAAGAACCAAAGACTTAAACTACTTCAGTCTGTGTGCACTGAATTTATTTAATACACGAGTTCACAATTTGAGTTGAATTCTGAAATAAATGAACTTTTCCACGACATTCTAATTTATGAGATGACGTACTAATACTAAGAGTAGATTTGGTTCAAATAGCCAATATTTTAGTAGGCTATAAATACGTGGCTGTGTTATAGCTCCCCTTTGAAGCTCTTGTGTTTTTCTCCTTTTCCATCTGTCCAATCCTATTCTGCTCACAGGTGGTTGGAGATGAGTTTTGTTCCTGCTTTGTTGCAGCTTGCTGATTTTTGTAAAATAACTTATTTTTGCTTTTCAGATAAAAGGGTAGTTTGTTCAATATGTTGCGGGCTCATTTATTGGTAATAAATAATTGATAAATAATATTGATGATAATAAATTATCAAAAAATATTGGGCTTGTTTTTAAAGCTGCGGTTGCCTTATGTCTCGCGAGAGTGGAAACAGTACTGAGGCCCGTGAAGCTACGTGTAAAGCCGAATTTGACAGGGTATGCCAGCCACAATCTCATCCATATTGCTATAAAATATAGCATTCTGTGTAGAATTCAAATAGCTCCGATACATTTTGTGGTCTGCGCCGACTCGTGCATGTGATCCGCTCCATGCTATCGTGTCTCTGGACCGGAGCAGAGTGGTTATCGTGACACAGCGCCAAACCAGACTTCTTTTTGTCCTCAATGGAAAGCATATTTACACTGTTTGAATCGTTCCCTGTCCCCTATATAGTGCACTACGTGCCATTCACTGTACAGAAAATAATAATTCTGTGGACCAAAAAGTGACCAATTTCAGCCGCGGCTTCATCGTCTATTTTATAGTGTAGGGGGCGGGCGCTTCGGATTCTAGAGAGCATTTGATTGGACAGAAAGTTTGATGAGAAGCTGAAGTACGATGTGACGTCAAAAAAATCGTTGAGCCGTTTTGGCGGAAGTGACGAACTGCAAGCTTATATCTTCTAAATGCGAATTGTGTCACTGTTTTGGAGCACACTGGCTTATAGATAACCTTAAGCATATAATATATAAAAAAATATATTGATACTAACACCCAAAAAATTTTAATTTTGATTTCATGGGGACTTTAACAAAAATACTAAGCACTTCTCAAAGACTAAAAAAAAGTAATACCAAAGGGCAACACAGCCACTTCACAGATTATTTAGGAAGGGATAATAGAGGGAGGGTCAACACTATGTGAAGGTTAATGACTCAAGTTCCATCAATACAAGCATTATTTAAAAAGTTATGTTTTCTTAAAGTTTTTTACAGGTTTTCAGTTTGCATTGAAAAAAAGTCTCAACCTCATATCCTCTCACAAACGTATTGAGGGAAAAAATTACCTAGGAAAAATGCCTGCAAAATCTATTCATTACTTCAATTGTCCTAAATGTGTGGAGCTGGATTGGGTAGCTCCATGCCACAAAAAGGCACTTTGATATCCAAAATAGCAGCGTTTTTTAAGCCTTTCGTCTCAAATTAGCATAGACTATAGCACACTTCAGGGTAAAGGGACAGTTCACCCAAAAATGAAAATTCTATAAATTTACCGACCCTCATGTTCAAAACCTTAACATAAAAGAGGTTTTGAAGAATGTTGGTAACCAAACAATTTTGGTTACCACTGACTTCCATTGTATGGACATAAAACATTTCTCAAAATATGTTCCACAGAAGAAATCAAGTCATAAAGGTTGGGATGACAGAGAGTAAAATAGGATTCATTTTTGGGTGAATTTTCACTTAAAGCTGAGAGGGGAACAACTTAATGCAACAGTGTTTCCTTCCACTCCATTGACCTCATTACTTCTTAAAAGTTATGCTAGGATGCTCAGTGATAATGAATTAAGTGCTTTACACTCATCAGACTAATCAGAATTACTGTTATTCTGTTCAAAATGATTTAGTAACTAGCATGAATTACATTATAAAAGTCTTACTAGATTTGCATGGGCAAAATCTGACTTCCATGGCAAACATGGAACCATGCATGGAGAAGTTGCACCGTTGGTAAGGAACCATAGCATTATTTACACAAAAGCATGATGGATGAGTAGGCCATTATACCGTCATACAAAGGTTTCACATCGGTCAACAGGCAGTTAGAAAATATCTGAGCAGTTCTGGCCGCTCAGTTGGCACTGTCAAATCTGAGATAAAAGCGTGGGCACTGTGTTGTCCAAAACAATGCTCTGCTGTTTCAGGCCCAAGTTGGTGTAGTGTAGGTCTTCATTCAGCCCTGGGATGATGGTTGCTCCATGCATCTCCACTGGCATCAGACTGAAGCTTAGGCACTCACTCAGTCATGAGACTGCAACTTATGAAGGTCAAAGTTCAACAGGCCACCAACTTTTCTATGGTCTGCTGGGAACATGACCTTAGACTGGATTCAGCTTCATTTGTAGAGTTGAAGTCTTGCCAAATCTAAATCATACTTCTATAGGAAATTATCTTGTGTATATAAAATACAGTGAAGGTTTGGAGATTCTGTTTGCTGTCAAGAGAATCCGGTAATCCGGTAAGTGGAAACAAGCAACATTCATCCAGCGCACGAAGAAGGCGTGTTTGTCCAACAGTTTACTGCAAAATTCACATGGGACAGATGCCCGAGTCCACAGAGTTGCAAGAGATTTGTGACGTATTACTCATCATGTTGACAACTACTAATGATTAGCGGTCACATTTAGCACGTCCACACCTAAAGAAAGAAAACAGAATAACTTGTTAGAGCCCATATACATTGAAAGATCTGATTCCAGTAGAAAAGGGTTCAAGGAATGTGTACACAGTATTGTTTAGCTGCTTTCAAAATAGTACAGGCTTTACAATGAGTAATGGTACAGTGTGATCAAATGTTACACAAATGTTTTTAATGTGACATTGTCTGCACATACAGCTACACTGATGGAACAATCCAATCCTAATTTTTTTTTTTATATATATATATATATATTTTTAATACGTATTTCCCGAATATAAGACAATGTTTTTTTTCTTGGAAATACATCTGAAAAACGCAGTCGTCTTATATTCAGGTTCTAGACTTTAACATGTCAATAATACACCCACAACAATAGATGGCGCCAAATACGCATAAAACGAGTGTGCCATGAAATACGCAATGTAATGCGTGTTGTAAAGATCGCGAGTAAAAACAAACGAAAAAGGAAAACTACAGCTGCCCGAGTCGTGACTGTCACCTTTAGCCTGATGGGGACCAACTCTCCTTCTACTGTTAATAAGATGTTGGTAGGCTACTATAGATGGATAGCCTAAATGTCCTAATCAGATGGGCTACCTGTTTTTTTTTTGTTTTTTTAATGGTATATCAAAAAGTGGATATTTTTTAAATGTGATTATTGGTACATTTTACCAGTTTTTACCATACTTTCAAAACAAAAATTAAAATAGGGAAAAAAATATGCAATATGAAAATAATTGAAAACAAAATGTGTTTTACTGAGAAAAAACAAGATTTGGTTTTTAAAAAGCCTGTTTCCAAAAGGTACATCTGGAAAAAGAGGGGTCGTCTTATAATCAGGGTCGTCTTATATTCGGGCCAATACGGTATATAGTAGGGGCCGCAAAATAAAGTAATAATACTTTTATTCAGCAAAGCATGCATTAAACTAGTCAAATGTGACATTTTTAAAGTTTCTTGTTTTAAATAAATGTTCTTTGGAACTTTATATTCAAAGAATATTACGCAGCACTACGTTGTCAACATTAGAGAATACTGGTGCATCTCAATATATTAGAATGTCGTGGAAAAGTTCATTCAGTAATTCAACTCAAATTGTGAAAACCCGTGTATTAAATAAATTCAATGCACACAGACTGAAGTAGTTTAAGTCTGTGGTTTTTTTAATTGATGATTTGGCTCACATTTCACAAAAACCCACCAATTCACTATCTCAACAAATTAGAATACTTTAAGACCAATAAAAAAAACATTTTTAATGAATTCTTGGCCTTCTGGAAAGTATGTTAATTAACTGTACATGTACTCAATACTTGCTTGGGCCTCCTTTTGCATGAAATACTGCATCAGTGCGGCGTGGCATGGAGACAATCAGCCTGTGGCACTGCTCAGGTGTAATGGAAGCCCAGGTTGCTTTGATAGCGGCCTTCAGGTCATCTGCATTGTTGGGTCTGGTGTCTCTCTTCTTCCTCTTGACAATTTCAGGTCTGGCGAGTTTGCAGGCCAATCAAGCACAGTAATACCATGGTCATTGAACCAGCCTTTGGTGCTTTTGGCAGTGTGGGCAAAATCCTGCTGGAAAATGAAATCAGAATCTCCATAAAGCTTGTCAGCAGAAGGAAGCATGAAGTGCTCTAAAATTCCCTGGTAGATGGCTGTGTTGACTGTGAACTTCAGAAAACACAGTGGACCAAAGACCTCTTTTCAGATGAAAGTAAATTTTGCATTTCATTTGGAAATCAAGGTCCCAGAGTCTGGAGGAAGAGTGGAGAGGCACAGAAACCATGTTGCTTGAAGTCCAGTGTGAAGTTTCCACAATCAGTGATGATTTGGGCTGCCATGTTCATCTGCTGGTGTTGGTCCACTGTGTTTTCTGAAGTGCTGATTTCATTTTCCAGCAGGATTGGCACCTGCCCACACTGCCAAAAGCACCAAAAGCTGGTTCAATAACCATAGTGTTACTGTGCTTGATTGGCCTGCAAACTCGCCTGACCTGAACCCCATAGAGAATCTATGGGGTATTGTCAAGAGGAAGATGAGAGACACCAGACCCAACAATGCAGATGAGCTGAAGGCCGCTATCAAAACAACATGGGCTTCCATTACACCTGAGCAGTGCCACAGGGCTGATTGTCTCCAGTGCCACGCTGCACTGATGCAGTAATTAAAGCAAAAGGAGCCCTTTCCAAGTATTGAGTACATGTACAGTAATTTAACATACTTTCCAGAAGGCCAACAATTCACTAAAAATGTTTTTTTTATTGGTCTTATGAAGTATTCTATTTTGTTGAGATAGTGAATTGGTGGGTTTTTGTGAAATGTGAGCCAAAATCATCGCAATTAAAAGAACCAAAGACTTAAACTACTTCAGTCTGTGTGCATTGAATTTATTTAATAGACGAGTTTCACAATTTGAGTTGAATTACTGAAATAAATGAACTTTTCCATGACATTCTAATTTATTGAGATGCACCTGTAAGAAATGTTTCTAGCAGACTCCTCAAACTCATTGTAAGAATCTCTGACCTTTACGGTGCTGTCTACAGCTCCAGAGAAGAGTCTTCCTCTGGACACAGCGAGCGCCGTTACGCTGCCCTGGTGCCGCAGCAGAGTCTGGGTGCAGATCATGTTGTCCATGCTCCACACCTACACAGGTACAACAATTAATGCACAAAAGAGCTGGCACAAATCCCCACATTTCACACCCCAAACCCAAGCCTTGTGTTTACCCTGAGAGAGCGATCATAGGAGGCACTGAACACTTTGGTCTGATCGGGGGTTGAGATGACGGCCAGGGCATACACTGTGCCCACATGGCCCGTCAGCGTCCGCACCTGCTCTTTGGACTCAATGTCCCAAACCTTATTCACAGAGGAGAAATCACAATTTTAATAATGTCCTGACATTTTCCATGATGTATGTAAAGCTCTGCAGGGCGTAGAGATTAATACTACTTACATGAATGAGGTTCTCATAGGTGCCACAAACTATATGGTGATTGGTGACTGCAATGGAGTACACACTGCCTCCAGAGGTCTGGAGCACATGGACACACTCCAGAGAACGGATGTCCCAGATCTGAGGGGAAATAGCATACAGAGCAGTTCACAAAAATCCATTTCATTTACTGACACTAGATAGTATGCACCTTATAATACAAGTTCTGCATGAGACATTAAAAGAATGTGTATATATTCAAAATAATTATGTAAATAAATAAAAATCAATAGCCAAATTACTGGTTAAAAACTACGCATACACACACAGGTCACTGTTACCATGAAAACAAGAAGAGTGCAAAAAAAAGCTCCGCAACAACCCCCACACTCAGTGGAACATGTGAATGTTATAAATTGAGTCAGTCTCCCTACACTCTCAATCTAAAACAACTTGAATATTTGGATGTATTTCAATATATTTCAAATATACTTATGATCAATGACTATACGTCAATAGTTAATACTGTACAATATTTTTCATTTTATTGCATCATTCGCAGTGCTTTGTCGGCTGTGTAGCTCATTGCCAATTGTCACACTGTTTTTTACCTTGTTTTTTCCCTCCATTTTCAAAACTACATTTTGTTCAAATTAAAGGTTATAAAGTTGTGCTTCATCTCAGAGTCAGTTTGTTTGGTTCATTGCTTAAACTCTTTATTAATTTTTTTTAAAACACTATGGAAGCAATGAACGGGAAATATAATTCCATAACATGCACTCAATAGCAGTGGAGCATTTGTATTTTTATTTGTTCTTTCTCTGTGAGCATTTGTAGCAGTCTGCACTCAGCTTCCTGTCTGAGATCTCTGGAGTCTTAATTAGACAACAAGCAGCTTTGTTTGTCCGTCTTAATCGGTTGTTTACAAACAACTCAGAGAAAGGCTCTTTTTTTTTTATACTATATAGTATAATATATATATATAATATATATCTATATTAATATATAATTATATCTATCTAAATAACAGGGCTCTTTAAAAACGAGGACAAATCACAGATAAATGGAATTTCCTGCTATGCGGAATGTTTGTCAAGCATTTAACAAGATGGGTTTATCCCGGTCACAAAAACTGGATTATATGAAGGGATTCAGAGCAAGCAAAACCACCAAACCCCATCAAAAATGAGATAATGATACTGATTGAATGCTCTAAGCAATAGTGTCTGTTTTGTCCGAATAGCATATAGTGCAAAAAATGTGATATGATTTTATAAGAATTAATGTAAATGAGACAATTAATATGTGTTATATTTTAGACACCAATATATTGTCTATTTGAAAGAGAATTATGATCTTCATACATTTTACCACCATCTACCGACAGTTGTGTTTCTTATATAGAATATAATTTCATAAATAATAATAATAATAATTCATTATATTTATATAATAAAAAACATTAAAGGGATAAGTCACCCAAAAAAATAAAATTAAAAGAATTCTTATTTCTTTATTTCATTTAGTGCTTTTGCATCTCTGTACTACGTCTTGTCCAAAGAGGTGGACTTAGCTGGTTTTGCAGCAAAGATGATCACAAATACCAATGAACTGACTAAAGTGACGTTTTTGAAAATAAGGCATTTCAATAACTAATAACCTTTTCACTGCAATTAAAATTAAATTACTGAACCTAAACACAGGAGCCTGAAAAAAAAAATAATAATTTTTTAAAAAGTAATTTAAAAGAAAAAAAATGTCAGACTTTGCATCTGAGGTTTATAAATTCAGGTGCGTCTCAATAAATTAGAATGTCGTGGAATCATAAATTTGATTTATTTCAGTAATTCAACTCAGATTGTGAAAACTCGTGTATTAAATAAATTCAATAAACACAGACTGAAGTAGTTTAAGTCTTAGTTTTGGTTCTTTTAATTGTGATGATTTCGGCTCACATTTCACAAAAACCCACCAATTCACTATCTCAACCAATTAGAATATGGTGACATGCCAATCAGATAATCAACTCAAAACACCCATAAGGTTTCCTGAGCCTTCAAAATGGTCTCTCAGTTTGGTTCACTAGGCTACACAATCATGGGGAAGACTGCTGATCTGACAGTTGTTCAGAAGACAATCATTGACACCCTTTACAAGGAGGGTAAGCCACACACATTCATTGCCAAAGAAGCTGGCTGTTCACAGAGTGCTGTATCCAAGCATGTTAACAGAAAGTTGAGTGGAAGGAAAAAGTGTAAAAGAAAAAGATGCACAACCAACCGAGTGAACCGCAGCCTTAATGAGGATTGTCAAGCAAAATCGATTCAAATTGAGTAAAAATTAAAAGGGAATGGATCTGAGGCGGGGGTCAAGGCATCACAAGGAGCCACCACACACAGACGTGTCAAGGAATTTGGCTACAGGAGTCATATTCCTCTTGTTAAGCCACTCCTGAACCACAGACAACGTCAGAGGCGTCTTACCTGGGCTAAGGAGAAGAAGAACTGGACTGTTGCCCAGTGGTCCAAAGTCCTCTTTTCAGATGAGAGCAAGTTTTGTATTTCATTTGGAAACCAAGGTCCTAGAGTCTGGAGGAAGGGTGGAGAAGTTCATAGCCCAAGTTGCTTGAAGTCCAGTGTTAAGTTTGCACAGTCTGTGATGATTTGGGGTGCAATTTCATCTGCTGGTGTTGGTCCATTGTGTTTTTTGAAAACCACGTCACTGCACCCGTTTACCAAGAAAACATGCTTCCTTCTGCTGACCAGCCTTTTGAAGATGCTGATTTCATTTTTCCAGCAGGACTTGGCACCTGTCCACACTGCCAAAAGCACAAAAAGTTGGTTAAATGACCATGGTTTGTTGGTGTGCTTGACTGGCCGGCAAACTCACCAGACCTGAAACCCATTGAGAATCTATGGGGTATTGTCTAGAGGAAAATGAGAAACAAGAGACCAAAAAATGCAGATGAGCCGAAGGCCACTGTCAAAGAAACCTGGCCATCCATACCACCTCAGCAGTGCCACAAAACTGATCACCTCCATGCCACGCCAAATTGAGGCAGTAATTAAAGCAAAGGAGCCCCTACCAAGTATTGAGTACATGTACAGTAAATTAACATACTGTCCAGAAGGCCAACAATTCACTAAAAAAATTTTTTTTATTGGTTATGAAGTATTCTAATTTGTTGAGATAGGGAATTGGTAGGTTTTTGTTAAATGTGATCCAAAATCATCACAATTAAAATAACCAAAGACTTAAACTACTTCAGTCTGTTTGCATTGAATTTTTTTAATACACGAGTTTCACAATTTGAGTTGACTTACTGAAATAAATAAACTTTTCCACGACATTCTAACTTATTGAGATGCACCTGTATATATATATATATATATTATATATTATATATATTCCACAAACAACAACACACACAACCACAACAGTGGGTACGGAATATTCGACCCCATTAAAATTTTCTCTCTTTGTTATATTGCAGCCATTTTCTAAAATCATTTAAGTTATTTGTTTTTCCTCATTAATGTACACACAGCACCCATATTGACAGAAAAACACAGAATTGTTGACAATTTTGCAGATTTATAAAAAAAGAAAAACATGAAATATCACATGGTCCTAAGTATTAAAGACCCTTTGCTGTGACACTCATATATTTCACTCAGGTGCTGTCCATTTCTTCTGATCATCCTAGAGATGGTTCTACACCTTCATTTGAGTCCAGCTGTGTTTGATTATACTGATTGGACTGATTAGGAAAGCCACACACCTGTCTAAATAAGACCTTACAGCTCACAGTGCATATCAGAGAAAATGAGAATCATGAGGTCAAAGGAAATGCCTGAAGACCTCAGAGACAGAATTGTGACAAGGCACAGATCTAGCCAAGGTTACAAAAAAAATTCTGCTACACTTAAGGTTCCTAAGAGCACAGTGGCCTCCATAACCCTTAAATGGAAGACATTTGGGACGACCAAAACCCTTCCTAGAGCTGTCCGTCCGGCCAAACTGAGCTATCAGGGGGGAGAAGAGCCTTGGTGAGAGGGTTAAAGAAGAACCAAGATCACCTGTGGCTTGAGCTCCAGGAGAGGCAGTGGGAGATGGGAGAAGAAAAAGAAAGTTTGTAGAAAGTCAACCATCACTGCAGACCTCCACCAGTCGGGGCTTTATGGCAGAGTGGCCAGACGGAAGCCTCTCCTCAGTGCAAGACACATTAAAGCCTGCATGGAGTTTGCTAAAAACCACCTGAAGGACTCCAAGATGGTGAGAAAAAAAGATTCTCTGGTCTGATGAGACCAAAATAGAACTTTTTGGCCTTAATTCTAAGAGGTATGTGTGGAGAAAACAAGGCACTGCTCATCATCTGTCCAATACAGTCCCAACAGTGAATCATGGTGGTGTGGCAGATCATGCTGTGGGGGTGTTTTTCAGCGCAGGGACAGGACGACTGGTTGCAAATCGAGGCAAAGATGAATGCGGCCAAGCACAGGGACATCCTGGACGAAAACCTTCTCCAGAGTGCTAAGGACCTCAGACTGGGCCGAAGGTTTCCTTCCAACAAGACAATGACCCTAAGTGCACAGCTAAAATAACGAAGGAGTGGCTTCACGTCAACTCTGTGACTGTTCTTGAATGGCGCTGCCAGAGCCCTGACTTAAACCCAATTTGGAGAGACCTAAAAATGGCTGTCCAACAACGTTTACCATCCAACCTGACAGAAATGGAGAGGATCTGCAAGGAGCAATGGCAGAAGATCCCCAAATCCAGGAGTGAAAAACTTGCTGCATCTTTCCCAAAAAAGACTCATGACTGTATTAGATCAAAAGCGTGCTTCTACTAAATACTGAGAAAAGGGTCTCAATACTTAGGACCATGTGATATTTCAGTTTCTTTTTTAATAAATCTGCAAAAAATTTCAACAATTCTGTGTTTTTCAGTCAACATGGGGTGCTGTGTGTACATTAATGAGGGGAAAAAATTAACAAATGATTTTGCCAAATGGCTGCAATATAACAAAGAGTAAAAAATTTAAGGGGGTCTGAATACTTACCATGTATATCGATTTTTTATGTTGAACAAGATACTTATGTATAATCTAATAGGCTTGCTGTGATAGACGGTGCTGACGGTGATACCGTTGTTAAGTCGCAACACCGGTTACGTCACTTGCGCAACAGCCCCCCACTGTCATTTATATTTTAATAGTAATAAAAATCATTTAGTTCAGTTAGAGAACAGACTTCTCGAGACCACCTCTCAATGCAGCGTGCCAAATGACAGTCGCATCACAGATCAGCAGCAGTCAGATTTCATTTATCACGTGAGGAGAAGCTGACAAGAAGAGTGAGGTGAGACAGACACGAAGGATTTAGTTTCGAAACGAAAATTGCAAAAGTGTAGACTTTGCCTTTATCAGGTGCGTTGGACAGTTTTTTTTTTTAACATTTGTTTCTTATTATTTGGTTCCACAGTGTTAGTGATTTGTACCATTTAAAACTGTGAAATTTATTTTACATCAAAGTTGTATGCAGTGCCTCCAAGCTTTCTATACGTTTTGCTAATAAACGTTCTATGTTTTTATTTCTTTGGTCTACAGTGTTTGGTGATTTTTGTATTTTTTTGTAAATATTTAAACATTGTGGTAAGTTATTGTGATTTATATTCGGCCGAGATGTGGTTGCATTTTTATTTCTGTGTTAAGAAAAGGGGTCATGTGATGCTATTTCATTTTTTCCTTTCTCTTTGGATTGTTACAAGCTGTTCGTGAATAGAAAGATCCCTAAGTTGCAAAGACTACAGCCTCAAACCCAAAGAGATCTTCTTTATAAAAGTTAAAAGTCAACCACACCCTCCTAAAACGCCTCGTTCAAACACGCCCCCCACGTCTACGTCATGATGCGGGAAGATTTGCGTAACGCCGCCCAAATGTTCACGCAAAGAAAGAAGGAGTAACTTTTATTATCGCTGTAGTATTAGGGCCTTTCCGCACTGTTTAGTTCCAGGGGGGGGGGGGGGGAACCGAAATGTCATAATAAAGTACTGGGACGATTTTGTGTGAACTATTTCCCAGTACTATTTAAAAGGTTGCATTCGCACCGACAGTGTGTACTAAGAAGTGAGGTAAACCGGTCGACAGCGACGTCATTTGTTGCGTGGCGTTCAACAACAGAAACAAAAAAGAACAGCATTAACAACAGGAGGATGGAGGACACGGTGATCGGAGCTGTGTTTTTGTTTTGTCTCACGGGTTTCACAATAATGGACATGGAAAGTCGACATATACGTAAAGCGACTGAAAGAACGGAAAGGAGGACTAAGAATCTCCAACGACAACCGGCAGTGCTACATTTGCTACAAGTGCACTTCAGCGTCCATCCATCTATCACTGTTCTCCATACTTGAGAAATAAGTTGACAATGTTACAGTATGTTTACACGGCGTTTTAAATCATGGCGGGTGAGTGTGTTTTCATACGTGTTTGGCCAATCAATGTTTACTTACGTCATGATTAGTACCAGTTGTGCTTGTTAGACCCTGCTCCGGAGTAGGAGCGAATTTGGTTCTCGAAAAAGGCAGTCCGGTACTAAAATCGCACCCAGTTCCGGCGGTGCGAAAACGCCAAAAAGTGGGTAGTTCCACAATTAGTTCTGGTACTATGAAAAGGTTGCGGTGCGAAAGGCCCTATTGTTGCTGCCGCCGCCGCTGCCTTGTCGTGGAGACACTGTGTTTCTTTGTGAAACTAGAAATCAGTGGTTAAGTTGTAAACACTGTTCCAGAAAGTTTGAACCAATATTCAGATGTGTGCAGTGCTTTACAGTGGCGCGGACTGTTTCTTGGGGAGTAAGCAAAACAAGCCATTGTTCCGGTGAATTCAGTTCCAGTTTCCCTTTGGGTGCATGTGACCCAGTTCTATGATGCTGACAACCATAATGTGATTCAAGATAGTGGTCGACTCCACCCGATATATAGCCACGGGAAAATATAGGCATTAGACGATAAGTTTTCTGTTTGGACGATGTGTTAGAGGAGGGACTTTAGTTTGATGGCCACCGAGTGGGCAGCCCTCTGAGCACACAGTGCTCACATTTCCCTCGGTCTCAGTTGTCGTTAACGTTCTGTCAATCCAGATAGAGGCTTAATAATCCAATAGAACTGTTCAACGAATGAATTAAAAATGTATACAAAAGTATTATAACGACTGCTTTTATATTAATAGTAATAGAAAGGCAAACATTACAATACTATCTTGTTTGCCGTCAGCATTCAGCAAATACACATTTACATCATTTAAAACAATATTGAAGGCTAATGAAAAATGAAATTTCACCAAACCTTGCAAACTTAGTCAAATCAGTTTTAAACTTGTGAAGTGTGCATGTGACATGCATGATCGCGTGTTCTCTGCGTGACTTTCGGTCCGTGCGAATTGAATGCTTTAAACATTATATTCGTGATTTCAAATTATGCTGCGCGTCATGCTTTTGCCCATTGTCATATTCATGTCTTTTCCACTGTGTGCTGTGTGTAAAATTAGTGTTACCTTGGCTTTATTTAAAAAAAAAAAAAAAAGATTCCCAATGCACACAAACTTTCCAAAATGCTGTTGGTTATAGTTTACTTAATTTTTAATTATATTTTTATTAAATAAATATTTGTGAAAAATACTTTGTCATCTAAAGTATAAGTATGTTTATTTAATTGTATGTTTAAGAAAATTAAGACAATTAATCGGCCAGCGGCCACCCTGCTTTCCAAGGATATCGGCGGCTTGTCAAAAAAAAATATGTCGACCAGACTCCCAGTCTGTAGTCCGCTTTCATATTTAAAGGATTTGCCACTGATGATTCAAACGAGAGTTTTGAGCAGTGTAGAGTAGCACTTGTTTGTCGTTTCTCCGATCACAAAGCAGACATGGTTGATGTTTAAGTGGCGCGATGCAAAAGCGTAAACGACCGTATAAGTCATATAATCAGTAATGATGTCCACACTATGGATGCCAACAAAATGCTGTTTGTAAGGGTCTTTTATTGGGTGTATCGTCGCACCGGGACACAGCATCACAGTATGTAGGGCCGTAACATTTCTGTCACACGCTTGAGGAATTCGGCCAATCACAACGCACTAGATAGCTGGCCAATCAGAGCACATCTCGCTTTTCAGAACAATGAGCTTTGTAAAAATCGACGCATTTTTGAAAGGCAGGGCATAGAGGAGAAACATAATGTACAGTATGTGGAAAATAGTGTTTTTTTAACCTTAAACCGCATAAACATTTCATTACACCAAATACACAAAATAATGTTCTTTTTAGCAACGTCATATGACCCCCTTAATAAAAGGTCTATGTTTAATATAAGTGAGTTTATCTGTTTTGTTGTTGTCATTCAAGCAATTGACACCGAACTGTCATTAAGTCGTAAACGAAAGTAAAATGCACACGGGCATTTAGAAGCTATTTAAAAGTGAAGGAAAGCAAGGAAAATAGGGAAAACTCCAATGAACTACTCCCACATCCCAGCCCCCCGCCCGTCCGTCCACCCGTCACATGTCAATTAACCGGTGGAAAAATTTCCTCACTGTCACAACTCTACATCTTAAAGAGTATGCAAGGAGTACGTAACTCATGAGAAAAGGGATATGTAAACTTATGAGCATGACTGGATGTGAAAGCTGACCATTTAATTAATCTCTATGCATATGGTCCTTTATGATGAAATCTGGGCATTCCTGAAGCAGTTAAAAGTTTAACACTTCTAACCTTTATGGTTTGATAAGATCCACTGTACAGATGATTCTGAGAAGCAACCAGAGCTCGAACCCAGTGATTCAAGCCAGTTAGTTCCTTCTTTAGCTTCAGCTCCGTGCCCACAATATCCCACACCTACAGAGGGAGAGAGAGAGAGAGAAAGATGTTCAATCACTTGAGGAACATTCAGAATTGGTAAACAGGAAAGTCCCAGAAAGATGAGATCATTCTACTTTTAAGCCTCCACTCCCTCATTCCTCCCACACATCACCATGGTGATACGAGCTCAGCATGTGCTCTTCAGACAGGCTCTCAGAGCCAAGAGGATCTAATTCTTCTCCACTTGTGCCTCAGTAACTTAAGTCTGTGCTTTTTTCTTCTCTGCTGGAGCACCGATCGCATTCTCCACATCACTTTAAGAAAACCGAATACAGCTAATGTGCACATCAGCAAATGGGGCAGAATAAAGCTCAATATTAGCTGCTTGATTGGGCTTGTGTCTGCAGACACGCACATCTTCTCTTTAACAGACGCCACTGACCTTAATGGCTTTGAGAGAGCCACTGAATAGCATGTTGTGTGAGGACACCAGAGTGCACACTGGGTTGTCATGTGCCCGGATAGTGTTCACTTTCTGCAAGGTCTGGATATCCCAAACCTGAGGGAGAGCAAGCACATATCTGCATTATTTGTACCATGTCATGAACAGTTTGATTACTCTTATAAATGCATTTCAGAAACACTCACAATAATGGTGCAGTCAGCTGAGCCACTGTAAAGCTTGTTCCTGCAACAGAAAGGAGAAAAAATATATATAAGACCTCCTGTCCAAAATGAAATGACATTTGCAACCCATTTTACTTTCACAATTTTTTAATTTTATTATATATTTTTTTTTATTTCCCTTTTCGACTTAATTTTTCGTAATTTTTTAATAAGCGCAAAATTAAAAATAAATACAAACACTTCTTGAATACCTAAACATTTATTCGTAACTGTTAATATTTATAACAATTAACAATACATTATTTACATATTTTTATTTAAGTATACATGTCTGAATTCAAAACCCTCAAAATGCTTACCCCTGAATGCACAATGCCAACACTATTCCATCATGGCCCTCAAGGGTTTTCTGGCACTTATATGTGGTGCATGTGTCCCAAACCTATGTGGTGCACAGAAGTACAGGGAATTTATCTAGATGAAGAGGGATGCACATAAACCAAAGGAACAGAAAACTAATGGCAGGTGAAATTACCTTGATGGACTTATCTGATGACCCACTAAAGAGAAGATCACCGGTAGAATAGACACACAAACACCACACCGGACCCTGGTGGCCCACAAAAGTACCCTTGCATTTGAAGATCTGCTGGGGGTCGTAGGCTGCAAAACATTTCATACAGTCAGACAATGACATATTTCATTATCCTCACAGAAATTAGGAGCATAAACGAGGAAGAGACACTCACAGCCCAGTATACCCATATTGAGTCTGGCATTGATGTGAGACAGTTCATCCTGCAAAAAGAGGGGTGGGTTAGAAAGCTCTTAATACTGAAACACCACAATTGTACATCTTAATATGGTGGAAACCAGAGTAAAAACAGACAAACATTCAGCATGGAAGCATCTCGTCTGAACTCCATCAGATCTTCACTGAGCTTACTCTGGTTCTCATCCAGCACATCTGCCATATTAGCACAAGAAAACCCCAACAAAATCAACATTCATGCATATTTTGGCCTAAAAACAGTAAGCAGTTAAGAGTTAGTTTCCTCACCGAACTTGAGTTCCAAGTTCTTCTCCAGCTGGTCTAGTTTCTCAGAGAGTTTGCCCAGCATGGAGCGCAGGAACGAGATGTCCTGGTCCTTCTGTGCCAGTGTCACCTGCATCTCATGGAATCTGTCATCCGTCTGCTGGAGAAACTCCTTCAGCCCCTCGAACTTACACACCTCCAGGTGCGTCTCATACGTGTCCTGATTCCCGATAAAGGTGCAACTGGAGAAAAGTCAGCAGAGATCAATTCAAGGCTGTTTTATTTCATTATCTATGCAACTGAAGGAAAGATTGTTAGATTTCCAAACGTCCATACCCATATTTAGAGTGAGGGCACTTAATGTGTTCACACTCTTTCAGATGGGCCTCCAGGTTCATGGTGAGCAATGGAGGGCAGTTGGGGTTGTTGGGACAGCGAACAGGTCTGTAGTCACAGCTTACTTCATGATCTCTGCCACACACAATCCAAAGTCATTACACTCCCTTTGCATGACTCATGACTATGTCGCAACAATAGAAATTAAACGCTGATATTGTGAAAGCCACCCACTGCAACAGCCCCCCCCCCCCCTGCCCTGCCGACTCACCCCCCCTCCCTCATCGGTGATAAGCTTGATGGTGAAAGGACAGCCAAGTGGGTCAACCTCAAAGGCTCCGGGTTTGCCCGAGGCAGCTGGCCGACAGCCGTACTTGCAGTGAATGAAAAGCTCTCCGATTTGCTCGGCCACCGCTATGTTATTCACTACCACTGTGAGCTTGGAATTGTCCACGGGGCATTTCTCTGTAGAAACACAGGTTATTAGCTAAACGAAAATACTACTGTATGTCGAAAACATCACTCAAACCAACAGCATGAAATGAAAGAGTTAGCATGGAGAGGAAATGAAAGAGGAACTGAGCTAGAGACCTGCACTTGGTCCAAAATTAACTTTAAGCCACTCCTGCTAATGCTGAGTGAATTTAGAAAATTTAAATAAATATTAAAACAAATTTCAGGAAGTATTCAGATTGCTTCACCTTCTTTCGCATTTTATGCTGCATCCTTCTGCTAATTTTTCTTTTTACAAAAATCTACTGTACACCCCATAAAGGTGTTTTGTGCTTTATATTTTTGTCTTAGTGACGATAAAATTATTAACCTATTAATCTTAATAAATTAAGATTGTCATATTTTCATTTTGATTTAATATAAAATCTATCTAGGAATCCTTAACATATTCTGGATGGTCAGTTTTCCACTCAGATGAAATTTGAGAATGACAACATTTTCTTTAGAAGATATCAGATCTATATCAGACGATATTAAATTTTCACTACATAATTATTGTGGTCAAAAAAAAAAAAAATCACAATAACAATATTATTGCGATACCTATAGAACCTTTGAAAAAACAATAATGCTATCAGTCAAATTCATGTTTATTTTAAGTTTTCTCTTTTTTGGCCAATGAAGTGTAGAGAGAGTTTGTAACCATAATTGCACAAAAGCATACAAAAAGAACTTAGTACAAATAGTGCTTCCTCACTACTGGCAGCAATGTTCATCATGGGAAAGGTGAAAGCAATACAAATGCTTAAGAGTAAAAATGCTATCCTTACCTGAGGTCAAGGCACATCGCCTGCAGAATGTGTGCTAAGGTGACAAAGGAAGGGAAAAGAGAGCACAGTGAGAGTGAATAAGAACTGAAATTTCATTTTCATCTACTCAGCTATTTTAAGTGTAATTCATCTCTCAACAGACACTTGTACTGTGGTGTTCAACAGCCTGACAGTGCTGTAGGAAACAGGTCAATGAGGCGTGCTGTTCACGGCCCTAGCTGACAGGAAATCAATACATGGCCTGGAAACAGATCACGACAGACAGCCCTATCCTGAGGGAGAGGTGAGGGGATGGCTGGGCTGCACTCACCCCCCCCCCCCCCCCCCCCCTCCGAGGTGGTGAGGCGGTCGGCCTGAACACGCTGCAGCACAGCTGGCAACAAAGCTTAACTGAGGGCTGCTCCGCAAACACCTGTGGCTCCTGGGAAGTAAAAGAGAGGAAGGGTGAGAGAGAGAGAGAGAGAGAGAGAGAGAGAAAGTCAATCTTGTGCTGGGCACATGTGTAGGTCTGCCAGTCTTTTGCGTCACTGTACTAGATCAACATGTGAATAGGAAACAGAAGACTGCTGACACTCACTGTGTCTTCCTCTTCCTCGTGGAGAGAAAAGGTGGAGCGCAGCGACATGTTGGACTCGGAGTGCAGAGAGCGAACCGAGATGGCAGAGTCTGAGCGACGAGGGGTACTAATGGGTGGCTGCAGGGACAGAGACAGTTAGCATCTAAACACTTTTTGAAAGGTTATTAAAATTACATCTGGGGGTATTCCAGAAAGAAAGTTATGTGACATACCCATGTAAGTTAACGTATAAGTAAACAGATAACCTCAACCTTTAAAAACGCTCCAGTTACTATCGTAACCTCGGTTCCCTGAGAGAGGGAATGAGACATCAAGGAGATATTTCTCCGTTATGGGAACGCTAGAGCCTTCCAACCTTTCATGAAGTCCTATGGCTCCCGCCCAGTCCAAAATGACTGGCCAATTGAGCAAAGTATGCAAATCGCATGCAACTACTGCGAGCTCGAGCGGCAGTAGAAAATGCGGTGCAGAGACAATTACGTCAGAATCTGATACTGAATGCAGCTCTAGCTGATCGAGTAGCGAATACGACGACCACCGTGATGTCTCGTTCCCGCTCTCAGGGAACTGAGGTTACGATAGTAACCGGAGCGTTCCCTCTCGAGCTTTCACGAGACATCACGGAGATATTTCTCCATTATGGGAACGATATTCAATCCCGCCGTGAGAGAGGCAACGAGCAGCCTGTACAAGTTACACACTCAGCGAAGATAGAACACACACAATTCCCAACCAATAGCGACGCTTGTTAGGCGGGCTCGCAGCAGATAGGTGGAGATAAGCCAATGAGCATCTAAAACCCAGGTATACTAAATTTGCATATCTGGCCCATAATAACATAAGCTGCGCTGAGAACAGGGCAGAAGCAACAACATTAATGTCAGGGGCTGCACAGAGATAGCGGTGTTAAACAGCATAACACATAACATGATAATTGAGGCAGCAACACACGAATAGAGGTAGCATAAACGTGAATAAGTCACTCACCGACAGCACTCGGGAGGCTAAGGACTGAACGTCCAGCTTGTAAAACCTGGCGAAGGTATTCTGGGAAGACCAGCCGGCTGCAAAGCATATATCTTGAATAGACATACCTCTCGACCACGCCCAGGAGGAGGCGTTGAGTGGGCCCTAATGTGAAAGGGGCATTCCAAACTCGCTATTCTTTACAACTCTTATAAGTAGCTGTGATAGAGTCCACAATCCAGTGGAAAAGTCTCTGTTGTGACACGGCCCGGCCCTTCGCACAACCACCGTAGCACACGAAAAGCTGGGCAGATTGCCGAAAGTTGGCCGAACGGTCAATGTAAATCCTCAAATCCCTGACGGGGCACACCGAAGTCTGAAGTCCACGCGAGGTCGCTGACTCAGAAGACCGGGCAGACAGCGAAACCGTCTGCGCTCTGAAGGGGGTAGATAGTAATTTAGGCACGTAGCCTGGCCTCGGCCGGAGAGTGACGCTGCAGTCACCAGGTCCGAAGCGAATACAGTCACTGTCCACAGAAAACGCATGTAAATCCCTTATGCGCTTAGCCGAAGCGAGGGCAAAAAGAAGTGCAGTTTTGAGAGATAGCTCCTTCATATCAACAGATGCTAAAGGCTCGAATGGTGGCTTTGAAAGAGCTCTTAACACCACCTCTAGGTCCCAGGGCGGGACTGAAGGCGGACGTGGGGGATGCAATCTTCTCACTCCCTTAAGAAAACTCACCACCAGCACATGCCTACCGATCGATTGCCCGCCCAGAGGGGAACAAAATGAGGCAATAGCGGCCACATAGACTTTCAGTGTTGATGGCAGAGATCCACTATCCAGTCTGTACTGTAGAAAACGCAGCACATCCAACACGGAGCAAGCAGCCGGGTCGATATTAACATCATGGCACCATTTCACAAACACCCCCCATTTCAGAGCATACAAACGCCTCATGGAGGGCGCCCGTGCCTCAGAGAGCGTGTCGAGCACACGAGAATGCAGAGCATTCAACTCCTCCGATATCCCCGAAGCAGCCACACATGAATGCTCCATAACTCCGGGTTCGGGTGCCACACCGAGCCGCTCACTTGAGACAGCAGATCCTTCCTGATGGGGATCGGAAGGCGGCGCCAACAGAAGCTCTTCCAGGTCCGGACCAAGGATTGGATTCGGACAGTCGGGGGCGAATGAGTATCACCGAAGCCCCCTCCGCCCTGATCTTGCATAACACCAGTGGCAATAACTTGATTGGAGGAAACGCATACAACCTGGCTGCTGGCCAGTGCGACGTCAGAGTGCCCCCTTCCAGCTGGGAGTGAGACAGGGAGAAGAACAGCAGGCAGTGCGCATTCTCGCTCGTGGCGAACAGATCCATCTCCGTAGTGGACCAAACTCATCGCAACCCCCCGACTAGGGGGTCAACCTCACTCTCCTTGAGGAATCTCCTTCCTCGAAAGCATGTCCGCCCCGCGCACCGCGCTGATGGAGAGAAAGTGACGGTCCGCCCATAACAGGACATTCGCTGCTTGCTTCTAGAGAGCCCTGGAGCGTATGCCTCCTTGGTGATTTATGTACGAGACAACAGACATGTTGTCGGTGCGAATCAGCACCTGTCACTGTTCCAGCTGCGGCCGAAAATCCTTCAGAGCTAAGAACACTGCTTCCAGCTCCAAAAGGTTTATGTGCCACCGGCTCTGGGGTCCTGACCACAGCCCCGAAGCTGGCATGCCCTCACACACTGCTCCCCAACTGCGAGTCGATGCGTCCATCTTGACCACAATGCGCGACGTCACCAAGCCCAGGGGAACCCCAGGCTGAAGAGATCTGGGTTGCGCCATGGCCTCAGAGCTTCAATGCAGCCGCGGGAGACCGCGATGCGCAAACGGCCCAAAGTCCACGCCGTCCAAGGGACTCGAGATTTCAACCATAATTGCAGGAGGCGCATGTGTAGTAAGCCCAGATGACATACCGCTGCAGCAGACGCCATAAGTCCCAGCAGCCTCTGAAATTCCTTCAAGTGAACAGAACTGCCCAGTCTGAAATGGCGCAGGGAAGACAAAATGGCCGCCGAGCGCTCCTGAGAGAGGCGGGCTCTCATCTCCACCAAGTCGAAGCACACTCCCATATATCTTATAGACTGACTCGGGGTGAGAATGCTCTTCTGCGTGTTGACACATAGCCCTAGGGACTCCAAGTGACGAAGCAGCGTGTCTATATGGCTGACTAGCGTGTCCCAGGACTGAGTTAAAATCAGCCAATCGTCCAGATAGTTGAGAACGCGCATCCTGCTCGCTCTGAGGGGGGAAAGTGCTGCATCCATGCACTTTTGAGAAAGTGCGGGGGGCCAAAGCCAGCCTGAACGGGAGAACAGAGTATTGGTACGTTGTGCCCTCGAAAGCAAACCTCAGAAAGCGTCTGTGATGCGGTGCTATCTGAATGTGAAAGTATGCGTCCTTTAAATCCACGGACGCAAACCAGTCCCCGGGGCGAATTTGCGCCAGGATCTGTTTCAGCGTTATCATCCTGAAAGGACGCTTGCAAAGCGCTCTGTTGATGGGCCTGAGATCTAGAATCGGGCGGAGACCCCCGTCTCTTTTGGGTACCACGAAACAGCGGCTGTAAAACCCGCTCTCCAGCACGCTGGGAGGGACTCGTTCTATCGCTCCTTTCTCGAGCAGACTGCATACCTCTTGTCTCAGAACCAGGGCATTTCGAGGCAATGTTAGAGACTGCACCACGCCATTGAAACGGGGTGGTCTGCGTCTGAATTGAAGGGTATACCCACGCTCTATCACACCGAGTAGCCAGCGCGAGATTCCCGGAATAACTTCCCACGCGCTCAGGAACTGACAAAGTGGCTTTAGCCGCTTGGTCATTGGATGCGCCGGCGAGTGTGTGGGCAGCGGCTCTGCACTGCTCTGAGGCGGGACGAGCGCCACCGCACTGACTGAGTGAGGAGGAAATAGCTATTTCTGTGAGAATGTATGCATTTTTATTGAAAGAACATCCAACACACAAACATTTGAAAACATGAACTTGTTGCGCTTGGGAGCCGGTCCGCTCCCGCTCCTCCTCCTTCTGTCAGACCATCAGGAACAACGGCGGCGGGCGAGAGGAAATCACGGCACTAACAAAAACAATAAAAGGGCGGAGGGAGTCACAGAGCATTCAGCACACGGCAATGTACGGTCGCATCCTTGAGGTCAGAGATAGGTTTAACCAAAGGTGCTCGAGGACGACAATAAAAAACCCATGGCAATTAACCAAAGCCTGGGCCACAACGCTCGCTTAGTCGCAATCAGCGCGAGTCCGTCGCGCAGCGCAGACTTACTTAAAGGGACCCCCCTAACCGCCCTCCATGCCTGCAGGAACTTTGCCTGAAAACCTGCAGCACTGCAATGGCGTTGAGCAGCGCGGGGAAGCCGCCTAGCCATCAGAAGCATATGCTGTATTGGCAAGCGGTGGGCATGGTGGCCGCTTACGGCTTTGAGGGAGAGTCAGGCTGATGTTTGAGCAATAGGAGTACAGTGGACTGACTAGCAGAGAAACACGTCGGTTGCGCACGAAGCGACCTGGTGTCATCCTCGACACTCGGGGAGAGAAGCAGGAGACACGTACCAGAGTGCGCGACCACCGCGCCCATACAAGTGAAGGCAGCCAAAAATGGCAGCAATGATGATGAGGCAGAATAGGCATGAAGCAAAACAGGGCCGTGCGCCAACTGATTGTAGGGAAGCAGACGCCATGATTAATGTACAGCAGCTGGCCTGGTCATCGAGTCAAGCTTTCAACAGGTGGAACATGAAATAAGATATCAGGAGATCAAGCGTATATCCGCTGGCAAGGCTACACCAAGATGGCAGACGAACTCTTCAGGTAGAACAGCTCCAACATCACTGGAAAAGCCCAATTATGATCAGAAACCACTACAAGGGATCGGGAAAGCTCCGTCAATGAATCGCAGGTCTGGAACGCAGGCCCCATGGCTGTACGGGAAACTGGCTTGGACGGTCGACCGCACACAATCTCACTCATCACTAGAGAGGCGACCGAAGAAGGGAACCATCAAGTCACCCCCCTCCTCCTGGCTAAAGGATACAAACTTCGCAATGTTGGAAGGAGGGCGGAAGCAGTCCTCAGGGAGTAAGACCGGGGAACGGGGTGAACGTTGGGGTTGGTGGAGCGACAAAAAAAGAAACAGCCGGACAATAGACGAACTCACAACCTCCACCGGAGGGATGCGGCCAACAGCTTGGAGCCACCGATGGCTGGACAGATGGGACTACTCAATACGCCAAAAGATCACAGTACGGCAACTGACGAGCCACATCGACGAGTGGAAGTTCAGAGAGCAGCGCGGAGACAAGCAACAGGTAAGAGGAAAGCCGCGCAAATCCCAGCGTTGGATCACGTCGCCAAAAGGCTGCGAGGCCAGGTCCCTAGGCAGGCGGAACGACACGGAGATAAGTCGGCTGATCACGGCCGGCGTCGGATAGCGTAAATAAAACGCCGCAGATGCTGAACAGATTGTTGTCAGACTATAGATGCAGAAATTGGAAACACATAGGGAAGTACGAAGAATTCAATGAAAACGTAATTGTCAGAGAGCACCGCAGATTTAATACTGACGGCACTCGAGCTACGTCAGTATTTGCAATAGCGATTTTGCGATACTTAGCATCAAATTTGGGCAGTCAATTTTTGGTGAATGCGGGAAGCCAGAAAATAGGACTTCAGAAAGTTGAAGAAAAGGGACCAGGAAAAGTTCACCAACGAGAAGAATAATTCCTTGATAGTCTGTGAAACAGACTCGCGAGGGAACTGGGTATACGATGTACAGGATATGCAAGACAGGCACCCAAGCCAAAACGTCTTCGGGAAGCTTCTCCCGGAAAGCAGTTGGATGATGCAAGAGTTTAAGATGTACCAAAAGGAAAGTGTTCAAGGCACTGATGTAGCTTCCAAATGACAGCACAGTGTCGACAATATTTTAATGTTGACAGATTTACCTGTTAGTTAGTTAATTTTAAAGCACTAATATTAACATAAAACAATGTTTATCTCGCACACCATTGTTTTCCTTCCACAAGCGGTTTTTTTTTGCAACAGGTTTTTATATAATTCTTTTCTATAGTAAAATACAAAATAAAAAGGCTTTTCAAGATTAAAGATTAAAACAAATTGCATAATTGGCCAGTAGGTGTGAATGTAAATTGCAAAAGAAGAAAGAAGATATGGAATGCTGCTATTTAGTGTAAATTTGGATGCAGCTCTAGTGTGTGGTCTCCATGAACGTCCTCTAAGTCGAATGAACTTCCTCACAGCTGCGTTTTTGAACTGATAACCACAATTAAGAAAGGCCTAAGGTTAATCAACCAAGGTTATGGGTGTATGTGAGTAAGATATTTTGCTATAAATGGGATCTCCCCTGCGCATTACCAAAAACAAAGTCAGTTGAATCAGACAACAATGCACGACGAAAGCACCAACAAAATCAAAAGTGAGTAAAAACTTTTCCGCTCAAACAAACTAACACCTTTTTTTTTTTTTTTAAAATTCAGAATTCATACTACTCAGCTTATCTAATATCATGGGAGTTCCTGTGAATGTCCAAAATGATCGACTAAAGGAAAACACCTTCTGATAACAGTCTTCTGATTCACTTAAATTTGGTGAAAAACAAAACTGATTGTAAATATTTGAATTACCATAAACCAATTTTGCATCTAGCCAGGCATTAACAGCTACAATACAGTCTATGTCTAAGGAAAGTATTCACGCTGTGGCTGTGTGGGAAATATAAAAAAAAAATAAAACAAATCAGAAAACCAGAAACAGCAGAACAATTTATCAGATGCATTTATTTAAAACTAAGAACAGCCTAAAAAGCAAATTAAGCTGGTCCAAAAGCTTGCTATTATTTACGTCAACGACAAAATTGTGAGGTGTTTGATTTCCATTCCTCAATATGTAAATGTGATTGGCTGTTTTGAAAAAGGATGGCGTTGTGATTACCATGCCATCATCGTCGTCACGAGGGGAGTAGGTCAGAGTGCTGGAGGATGAAGGGGTTCTACGGTGCTGTTTGTAATTAGTTTCCGCTGAAATGAAAGAGCAGAGTTACAAGCGACTGACTGAACCTTGTTGCTAGGCAAACAGTCACATGGATTTCTGTACAATCAATGCTAATCCAGGTCATTTCAAGGACCACTTATAATGCAATTTATGTGTCATGTTTTAGTTTTTAATGACAATTTTTCAGATTCTAATCTGACTCTAAGTAGCCCAACAGATAATACTGACCTTTTGCTACTTGAGGGACTGCTGGAAACGTGGATCCAAAACTAGCTTCCATTTTGGTCTGCATACAGAAGAGTATGAAATAAGAAAACAATGAGAATTTCTGCTACTGAGGTCTTCACATAACTTGTAATAATGTAAATAAATATCCATTCTGTCTTACCTGGTTGCTGATGTCAGGTGAGGGTCCAGTGATAGTGGCACCTGCCACAGATCCTCCTGAGAAACGATCGAAGTGTGATGGTTTACTACAGCAAAGCCCTGTAGAAAATATCTGCTGCAGCCTGTAGATTAAAAAAAAAGTAAAAAGAAATCAAAAATTTCAAACAATAAGCTAGCTATTATATATCTATTATCTATACAATAGATATATATATATATATATATAAACATATAATAATATATATATTATATTAGACTATATATATACACACACCCACAACACCACACAAACATATACGTGTTAACATGGTGACCTGCTACAGAAGATATTTTCATTTTGATATTCTTTTCAAATATAACCTAAAAATCTTGAGGAAAAAAATGTGAATGGACACTTTTTTGCGTCAACTAACCCTTCACAAAAAGCGCTGTTGATATACAAACACTTTCATTATATATTTAAAGAATATCAGCTGTAAAGAAAAGCAGACACACTTCCCGACAGAGCGTCAAAACAAATCATAGCGTTAAACATTGACGGAGCTGTATGTTAGCAACACAGAAATCACAACAGACACAAGATCAGTGATTTTGCTCTCTTTATGTCTCAAAATGTTCAAACGCACCAATTATAGACACCAATGCTGTTAAAGTACGCAGCTCACTATGTTTTCAGACAGCCAAGATTTTGATAGCGGGTGACAAAATGGGGACATTGTCTTGTAAGCACCAGATAAAACGGAAATAAAACGCGTAACATGTTAACAGCAACATGATTTCATGATAGCACAACAGCAAAACACGCTAAAAGACAAACAAGCAGATTCGTTTGATGATGTGCTAACGTTAGTGATTCGCGTGCGTGAAGTGAGCTGGCTAGCTGTGTTAGCTAGCTGACGAAGTTGGTTTGTCGAACAGCTTTAATAAAACACCATATTTAGCTTTACGAAATGTAGTAAGATAGACCTCTAGCTTAGCTACAAAAAACATAAGATACGTCTCGCATGTCTATTTAGTCAAACAAAGTAGGTTCTCACCATTGATACCAAATCAAAGTCTGCAGATGGTGCAATTTTAATCTTTCTCCCACACACCCAGACGCACATTCCAGAGGATTGTGGGAAATGTAGTGCGGAACAGCAAATACGCTTCATTGTCGGGAATTGACGCAACAAGTTCCTGGAATCGGCCGAGGATTATTGAATATTCAAGATGATGAGACCAGTATGTTTGGATCATGATTTTTACTGGGTATTTTTCAAGTCAGTTTAAGAGTTTAAACGTCAAATGTTTACATTAGTGGTAGGGATTTTGATTCATCTTTGTGAGTCGAATCTTTTTGAATCCTGCAGGTTGCACCGTTAGGCCCCGATCATAATATGGAGTCAATATAATGCCACATATATATGCAAAATAATAAAATTTTGCAAACGAAAATAAAGTTTTGAGAAAAAAATAAATGTGTTTTTTGCAAACAAAAATAAAGAATTGCAAAAGAAAATGAAGTATTGCGAGAAAAAAATAAGTTTTGCAAACAAAAATAAACAATTGCAAAAGAAAATGAAACAGCCACCAAAGAATGAGTTTGCAATATATTTCCATGGCCATATTCTAATGTATTTGCAAAACGCTGCTTTTAATTTTGCGTTCAGGCAAAGTTTGAGCTGGCCATTACCGTTTTTCCATGAACTGTCTCTCTTTCTGGCACTGTTTTGAAGGGGTGGAGTCAAGGGACGGGGGCATGTACAACAGGCCTGGGCCCCAGACGCAGCTCACTGATCCAGGCACCATCGTTGAGCAGAGGCATGCGGGTGGATCGTTTCCTTTTATTCTCTAGCATTAAACATGCATGTTTTCGTTTTATTAACAAATGTATATGTGTATTAACAGTGTTTGCTCAAGTTAAAGAAGTTGTTAACATGAACATCTGCTGTTTACTTCTCTCAATGTGCACACTTTTATAGCATTAAAATGTGTATTGTTTCATTTGGTTAACTAAAAGTGTTTGTTTAAAATCTCTTAACCTGTGGGAGGACACCAGCGCACAGAAGCGTTCTTTGTTTACATGAGTTCAGAGTTACTGCTAGTTTTAATGTTAAAGAATGCAATTAACTTCATAAACTAACTTACATCATTAAAAAGGTCTACGACTCAAGCTTCATATCGATCTCGACTTCGTTTTTCATTTACATAACTCCTGGCATAAATTAAGAAATGACTGTCACTGTGAGATTTTAAAAAATGAAGCCTTTTTGTTGTAAAAATCTTTCAATTATCATAAATTTAATGGGTAAACAAACCCGCGTGGCCATATCAACCTGGGATTATCAGATATGTATTTATTAATATTTTATTTGGAATTAAGAAATTTTAGATTAAAAAAAATTATTACATTATTAAATTATTATATTAACACTAGAACTGCCACGGGTTCATTTTACCCATGGCTGTTTTTCAAATGTAGGCTACATAATATGTTTTCAATAAAGAATATCCAAGTCTCACAGTCATTGACTTTTACTAAAATTGTGTTATTTACAATCCCCTGTTGTTAAAAATTGTTTAGATAAAACCAGAATAAAAGCTGGGCATTTATACCTAAATTTGACCCATCGAGTCAAATTTACACACATAATTCCTTTATTGTCGCGCTGTCATTGAGCAACGTGTTAGCTTACTGCAAACAGTCACACAACGCACCTTCAAATTAAGATGTTTTAGCCAACTCATAAATGTTCAGACTTTGGATTAATTATTCATTTTTGTCGTTTATTGTTCTCTACTGTGTCGCTTAGCTATTTATTCCTGAAAAAAAAAATCAGAATTATGATGTAATGAATAAAACTATTTTTATGATTACCCCAAGTTTATTGGTGTTGTTCTCTTATTCAAAATATAAATTATATAACTAAACAAATAAATAATTGATTAGATGAAACTGTGCGATTGAATTTGTCGTTGTATCATACATCCTAGTGCATACATGCAGTGTGGTTAATTATTATGGCTTATTATAGTCTATTTAGGGTATTTTAGTAATTTAAAAAACATGGGTTATCTTAAAACATTTTATGATAATATTACACCACCTTAATATGTATTTATTTCCTTGTAATTCTCGTTGTCATTGCAGGCTGGTTTATATTCACCATTAAGAAAAGTGATTAATGTAACCTGCTTAAAAATAGCCGTGAACTTAAAACAACAGGACAAAAACATAGTTGATGACTAAAAATAACCATTTTATGACTCTAGACATTGTGAAGACAGTGGCATAATATAGTGACATAGTTTTTTTAGCCATATCAAAACAGTAGTCATGTGTATGGGTAAATTTTACCCGCTGGCGCTTTTAGGTATACAGCGACCTCTGGTGGTTTAAGTGTTAACCATAGTCCTAGTCTACGGGACTGTGTTGCACGCGATGTAGACAACATTCCAATAAAGTTTATTATGAATAAATGTTAAATAAAGTACATAAAATAAAATAGGCCTACAATAATTTTTTTTATCCATCCCACAAATCTTGTAAGTCCATGTATTTTATTGTTATTATTATTATTATTGGTCATATTTTTATATTAGTTTATATTAATTTTCCCTTCATTTCGATCTCTTTACTTAACATTCAAGGCTGCGTTTCCCAAAAGCATCTTAAGCCTAAATCGATTGAAGAACCATTGTCAACATTTGGCTTACGATGCTTTAGGCAAACGCAGCCTTGAAGAGTTTTGTAAATAATAGCCTAATCTGTAAATGCTCGACATGCCAATAAAGCTTTGATTATGCTATATGACAGGAATTTTTACTGGAAGTGCAGTTTAGAGGATGAATTTAACAATAACCCTATAAATACCCTAACCCTATAATTATAAATACTAGAATTATAAATGAATAATTTGTGTGGTTTCATTTGTAAATGAAAACACAACACACTCATTTATCACACATGGGCATAAATACAATCACAAAGTCAAAACTTTATTGGCATAATTGTCAGGCGTTTACAGTATTTGCAAAATATATGGTAGCATATACTATCAACTAGAAGTTATTCCCTCGATAGGATCTCATGGCCACGACATATTATCACATTCCCACGAATTAATATCTCGTGGCCATGACAAAACTAAACCAAAAAGACTCCAGCTTAATTTTTTTAAAATTAACTTACAAGTAATTGCTTAATTTAGCCAGGAGGTATGCCCCAGCATTGACTCACCCATTGTCAAACAAGTGCCCAGGAAGAATAGAGACACGCGCAAGGAAAAAAACGAGCTTTATGGCCCAGCACCCAAACTGACTGAAAAAGCACAAAATTAAAAGCAGGTTTTGCAAATACATTGTGATATGGCCAATGGGCAACAATAATGTATGGCCAAAAACTCACAGTAAGCTTTTGCTGCTGTGTCAGTTTATATTTTGCCGATTCTATTTTGTTTAGCGAAAAAAGCTAGAAAAATTTATTTTTTCTCAATACTTTATTTCGTTTGCAAAAACTTGATTTCTTTTGCAACAACTTTAGTATTTTGCATATTAAGGGGAAAGTCGTATGGCCAATGGTTAGGAAGAGTTCGGATCATAACCCAAAGGTTGTGGGTCCATAGATAATCTCGGACAGCGCAGGGATCTGTAGGGGGGGCGAAAAGTGAATGTACAGCGCTCTCTCCCACATTCAATACAACGACTGAGGTGCCCTTGAGCACCGAGTAGGCACCGAACCCCCAACTGCTCCACCGGGCGCCGCAGCATAAATGGCTGCACACTGCTCCGGGTGTGTGTGTGTGTGTCACGGTTTGTGTGTGTTCACTGCTGTGTGTGTGCAATTTGGATGGGTAAATGCAGAGCACTAAATCCGATAGGGTCACATACTTGGCACATGTCACTTCACTTATATATGATGGCATTATATTGACTCATACGCGATCCACACCGAACGCGTTTTTTTGGTCTGAAAACGCGAGGCGCACTGCACTGCCTTTTTTGTTTTTTGGGATGAACTTATATTTGAAAAAGAGCAGTGCAGCTGCAGTTTATTTACAATATGTCTGAGCCAATTACCGGCACTCAACAACAAATCAGGCTGTTCCGGTATGTGGATGATAAGACTTCTTTTGTGTTGGATTCGAAAACTGTACAAAAACTGAGTCGTTCAAAACGGTTTTTTTTCTTTTTTAATTACAAAAATTCACTCTTCTCTCTGCATGTCTTTAAATCATTGAAAAAAAACTAAACAAGACAGGCACAGGTAGAGGCTCCAAGGAAAAAACGAACCAGTGCATGGAAATGTTGAACTGAGAAACGGGGGGGGGGGGGGGGGGGGGGGACTCGTTCCCTTGAAAGGTTTGTTCAAAACACTGATTCATATAACGTTACTTAAAAGATTCGTTCACGAACAGCATGCACGTATCTAATGTCACGTTACGCTTTTTGTTAATATATATTTTAGTTATGATTGCACGGTTTCACCATTCTGCTTTTGTGTACAGCTGCATATTCTTGAATGTTTGTCAGTCTATTCTGTATCTACATTTCTGTTTGCATTTTAATTCTGGGTCTACTATATTGAGTTAATTAGTTAAACGGAAGAGGGTGCTGTTTGTTCAGATGAATTAAACTGTAATTCACATTCACTCTTCAGATCAGTAAAGCGAATATAGGTCTATGATCACTATCATTTAGACAATTATACCTTGTTTGCCACCTCTTATGATGCCACCTAATTTATGATGTTGTCTCTAGATGTTGATTAAAGGAACAATTCACCCAAAAATAAAACATTTACTTAGGCTATCCAAGATGTAGATGAGTTTGTTTCTTCGTTACATCTTCTTGTCACCAAATGGTTCTCGATGCAAGTGCACTGGGTTGCGTTCAGATGAGTCGCAAGCAGCTGGCTAAAAAGCATCACAATAATCCACAAGTAATACACAGAACTCCAGCCCATCAATTAACATCTTATTCCTTTAAATTCTGCCATGTAGTTAGATATTTCAGCGAAATCTTTTGGAAATATTTCTTTGTGTGCTGTAAACACTGTAAATGTTTCTGTCACCTGTTGTATTGTAGTATTTTAGGAATATGTAGTACATGATAAAATGTTCTCATTCTTATAATTGTATCCATTGAAATGTATAAAATGATAATGATATTTTGGCATTGTTACTGCCATGCACTTTTGAGCAGAGATGAATGATTTGACCTGCATTCACCTGGCTGGAGATGCTCCATTATGCTGTTCTCAGAGCCAGGTAAACCATTTAAGCCCAAAATAAATGCAGAAATGTTGTGAATATAACATGTCTTTGACTGCTACGGTCTTGATTCCTTTCAGCTGCAACTTCCTTTAGAGTAGCTTACGGCGCCTTGCATTTGCTCTTTGTGTTACAGCACTAATGGCAGTTTCTCATGGACACCCATCAATTTAGGACACATGTGACGTGTCTTTATCTTCAGAATGCGGTCCCAGGCTATTAAAGGGTATCTGTGTAAATTCTCTTTGATGACGCATCACAGCCTCTAACTGTTGTCCTACCTGCCACTTAAGCTACTCTTTGCACTGTTAAGCCAAAGAATAACCAGCGCACCCATCAAAAGTTTGACCCCATCAGCAAGCCATTGCAGGAAGTTCTTCATTCAGGATCCATTTAAGCGTATTCAGAGCAGAACTCATTCCTCCCGTATGCCCATGCAATAAATGATGCATGCAATAAAAATAGAATGTGCTAAAAGAAGTAGATGGCTGAAGGTAGAACTGGTCAGTGGCCATTTGGTCTGTTTCTGTTTGTGAAACACAAATATCCGAAAAAGCACATTCAAACTGGTTAATGTATTGTCATTCTATTGAATACACTTTAAAAGCAGTCAGTTCGGATAAAAAATACTTTTAAAAAATCATGTCATAGTTTAATCAAGTACATAAATGATAATGAGTTTGGTGTTCTACTGTGATCTGATACAGATAATGGAGGTTTGCAATCAACTCTCAGAATATGTTTAATCCATTCAGAATTGTGCGTATAGAATCTAGTGACCATTAATCTTATCAAGCCTATATTTATCATATAGGAATCAATTATATTTATCAGTATTTTAGCTGTGGTTTACTTTGGTTGGTGGCAGCCCCTTCTTCTCCATCTTCGCATTATCGACCCAATATTGTTTAGTTAATTAGATAAGAATTTTTCATATTAGATGGATTCGGTGATGATTTTTTTCTTGCCACATGCTTTTATGAAACAGCCATTGGTTAATGTTTTTGTCTGTCTTTCAACAAGACATCCCTTGTTTCTTTTAGCATTAGCCAAAAATGCATTGGTGATGGTGGTCCAACAAAAGGGGGCTCATCTGATCTGCTGCCCCTGCAGGCACCTCTCCTCATCTTACACCTCCTGATGTTGCTCTTGGGTGAGATATCACAGAAGACTGACATGAGTGCTGCTTTGAGATGAGCATATGACAGATGCCCTTGTATCAGCCAACAGGTAAACCTTTAAATTTCCCTGTGAGCAGTTTACAGCCGTTTCACCCTTTATGGAATACTGTTGTCAGTGCTTTTAGGCTTATTATGTCAAATTGTGTGCAAGAGCATTTGTAATATAATTAATACAAACTACAGCTCAAATTTGTTATGTTTATGTTTTGCATAAATGAACAGAATTAAAAAACAGTCTCAATCATGTAACTATGTAACTTTTGGCCATGTAGCTGTTAAAAAATATAAAACTGCATGTGTTTTACAGAAGAACATTATTTTAGTTTTGACTCTGCTCTTCTCCATGGATAAATGAGGTTGGAGGCACCAGTGTACACATGGATACAGGACATCTTATCAAAGCAAATGGGCAAATAATAAAAAAAAAATTTGTTTCGTTTTTAAAACCGGTGATTTCCTAGAGGTTTGCCATTTTGAATGATCCATAACAAATTTCAGCTTCACGTTGTTCACAGCCAGAGCTACTTTTTTTGTGTGTACGAATATGACATGAGACGCATGGGCAAATGACATATAGCCTATATGCAATCTCACGCAAAATTCGTAGACAGCTCTACAATAAGAATACTCAGAGTGCTGTAGGGATAACATATTTTTGTAGGCCAAAATGCAGAAAACCACTTCTGGTTTTATCATCCTAGTCAATGGGTGTTTGGTTAAATAAGATCTATGGTTTACAGAAGATCAAGATATTTTCACGTTTTATTCTATGACATACTATATATCCCTGATGATAGCACACGTTCATCTGCAAGATGTCTGCTAAAGATCGCTTCATCTGGAAAGCATCTGCTGTGTACAAACATCTGATAGACGTCTTTAAGATGTCAGTTTTACATACGTTCTAAATCATAAATATCTTAAAGACATTTTCAAAACGTCTGTTTGACATCTGATAGGAAACGTCCTATAGACGTATCGCAGATGTATGCAGATGTCTCTGTGATGTATGTGTGCTATCGGGGATCAGTTATAACCCTATATGATTTTTTAAGTAACCCTATTGTTTATAAGTAATGGTGATGATGAAGTCATGCAACCATGGTGTAGTTTGTTTATAGCCTGCATTAAACTTTTTACTTCTGCTGGTTTTATTTCAGCATCAAAATTCATAAAAGTTATGTTTAACTTGTCCAAACATCCAAAAGCCAATGAAAAAATCCAATTGGGTTTTTGTCAAGTGAACCAGGGTGATGCTAACTTCCGTGATGGCCTACAAAAATAGGCTACATCACCTTAGCGTTCTATTACAGGCTTATTAATGTGTAGTTGGATAAAGACATGGTTTGGAAGATTTGCACACACTCATTAATAACATTTTTAAACATATTTTTTTTTTAAACAAAGAGTAACTTGAAATGTGTTTAATAAGTGGTGTTCCAACAGCATTTATATTTAGTGTAAAGGTTCACTGTTTGTATATCACTCCAATGATCTATATAATGAATAAATGAATCGCATGACTAAATAATTAAACGTTTTCTTTTAAAAACAAAAAACCATAATCTCAAGTTGGAGCTCAGTTTTTCCATATCAGGGCAAAATGGACTAAACGTACCAGGAGAGTAGAGGCATATGGAAAATCTAAACACTGACCCTGACGATTCTGGCGAATAGGCATCGGGACGCCGACCGTCCTTTTGTCTACAACATTAGGAGAGGCATTTCCACTTCAACGGCATATAACCGCCCTCTGATTCCCTCCCTCCCAGGCAGATTTGCGCCAGCACCTCCTCTACACATTGGCCCAGCAGCGGCTGAGCAGCACTTTACTAGGCTGTAACCACTGCCATCAGCTCAACTTCTTCAGCATCGTTTCAGCTGTCTCTGGCGTTGCTGCCGGAGCTTGCCAGCCTATCTTTAGTCTCTCTGTCTAGTCCTTTGGCTGTCTACATCGGAAACACAGTCGCATCGTTTTTCGTCAATTAGACACAGGCGTATGTGTTTTGATTGATCTGAGGACATTTCCCATAGATAAGAACAGTCTGCACCAAAGACGGGCTTCGGGTATTAACGTTACCCAAAGATACATCACCGAGGTAAGCGACACAAACGTGAATTCATATCGATCTCATCTTTTCCGTGATTGTCTCTTGATGACAGTTGACATAACTTATGATGTTAGCGTGAAATGTTAGTTATTGATACCCATGCATTCTTTTTTTTTTTTGCATTTTCATATTGTTTTTTACCACTCCCTTCATCCATCGCTGCTGTGGCTGCCAGCGATTTTGCCGGTGTTACATAAAACTTCGATTTTTAGCGTCCTGCTTTTATCCGTCCCTCATTTTTGATTAATAAAATCATTGAGTTATTTAAATGTAGCCTATATTTACAGAGGAAGGAGGAAATTAAGAAGCCTGCAATTCAGCCTCAGCCTGCAGTAGCTTCTTAATAGTTTTATCTGCTCTGGGAAACCAAAATATACCCATTGGAGGTAACTGAGATACAGCAAGTCATGCTAGTCTTAATCAGATGATCATGTAGCTACAGAAATTGTGCTATCACATTTATTGACAGATTTGATTTCTCATTTCTCTTCTTTAGTTCTTTCTACACCAGCATATCAGTTAGGACACAACACACACGTATTATTATAAATGTGCTTTTGTTTAGTAATTACATTTTGAATTCTTTTTTTAATCAAACTGAAATGTACCCTCCCTATTTGGATGCAATGTGGTGATGACCTACATCATTGAACGACCTACATGAAGAACTTGGTTTGGGAAGTTTGTCCTGGTCCTCCATCTAATATGTCACACTGTCCTTTTGTACACATAATATTATGAACAAACCAAAAACATAAACCTTAATAGTATCATCCATTCATTTCATCAAATATTTGTTGCATCAAGAATATTTGGTTCATTACTAATGGGTGAGTGGAAAAAAAGAGGTTTATGGCTTGTGGCAAACTGCTGTATATTCTGGGACACTATTGATTATATATTTGTTTAGGGCCTCAGTGAAGCACTGAAATCAGTGCATTTACCTTTTAGCAACAACCGATTTCTTATTTCATTATATTGGCACGCAATTTCACATTTAAAAAGTATTTCTTGAATATATCCATACGCATGAAGTATTTATGGATGGTTTGAAAGAAGTGAGACATTAGAGCAGTACATTTATTTATACAGCTTGTGAAACATCTTTGTCCCCTAACCATTTCTGAACATCACGTTTGATTGAAAAAACAGCACAATCTCCCAGCTGCTCTGAGTGTGTTTAGTCTCAGATAGTGAAATCAGAGCTTTTAGAGTGCCAGGCTCCAGTGTCTGGCTGGTGTTGCTTGGAAGCACTTAAAAGCCTTTATGGGACGGATGTAGACAGGCAGCAGAACACCTGCATGCTGAACTGTCTCTGCTCTCTGGCTCACACATGCCCTAATGCTGGACTCCTCTCAACACTCAAAACTCTCAAGACTCAAACTCTGATCCCCCTTAACTCCTGCTCAGAGAGGAGGAAGCATTAGACAAGCATCTGAAAGCTTTTATTTGAAAGCTAAATTTATGCATGCAGTACATCCCAGAACAAAATAGGGAGGGGAAAAAAACAGAATGTTCACTATAGAAATGTCTTGTGAGGAAGTCTAAAATGTGATTGGTGACATCTATTTAGCTTGTTTTTCAAGTCAAAAATAAAATGTAGCATGACTGAATTAGCCTTATACCTAGACTAGACCAATAAAAACATTCTTAAGGGATAAAGCAACTGAATAAACATTACAAAAAGTGGTTTCATTGTTTATTTTCATATCATGGAGCATATGCAAACTGTTCAGCATGGGCATACAAATCACATTCACAAATCATTATTACTGTACATACAAATACTGTGAGGTGCTGGTTTGGCAAGATTTTTAATTGCAATCCTCATCGACTGATGCAAAATCAGCTGTTCAAGCTACAGCACAATAAAAATAGATTTACATTTTGAGCCAGCACAATTCACCTGTCTAAAACTTCTTAGGATGGCTGTTGAAAGAATCACTGAGTCATGTAAAAGCAATTTAAGTATGAGCATTTGTTTTGGGACACAATGTGCAAAAACAATCTTTCTTGTTTTAATCTTTTTGTTTAGGTTTAGTTTGATCACTTCCACATCAAGCCGCAGTCATGGATGAGATGGACTTGCCCCAGATGAAGAAGGAGGTAGAAAGCCTCAAGTACCAGCTGGCCTTCAAAAGGGAGAAATCCTCAAAGACAGTGACAGAGTGAGTGTGCTTTCTTTTGTTCTGCACACTGTGATAGATATATTTTACGCTGTCGCCCCATATCACAACAGAAAAGATAATGATTTCTTCTACCCTCCTTCTATTTTTGTTGCTAATCAAGTACAGAGAAACCTAACAGCAAGTCATTAGAACATCACCCATGTATTCTGTCCTTTTATTATACAAATACTTAATTGTCATTGATCAAAATGGCATTGACCAGTCAATGTTTTGTTATAATAACTTCTAAATGGTACATTTAATGGTTGTTTTGACAATATACTAGTTCTTCTTTCATTTCTCTCATATTACTCTGTGACCTCTCTCTTTGCATACTAATGCAAGTTAAGACTAGCTAATTGGAGCAATTTAGTGACTTCTTGCTGTGGGTAAAAATTGCACTTTAAGGGTTTCAGTATTATTTTAATATTCACTACAGCGTAAAGGTTTGGGGGTCAATAAGATTTTAAAATATTTCTTAAGAAAAAAAGTCTCTTATTCTCACCAAGGCTGCATTTGTTTAAAAATACAATAAAATAGTAATATTGTGAAATATCATTACAATTTAAAATAATTGTTGTATTTTAATATATTTTAAAGTGTACTTTATCTGTGATGGCAAAGCTGAATTTTCAGCATCATTACTCCAGTCTTCAGTGTCACATGATCCTTCAGAAATCATTCTGATATGCTGATTGGCAACTTAAGAAATATTTCTAATTCCTATCAATGTTGCAAACAATTGCTTAATATTTTTGTGGAAACTTTTTTTATTTTAATTTTTTTTCAGTTTAAGGATTCTTGGAGATAGAAGTTAAAAAGAACAGTTTTTTGGTAATGTTAAATTGTAACAAGTCTTTATCAAAATTGAACAGAAGTGTATATGGTAAACTAAACCTCAACAATATATATAATCTGTGTGTTATTCGTCACGCTTTTTGTGGAATGACATATTTTAGCCGAAGGCTTTAAGCTCAATATAAGTTCTGGTGGTAATGCAATAAATAATTAAAATAATAATAATAAAATAAATAGTATTTCTTGTCTGTCTATTTACTTATTTGGTAAATCGTCATCTAATATGTTAAAAAAATGTATCACCTACCTAAATTATCCACTCCACATAGTTCAAACCTCATAGTTCCTCTTGTGGAGAGTGATCAGTTTTGTCACTGGATTCTCTAAACTGTTTCCTGATTGATTAACCCTTAAGCCACCATGAACTCACTGCAGTTATTTCTGAATTCTCAGGTTCACCTCATGTCACAAATTAGGCTGCCCAGAGGCCAGGTCCTTTTAGTGATTGTTCAGGACAAAGCTAATGCTCTCAGATCTCTGGTGCTTTACTCTCCAATTTGAGAGCAAGCATGGCCTCTTATGGCGCTTTTCCACTGCGTGGTACGACTCGGCTCGGCACGGCACGGCTCGGTTTGCGTTTCCACTGCAGTTCAGTATCGCTTTATAGTACACCCCCCCCCCCCCCCCCCCCCCCCCAAACGTGAACCGTACTGAGCCGTACCCTGCAGTGGAAAAGCGCCATTAGTCCCACCCGCCACTGTCACATTACAGTGACATCTCATTTCCCTGTGTCCCAGGGCTCTCTTCCTGAAATATTCACAATGGTCATTTTTCTGTTACAAATTACCTTTTACCAGCCAGTAGTGAACAGCCCAGTTTACGCCAGCGTAGTGGTTCCTTCAGTATTATTGTGCGCAGTTTAGCTGAATAAGCAATTGTGGAGTCATAATGTTGGGTCATGATGACTTAATTGCATTCGGGGTTTAGATGGAGTCTAGCATGAATCTAAGAATATCACTCTCATCTGACACATCATTTCTATTAATCGCCTGTGATGGATAATGCTTCAGCAAAGAGTTACGTGATTATCACCCTCATTTATCATTTGTTCAGCATGGGTGCGATCTTGCATGGCCCCAATTCCTTCACACTCAGCATCCATGTTCAAAGTCACACGCATACAGAGCAAATCTCTGCTCTATTTACTCCTAAATAGTACTCATTTTTGCACCAAATTTGTTACTTTAAATAGATTACGCAGTTAGCATTGAGTCCCAGAATGATGAGAAAACTTCTCCTTCCTCTCCTCAGCCTGGTGAAGTGGATCGAGGAGTGTGTGCCTGAAGACCCTTTCCTGAATCCTGAGCTGATGAAGAACAATCCATGGGTGGAGAAGGGCAAGTGTGTGCTTCTATAAAAGAGCAGCAGCAGCAGCGGTCGCCCCAGCCCTCCGTCTGAGCCTCCACCAGCCTGACAGGATCACACGGCGCTTGCTCTCTCTGTTTCATTCCCTCACCATGAATGTACAGCAGTTTAGCATCCACTGCACAACAAAACACACACTCATACATACAACATTAGCTCTATGTAGTCACTTGAAGAATTTGACACTTTGACATGCATTACTATTATATTTATAACCATCAATATATCTTTATATGCAGTTAGTGGAATTTCTCTTGCCTACTCGACTTCAGTGTTGTCACACTTGATCTGGAGTTCAAGCATGTAGTGTCGACATCGAAATGCCAGAAAAGGCCTGTTAGACAACATACTGCATGACAGAGGCAAAAAGAAACGCCAAAAAATGCCCCAAAAAGGCAAAGGCAGCAAATTTGTGAGTTACCCTCTGTTACGCAGCATGTTCAGTTCTCCTGCAGGCCCGTGCACTATTTACACCACACTCAGCTGTCTCACTTACAGACATTTTTAAACATGTACAGATCGTTTTAATTTATTAACTTATTTATGATCATTAATTTATTTATTTATGGTTTGATTCACTACCTAAGCTGTCGGCGCCGACTGCTTTAGAAGTTACAATGGACCTGCTGTTGTTCAACTGCACCCTTCCTTCCTTGAAAGCTATGGATAAAAAAAAAAAAACGCATCTTGCCAGATCACCATCAAATACTGCCTTGTACACAATTTCCTTAAAAAGAATGTATGTGTGTGAGGGACTAGTAAACCATCAGCACCCTTAAGCATCGAATGGATATGCAAACGGAGAGGTTGTGCACTGGCCAAGGCTTTTTTTCTTAGATTAATAGCCCAATCTGCACTTATGGCAAAGATATGGGGTTAATTTGTGACTTTTGATTTGTTCATGTTTTTATATATTCAAACAGTAGAAACCTGTCTAATTATCTAGAGGTGTGTTACATATGAGAATGCGTTGAGAAAATATGCATAAGATCAAGTACTAGTTTAATAAAAAGCAATAAGTGATTACATTTTTTATTGAATGTTTTACAAAACATCTTACTGAATAAAGTAGAGGATTTTTAGACAGCTTTAATGTCATTTGTGTGTTTCAGTTGGGTGTGTGTCATGGGTATGGCAAGTTTCATATTATATCTGTCTGTTTACACAATAACAATTACTGATTACAGTAACACATTAATTTAGTTTGAGAATGTACTAATGTAATAATACATTATGATAAAAAAAACAACAACAATTAATCATGTCCCTTCACCCCATTATGGAGCCCTGCACATGACATGCAGGGAAAGTAGAGACACAATATTGTTGCCATGAATTAAGAATTTGTTCCCACAACTTCATTTGTAAAAAACATCACCACTTTGCACTAATTTGTTCCCTCATTTTAGTTAAATTGTAGCCATGATTAAAACGAGTAACAAATTACTACAACATGGCCACGATTAAACTAAAATGAGGGAACAAATGAATAAAACATGGCCACAAATTAATAAGTTGTGGGAACAAATTCTTCATTTTGTGGCCACAATATCTATTTTTCCACAAGCAGCGTTCGGTACCCCTGTACCTAAATTTCACAATAAGAGTTTTTCTTACTGTAAGAGCTGCTTGAATTACCACCTTTATGTTTTTGTAAGCTCAAGAATAAGGGAAGCAAAACAGCTATAGACAACTGAATGGTTTCAAAGTTTATAGGTGAACTGCTGTTAACTTTACACAGTGTCTTTACACAACCCTCATGGCTTGAGATACTGAAAAACAGCAGGACTTCACTGCACAACAGCTGCATGTTTACAATTAAAAAAATATCAGAGACAATAAACAAGAATTTTTCCCATGTGAACGGCCCCCAAGTTTCGGACACCTTGACAGACTCCGAGTGCAACTCTGACGAAGTTTGACACAATGACCGTAAATCTGCATATTAAAGCCTCTTTGACCTAAATATGGCAAATGCATGTTTTTGGACTGTAGGCAGATCATAGGCTTATGTTCTATGATATTTAAATAAAACGAACAATATATTGACATCTAAAACCACTTTTTATGTTTATACAGTGCTTTCATCACATGTAATGTCTTCAAAATACCTTCATTTGGGGTCTTTTATCAACAAATATTACATATACATTTATTCATTTAGTAGATGCTTTTATCCAAGGCAACTTACAAATGAGGAACACAAGCAATTAATCCTAAACAATCTCAGATGTTTTTTCCCCCCATGTCCATACTGAGAGAGAGACAACTGTCTTCAACAGATCTGGTATCTCTTTTGTAGAGGTAAGCCATGGCACAGCTTTGTACAACAAGACCACTAGCAGAATGAGCACAGTCTGTCATCTTTTTATCCGCATTACCAAATCTTTCTCAGCTAAATTATGGAAAACACGAGGGTCTTTTCGTCCCAACTAAGAGAAACAACATTTTTTCCCACTAAGGGAATGTAGCTTTTCTTTTCACACACATTGACTTCACTCTGTGTGCAGACCTATCTGTGTATTGCAAGTGAAACTTTACCAGGCATTAAAATCAAAGCCAACGAATCTTTATGCACTCAATAGATCTGTGCATTTCAGGCTGTACACCAGTCACACATTTACTAAACAAAGATGCCATGAGTGGTTCTGGGGACCATGAGACTAATGCAGTGGATAATGGCTCACTCTCTAAGATTAAGATTGGTAATCCTGATGCCCATTGCCTAGCCACACATTCACATGATTGCTCTCTACGCCAGTTGAACACTCTAATGAAGCAGATGACACTCTAATCTGCCCAAAATAATCCACTCTCTCAGCCCCGTCACAAATCTCCATTTCTAAATACATATGGGATCACATGGACCAATAGTCTGCTTAAATGTACACATCTGGGGTAAAGTACTACTCTGATGAAGTTTGACACAATGACCATAAATCTGCATATATGGCAAAGCCTCTTTAATCTAAATACGGCAAATGCATGTATTTGAACCCTATATCTGGATCTGAAATGGGGATTTATGCTAAGAAGGGCATATGGACCGTGAATGGACATATATGAGAATAAATGATGGGTTCTGGCTTGTAAAACCACTTGCTGCTCTAAACACTCTTGCTGTTCTCCATTGAGAATCTAAAAAAGAGGTGTTGTGAGAAGAGAACAATCTCCAAGTGTAAAGGTGTGATCCAGGCAGTATTTTAACATCACATATATCCGGTTCAAATGAGGATAGTGGTCACCAGGGTTTGTGGTCATTTAAACCTACTTAGTGTCAACCTTATGCATATAATTTTATTTTTAACCACAGGGCAGTGCTAATCTATCCTTTTAGTTCATGCATGACCATGTCTTAAGAACACCATGAACTAAATATGACTGAATTAGGCAAATATGTGTCAAGTCCATTATCAATGCAAAATAAACAACATTTTCTTATACAACTCAAAGGTCATTAGTAGGTGTTTACATATTAATCATTATTCTGAAACATTTAATGAATTATTTTTGTGCGTGTGTGTGTGTATACAAAAGTGTGTGGCTGTGCCACTCTGACATCTTTTACTTTGTCCCTAAAAAATATATAAAATAAATTTCATGTAGAAATTAAAAAATATTCATAATAGAAGAGGTATCTTCAAATCATTATATATAAAAACTGATTTTTTAATGTTTTAAATTATTGGAAAGGACAAAAATTGTCAAAAAAAGTAAAACAAATAAGTAAATGTGAGAAAAAAAAGACATATAAATGTCACTGGTCTACTTGTATAAAGGAGGTAACACCAGCTGGTTTCCAGGTGCCATCTCTACTTCAGGCTCCATGAGTAGTTCATTTAGAAGTGGGACTCACTTTAGGAATCAGAAGTGTTCATTCTGGTATCGGGGTTGAGAGATGGACAGCAATTAGCAAGTAGGCTTCTTGAGACTTAATATATGTAAAGTAGAGTGTATGCATACAGTGTGTGGCCATTTATGAGCCATTTCTGTCACAGCATCATGGCTCTTGTCCCCTGGCAAAGGCAAGTGATCTAGTTCTGTCAGCGCACTCTTATATAGTCAACCTACACGTATATATATTAGTGCTGTCGAACACCTGCACGCTTCATTCCATTTGCCTGAGTGCCAAGGGAGACGGGTCAAGCCGAGGCCATGCTTCATTTCCTCAAATGAGGACAGTGCAAAGATTCCGGAGACACCATTTTTTCCCTCTCCCCTCTAAACTCTTCTGCTTCTGCACCCTGGGCTAATTGGAATCGGCTGAGTGTAAATTGAATGAGTGGAGATGTGTGTTGGGATTGTGATCTTTGGCCCACTTTTGGCACATGTGCAAACGTGCTCTAAGAGGGAGATGTATGGTTCTAATGCTGCGAATGGCGCTCTGATCGTAAACTGAACCTGAGTGAGAGGTTCCTTCCCAAGGTATGTGTCCTCACAGTTCAGAATCAGCCATTTGACAAGGCAAACAAAAACAAACTTGAGCACGGCTGCCCATTATTCCACTGTGGTGTCATTACATGGCTGAGTTAACCCCAGTGGGCCTGCTGTGTTTGCACAACGATCTGGCTGAACTGCCCAAGAGGGACTGAATGCCTCTTATTCAACTCAGTGTTACAAGGCCACTCCTACTATCTCTCAGGCAACCGATATGAAAACACGTACAGTCTGAGTCTTTTGTTAATAAGCAAAAAGCATCATCCTTCTTTTTGCCTCACCTTCTAAGTCGTGCATAAATGCTGTCACTGGCATCCCTCCTTCAGACAACAGGCAGTGACAGGAAGTATGTGCTGTGACGTGCCTGTGTGCCCCAGCGGTCCCTCTTTAGGAGATTAAAGCCCCGAGCTGACAGCTCTTTAATCTCTGGTGCTTTGTTAGCAGACCATGTGGCGTAGAAGCAGCAGTGTCTTATGGGGAATCGGTCTCACAACATTGCACATCATCAGCAGCTGAGACAGAGATAAAATCATCAAATGTTACCCTAAATATTAATCGCTGAACTCACAGATTCTAAAATATGCATCTTCTTGAATATTTTTTGCCACGGTCAACATTTTAAGTATGTAGCACAGTCCACGGGGCAATCCAAACTGTGCACATCATCTGTGTGCATGCTAAGACTGGCGGCAGCTGTATATGCTGTATGTCTTACTGTGGAAAAATACTGACTCACTCTAACTGACTGTGTGACATAAGGAGAGGGAGCGGCACTCTGGGAATGCCATGGCAACAAGCTGACCGAGAGACGACAAGATTCTAGAAATATTCCAAAAGAAGAAATACAGGGTACATGCTTTAAGACCACAGTCTTCCTTTTATAGCACTCTCCCGTGTGCTTGCAACAGTGGGAGATTTGCCAGTGCACTGATGTTTATGGCGAGATAATAAGGTTGCATTCTTTGATTCTACGTTGTTCTATTGCAAGATACTTTTTATAAAAACATTTGAATTCATTTGCAATTGGGTTTAAAATGTAGCAAAGTAGAGCATACAAATAGTTGTGGATTATTAATAAATGTAAGAGGAAATATCTTGCAGACAATGCAGACTCAAGCAATGCACAGCTGAAATAAAATATTTAGTGGGAACGTTTGAACGCATGCTTAAAAAAATGTCACCCACAGTGCAAAAACCTACAAAACACAGAATTCCGCAAACCATCAGATTAGAGCAGGATCCAAAATTTACAAGGGGCCCCCATAATTCTAAAAATGGGAGCAAAATTAGTATATAAAATAGTATATACACTACCATTCAAATGTTTGGGGACTGTACGATTTTTTTATGTTTCTTATGCTTTAATGCCCAACAGGACTATTTATTTGAACAAAAATACAGTAAAAACTGTAATATTGTGAAATACGGGGACAATTAAAAGAAGTTCTATTGTAATTTTTTTTTGTTTCGGACGTTAGATGGCAAATTTTCCGATCAGTACTCTTCTAGTGTCCAATTCCCGAATCATTCTAATATGCTGATTTGGTGCTTAAAGAAATGGGATAGTTAATGGATCCTTGCTAATACAACTATTAATTAATAATTTAATGAATTTCAGTTCATATATGTGACCCTTAATATATGTGATATGGGTCTTAAGTTGCACAGGTATAGTTGTAGCAATAGCCAAAAATATATTGTATGGGTCAAAATTATAGATTTTTCTTTTATGCCAAAAATCATTAGGATATTAAGTAAAGATTATGTTCCATGAAGATATTTAGTAAATTTCCTACTGTAAATATATTAAAACTTAATTTTTGATTAGTAATATGCATTGCTAAGAACTTAATTTGGACAACTTTAAAGATGATTTTCTCAATAAATGTTTTTTTTTTTGCACCCTCAGATTACAGATTTTCAAATCGTTGTATCTCGGCCATTGTTGTCCTATCCTAACAAACCATACATCAATGCAAAGCTTATTTATTCAGCTTTCAGATGATGTGTAAATCTTAATTTCGTTTTGTAGAACAGGGTAACATATAAATAACATAAATACATGTCAATTCCACAGTATCAAATGTTTCCCATTAATGGAAAAGTTACTTTCTGACAACGCATGAGAGTTATAACATCAGACACATAGATTTCTTTCCCCATCCAACCTGGTGAGATCTACTGTGCATAGATAATGCCACTTTTCTTTGTCAGTTTTGTTCTCTCTTGCTCCGTCCCTTAGGTCTAATTAACCAGCTCAGGCTCAGCAAAGCGCAGTCAGCCAATTCAAAGGCATTAACAATTCATGGACAGACATCACAGAAATAACCAGACCTTCTCTTTCCATTTGCCTCTGGAAGGGGGAGGGTGGGTCAGGGAGGTCCCTGGTGGAGAGCGGTGTAGGTTCATCATGTAATCGGTTCGCTCTCTCCTCCGGTACAGCATCCTTTTGCTTGATCCCATGAGGTTGCACATACTGGAGCACTCTTATGAAACTGGAACCCTGCCATAGAGATTGAATGATGTACAGTGAGACAGAGTTCCTTCTGCACCATCAAAGAAGACCCATCAACACTGCATGATCTTTAGGAGTCATTAGAGACAATAATTATTTTAAAGAGAGATCTGTCATCATTTACTTACCTTTGTATTGTTGCAAGGCTATTATGAATTTCTTTATTCTGTGAAGAAGAAAATGAGGTATTTAGCAGAATGTCTCTTTTCAATGACATTCCAATGACATTTCCGATGGGGAACAGGTAAAGCCGTGGTCACCATTTACTTTTATTAAAGAAAGTCTTACATGTGTGGAAAGACACTGATGATGACATAAATGATGATTCATTTTTGGTTGAACAATTTCTTTAATTTGCTTTAGTTAATTGTAAAAACACAAACCCAATATAATATAATATATAATCATTTATAATATGAGCCGTTTATAAACACACTGAGTTCTGATAGCTCATGTCACAGAAAACATATTTTTCACACAAACAAATAAGGAGGTCTGCATTTGCCGCAAGATCTATGCCTGAACGTTTGGCATCTCCCAGTCCAGAGAAAGCTGCTCAATAAAACATCGCTGTCATGGTAAAACTTTAATGGCTCTGTCTTCTAGCATTAACCCACATGAACACACATTTAGGGCATCTTTTCTGCATAAGCCTTAGTTGCGAACACCCGCCACCCCACCTCCCCACTCCTAAAATCACCAGAGAAGATTTAACAGTCATTTAGCAAATAGAGCTCTCCGGCCCAGATCAAAAAGCATTATATCTGTTCAAATGGTTTCTTGGATGACTGTGTATTAACGCTTCTACATGACAGGTGGATGCGGGGCCAGTGTCCTATAAATTATCCACTGTTAATGTTGTATGTGATTGTTGCTCTTAGCTACAGTACACAGACAACGGTCTTCCTTGTATATGCATTTAAAATGTGTGAGGCTTTTGAATTAAATAGATAGTTCACAATTTGTCATCTTTTACTTACCCTCATGACATTCAAAACCCAGATTTGTTTTTTACTTCCATGGTGAATTTTCTATCTTGGCCACCTCTTTCTATTGCTGTATTTTTCTATTTTTATTTTTATATAGTTTTGTGAGACAAAACCCCTCTATTTATTTTGAATCGTTATTTAATGAAAATCTTCTGTATATTCCAAATCAAATATGGCGCCGTCGACGTCAAAGACGTTTGGTCACGAGACACATGAGAACCAATGGCGTTTAGCGTGAATGGTGTTAGGCTCCATTTTTGTAGTCCATATAGCTTTTGTAGTCCATTTCAGAGATTCGACGGTGAGGACAATTATCAAAGAATAATAAATGACAATGTCAGAGTTTACATTTTGGTTTAACTGTCTAATTCCTTTGATTAGACATTAAGGTCACTCGTACACTTGCACTGAACATGTACGCCCGTGTGCAAAAACAAGTGAGATTTGTGAACACCCCACATCCACTGCTAGAGTCAAACAGTGAGAGATTGAGCGTTAATCTGATGATGGGGCACTCCCGTCAAATACAATAAAACAAAATAGATCTCCTTTTATTGAAAGCTGTTGATTAAAACAGATTACTTCACCATACAATAGCACCATGATTTCACAGAAGTCCACTGAAGCCTTGCTCCTATAATCTCTTAAGCATGTTAGAGAATAGCCAAATATTGGGCTACTGGAGGCCATTTGCTAAGAAACTCAAGTATTCAAATCTATTTATTAAATTGATTGTGTGTTGGTTTGAGTAATTTTAAATAATTGTAAAAATATTTAAAAATTATTGTTAAAAATTCTCTTTTGTATGTTTTTTTCTTTTAATGGCACACAACTAAAGTCAGTATGGGCATTAAATCACTTATATCTTATTTTTTAAAAATCAGGCTATTTTCTATTTGACGATGTCATGATATCAGCTCTATATAATTTTCTCTGTCTCTTTCTCTCACCACACACACTTACACACACAGGTTTGTTTTTGTGAATTGTGGGGACATTCCATAGGTGTAATGGCTTTTATACTGTACAAACTGTATGTGCTAATGCCCTACACCTACACCTACCCCTTACAGGAAACTTTGTGCATTTTTACTTTCTCAAAAAAAAAACTGATGTTATACTGATGTATGATTTATAAGCGTTTTGAAAAATGGGGACATGGGGTAATGTCCCCATAAGTCACCTTCTCCTTGTAATACCTATGTCATACCCATGTCATTATATAAATTTGTGTCCTCATATGTCACAAAAACGCGCGCACACACACACACACACACACACACACATGCATGCATATGCTGGGTGCATAAGACTTTGTTACATCACAGTGGAGGCTGCAGGATTCAACAAAGTAGAAGTCTGCCTCCATCGTCCTGTTCCCTGAACATATCCACTGATCACAGTCAGCGGCCACATTCAATTTAATGATGAAAGATGAAGCAACTCATTCTAGAAATCTCATTCTAGCAAAAATAATAACAACACATCACTGGATGACATAGTGCATGCAATGCAGAACTTTATTGGTTTACATATTGTACTAATAAGATATGGTCATAAATATGAATCATTTACAAAGTTCATAGGGTTCAAATACATTACATGCAATTTGTTTAATATTATGTATGAAATTAATCTAGGCTACATGTGGTAAAAGTTCACATAACTCACATTTCACATAAACCTCTTAAAAGTCTGCATATTTTGACAAAATTACAGATCAACCAATCACAATCATTCATTTAACATTTACAACAATTACTATTTTTCATTTTTTTTCCTGGTTTATATCCAAAGACACCCACCTTCCTTTGAGCTGAGGACATTAGTTGTGCTGGTTTGATTGAGCAGGGATTTTAAACAGAATATTTACAAGTTCTAATATCGTAGTGATTCTTTCTGACACGATAAGCAGCAATGATGACTTCTGTATGACTAATTCCTCTCCCTCTGGCTGGACTGGAAACACAAGTTTGTCCGATGAGGTGAGAAATCTCAGAGCTGCACAGTCCTCCTCCTCCTCCTCCTCCTCCACCTCCTCCTCCTCCAACTGTGGAAAAATATGATTCACCATTCATATCTCCGGAGCTGTATCTATTCTTGGTGTCTAAGACTTGTGGATAAAGCAAAAACTTAAAAGAAACGCTGGGGCCACCTGTGTCTCTACATCATCATTTGATTAAAAAATGCTACTTCATGGGTTTCAAGATTCAGGTTACTTGCATAGAAGGATATAATAAACAGTTGAGTCAATCCTAAATGGACAAACGCAAACGTCTGCTCAGTCCTCTTTAGGAAGGTAGTCCACGTTGGTGCTCTGGTTGGTGAGGGCCTGTTCCAGCAGGGCTCTCTGCGTGATTGCAGGCAGGTAGAGGAACGCGTAGAGGAGCCCCAGTAGCAGAAGAGCGATGATCAAAGGAAGACCCCAATCAGTGGTCATGATTGGCTGTTCACAGCGGGCCTGGAGGAAAGAGCCCTGCATTGTGCTGGTAGCCGTCGGAGAGATACGGGGGAAAGTGTCCGCTGTCCAGAGACTGCTTGAAAATGTGTGCCTGTATGCGTGTCCCTTTGGCAGGACACACCAGCCACTAGCCGCTCTGCTTGGCACTGAGACACAGCTGTCAATGTAACACTCCAGCCAGATGTCAGGCCTGCCCTAGGAGGGACATGCCCAGACTGACAGCAGACACGATGACCTACGTCAAAGACATGCAGAACTCTGATGGTGTCATACGTAAACTTCAAGCATAAAGTATGTTTCATCATTAAACTCTTCTAAGTGTATTACCTCTGCATGATTGTTGACCTAAGCCACTCTCAAGGTGGCATATGGGTAACACACGGCGTAGAGCTGATTTTAAATGTTATGCAACGTTGTTTGAGCACATCACATTATGTTATGACTAATACCTGCATCCAGCACTTCCTCATTACTGCAAATCACCTCCCAAACCTAATATATGGATTATAGTGCTTGCATAACATAATTATGTAATTCTTGGTAACATTTTATGACACCAAATTTTATGAATCATCCTAAACTGCCTGCAGTTCTTGGATAAAATGGGATTAATTGTGGGATATTTTTACACATAGCGTCTTGTAGTGCAGGGGTTTTCAAAATTGTAAAAGCCATGAAGCCCCCAGATGATACCCTTGAGAGAGACCCCCTTCCTAAAACAAAGACAACTGTATATTTTTTGTATAAAGACCCATTTATGAAATAAAATAAATATGAAGGAGAGATGAACACATAACAACATCAATAATAATAAAATATTTTTAAAATTATTAATGTAATTAATTTCATAAAATAATATTTAGTTGAACAGGTCTGTAGATCAGTCCATGCAAATATGTATTCAGATTAACTTTCATGTACAACATGTACAATAGTTACAAATGTAAAAAAACTAATAATAATAATAATAAATAAATTATCAATATCATTAAGGGCATACTTGAAAGGTCTGGTTATTTATCTAGTTCTAACATATGTTATTTATCTAGTTCTAACATACATGTAAATAAGATTCAGTTCAAATGAGCACACATCTTCCTTTACACTGATGTAAAAAGCAGGAAAAGGACGGGAAGTGTGATGGTGCTTATACATGCATTCTGACTCAGACAGGCTGTCTTAACCTCCACAGAGAAAGGCCTCTCCCTCAGCGCCTGCAAAATCAGGTCACCTCACTGTGGAGCACCAAAGCAAGGACAGGACACACAGCGGTGAAACCTCAAATGTCCATTGTTTTTTGAGACACAAAAGCATATTTCTTTTCATGATTGAATCCAATTAATAATGTATTTATTTATTTGTTGTCAGATGTTGTGAAGATTACAGGAATGCTAAAACAGACAGAGGCGCTTAAGGTAGAGTGATGCTAGAAGGTCTATAGGCAACTACTTGATTTTTATTATGAACAAGGCTCTTAAGGGGAATATTTTTTTTTGCAATTTGGATGCTGTTAATTGCTTTGGACGAAGAACATGAACTTAATCATGTTGTTGTAGCATTTTTTAAGTATTGGCCTAAAGGTAATTGATCATTAAGAACTGTGCTTTTAATGTCAGGGTCATTTTCTCAGCTAGTGCTTTATTAATAGAATGTGTGTTAAACAAATGTGTAATATTGTACATACATGCATGAGTAGTTGACATTTAAAAATTAGAATTCAGAACAGGCCAACATCATACCTATCTAATTAAACATGTTAAAACATTCAATAAATAAATTGGACAACTGCATTTGCCTTTTACCACAAAATTGTTCATATAATTGGCTGTTCAAAATATCCAGTATATTGTCGGTATATTGTATTAACTGACATTTTAAATATTAAATACAAAATTTGTTTATATACTACCATTCAAAAGTTTGGGGTCAGTTATTCAAAAGTCACTGAGAAGTAAAAGAGTGTAGTTAATGTTACAAAAAATGTCAAATAAATTATATTCTCTTGAACTTTCTATTCATCAAAGAATATTGAAAAAAGTGTCACTGTTTCCACAAAAACAGTAAGCAGCACAACTGCAATTATTATCATAGTGACAATAATAAGAAATTTTTCTTGAGCATCAAATCAGCATATTAGAATGAATCTGAAGCATCATCTGACAATGAAGACTGGAAGCTTTGCAACACTGGAATAAAATCGTTTTTAAAAAAGATATTCACATAGAAAACAGCTGTTCTACATTAGAATAATATTTCACAATACTATAAAAATAACTAAGTGTTTTGACCATATTTTTTTTACCAAATGCAGCTTTGGTGAGCATAAGAGAATCTTTCTAAAAAAAAAAAACGTATTGACTTTGAACAGTATTGTTTATGTCATGTCGTGCCAACCGTCTATTTCAATGGCCAATATACCGCAGTAATTATGACTCAATACATATGATCCTGTTGCAGGGAGAGTGGCATTAGACAGCATTTTTCCAAAACAGGAAGCATAACCACTCAACAGAGACAAAACCTACACACTCTGAATCAGGAGAGAAAGAAATATTATAAGACAGAGAGAAAGGAGACTGGCTAACAGTGCCTCCAGTTTTCAATTCATTTCAAATTTATTTGTATAGCTCTTTTCACAATACACATTGTTTCAAAGCAGCTTTAAAGATAATGCATGTGTCTACATTACAAAGCAGACGTGAATGTGTCCAAGTAATGTTCATTTCACAAATGAACAGTTCAAGATAGTAGAATCAACCAGCTAGCTAACATGAATTAATTTTAGCCAAAAGCTCATTAAAGCGATTATTACAAGTGTGATCATAATGATTACAATATAGAGACATTTTGGTAGCTGTGCAGGGGTCAGCATCATCTCTTCAAAGGTGTTTTCCTTTTCTCTTTAAGCACAGCCTGAACAAATTATCTCGACACACTCAATACCGTCCTGACTTTGGCTCCACTGGCTCTTCTCAACAGATAGATAGTGTGTCCGTCGCCCACAGACATGGAGGCTTTATGTATTATATAAAGCCCTCGTGAAACCCTGGCCCTGCAGTGATGACTATATGATGGCAAGACTCCACATATCTTTCTGTGCATTTACACACGCACACACACATACAAAGTACCTAAAAGCACATTCTTTAGACACAGCGACCCCTGAACTATTTTTAGCTCAGCTAGCGCTGAGAACTTCACTGCTAAGAGAAGCATGATTCAGAAAAGTATGAAAATTGTTTATGTTATTTAAAGAGCCCTGACAAACACAGTAGAGGCAGTAATCAGACAAAACAGAATAAAATACCACATTTGGTGATGAAAACAGTGAAGTCTTGCTTATGTGAACATCAAAACCTTCAGCAGATATACAAAGAGATAAAGGCACCTCCTCAGTGCTTGGAGACATATAAACAGTTTCTTGAGTTCAAATGCGGGATATGTGTTCCTGATGTAAATCTATTGATAAAGACTCAAATGAGCAAGACAAATCCTCCCCACACAGACGCCAGCAGCCAAACATCAACACATTTATCTGCTTGATCTAATAAAAATAGATTTTACTGTTAACTATTTCTATATAGATACACAATGTTTTAGGGGTGTTGGTTGTGGGGGCACACAATGCAGCCTACAGCTGTGTACAAAACTGAATAACTAGTCAATACAATGTCAAAGTGACCTCTGCTGTAACATTGTGATAACTGATCTGTGGTATTGTATAACTATAAGAGAATTTCAAGCTGGCAGATGTGGTCTTACACAACACTGCATTTGCTTGAGCACATTTCATTCAAGGTGAGGGGGCTGTGTGTGCATTCAGGAGGATGTTCCCAGCTCACGAGTAAACAGAAATACTGCAGAGGTGCTTGAACTGGACAGAATGTATAATGTGATGAAAAACAACCACTGGAAATGGAAATGATTATTTTTTTCTTTGGACTAATTGGTTTATAGTGCAAGCTAAATTCGTCCATAGCTTACTAGAATTTATGGCGCATCCTTTTAGTTTTAAGGGTATTTGTAGTGCATACTACACTAACTTTTGCATAGCAAACTTGAACATTATTTTGACAAACTATTTACAGGCGGATAAAAGCTCATCAACACTGTGGGTGAGAACCGAGCCCATGAGCGCAAAGCTCTGTGGATTAATGAGGCACGTTTCAAAAAAGAATACCGCCTCCGTACTGCGGGACAGCGGGAGCTAAAACTGTGAAAGGATACAGCAGCGCTTTCATGCGGTTAATGCGTATTTTTAATTAAAGAGGGGTTTGAAGGTATATGTAAAAATATTTTACGTAGATCATGTATGAACTAGGGTGACAGTTTCTCATGGTTCAATACATATTTTGTTGTTTGATTAACATTAATGAGCCAGACAGGTATTTAATTAGGCTGCTGTCCCTTTAAGACCGAATGAAGGTAATAACTGACACATTAATCGCGGTTTAACCCACTGTTTACGTTCACTTCAGACCTAAGACTGTATTCGTGAGCATATCCACATGATGGACGATTGGACGCTGTGTGGTATTTGACAATCAAGGCGCAGGAAGAATGATGTCGCGCGGCCACGAATGGAGACGCTTTCTGTGTCATTCAGCGTGATTCCGCCTATCTATCCCAACTGCACTCACTCACTGCAATCCATAACACATTGTGATTGGATGGTCATTTTTAAAAAGTAAGTAACCTTTGAGTTTGATTAGGCTGTTCTCGCGTGACAGAACACTTCTACTACTTGCTCTGATCACTCAGTCGTAAAGAAATGTGGAAATACTGGACAAAACATGATTTTTTTTTTTTAATAAGTCGGGACACTAAAAATAGAGCTGAAATACGGGACTGTCCCGGGAAAAACGGGACGTCTGGTCAGAAATCAAATTTGATTTGGATTACATTCAAAAATAGTAAAACACCTACACATTCAACTAAAAAATGATAAATTAACTGAACTTGTAAATAAACGGGGTCTTACATTAGCATATTTCTGATGTTTGTAGTTGTCGTGCATATTACATAATACATATTTTATATCAAAATTTCTCGTTAAATTGTTTGTGTATGCAATGAAATTACAATATATATAATATATGTCCGTCCTTGTCATTTTACTGTGTTCTACAAGGCATGTCTTGCTGCTAACCGGAAGCGGAAATAGCGAGGGAGCGGTTGGTTGACAGCTGCTGGTCAACTGAAGTGGTTCGCCAGCAAAACAATACAATTGTGCAGAGATGGAGCTGTGTGAAATATTATACAACAAGGCTGAATACATCGAGACGGTATGTTATTAAAATCGATAATATCCGTCAGCTGAATCGAGCGCTTGCAAATAATAAATTCAGAATGATCTGACCAGACTACTAACGTTACGCCTCTGCTAACCGAATGTGTATTGTATTATAAACAAAGATGAGCACCAGCTCAAAAGTGTTAGTTTGTCATAACTTACCAGTCAGTAAACGTCTGTATCATTTGCACATGGTTTTTGAAGTGCTCACAGCAGCCCAGAGCTGGACCGTCATGTGATGGTAACGTTCTCATTTGATTTCTCTAGGCATCAGGCAACAAAGTCAGCAGACAATCGGTTCTTTGCGGCAGTCAAAACATTGTTCTCAATGGAAAAGTGAGCTTTTTCTAATTGATTTCGTCTTGTTATTTCCCCCAGCTGTGTGTTAACTATATGAAATGGCCTCTTTTTCAGACTGTCGTGATGAATGACTGTATCATCAGAGGAGATCTCGCTAATGTCAGAGTTGGGCGCCACTGTGTCATTAAAAGTCGCAGTGTGATCAGACCTCCGTTCAAGAAATTCAGCAAAGGGTGATTTAATGTAAAACATCTGTATTCTCACTGAAACCGTTTGTATGATTTAACTTGCTTACGCTTGTTCTTGTTCTGTGTACATCAGCGTGGCTTTCTTCCCCTTGCATATTGGGGATCATGTGTTCATAGAGGAGGACTGCGTTGTGAACGCTGCACAGATAGGATCATACGTCCACATTGGCAAGAACTGTGTGATTGCAAGTAGCTCCCTCATTTGTAACTTCCCATTTGATTCGTGGGTGTAACACCTGATGGTGCTTAATTTTGATGCATGTTTCTTTTTTTAGGGTCGGCGCTGTGTCTTGAAGGACTGTTGTAAGATACTGGATAATACTGTCCTTCCCCCAGAGACAGTGGTTCCTCCATTTACAGTATTCTCTGGCTGTCCAGGTGGGTACCTTCAGATATATTATTTTATTTATTTCTTGGTAAATGTAAATATAGTCTAAGCTGTTTTATTCTGTATTTCAGGTTTGTTTTCAGGAGAGCTCCCTGAATGTACACAGGAACTGATGATCGACGTTACTAAGAGTTACTACCAGAAATTCCTCCCTCTCAGCCAGATCTAGGACTGAACTTTTAGTTTTTGTCTCGCTCACATTCATTCTGGGACCAAAGGAACCAATATGGACTAATATTCCCAACCATCTCTTTAGCGCTAAGTTAAAAGTTGTAAATCTCAAAGTAATGCCACTATTAGTTTTATTCACTGTTGTATTCACTTGGAGTAAAAATCCCTCGCTATGATAACAGAATATGAAATGATAAAATATGTGATTTGTATGCAAAACACCATATCCTTGTTTTCATGTCAGTATTTTTCGATTTCTGTTAGTGTATCTCATATAATGTCACTGTACACTGCAGTCCTGCTGGTGTGGCTGAAAAAAAATGACAGTGATTTGCTGTTAGACGGAAGGGCCTTTATTTATTAAACTTTGCCATTTCTGCAACACTAAACATTTTCTGTTTGTAAAGACAGATTACAGACACAGATTACAGATAATAAATGCTTTTTTTTTTATTTATTTTTTTTTCGGGTCTCTAGACTCATTTGAAATGACCACAGCACATTTTGGGGGCTTTTACCAAACAACATGCTCCGTTTGTAAGGTGCAGTCACATTAGTGAAATTTTTGGTTGGCCAAAAAAAAAATAAAACCCTTGCCTTCTGTCAATAGTGTAGCGATGTTTACAGCACAGCTCACACAAATACAGGATGACATGCTAAAAAATACAGCTACATTTGCATTTTTTGAGGTAGGGATTGTTCAGTCTATCTGAAGCAATGGATTTCTATAAACATGCTTCACACAATTTAAGTACAAGAATTAAGAAGACCTTTCATCTATGCATACTGTAACTTGCCTGTTTGTGTAGTGGAAAAATCAGTGAGTCTTGGCCCCGTCTAGACCGCAACAAAAACTAATAAAATAAATAAACATAAAAATTGTCATAACATTTTTTTAATCACTATTGCTTTAAAAGCACAAATGCTAAAACCATACAGTTACGCATTCATACAATGAACAATACCACTCGGACATTTAGAATACTTGCATTTGAAAGAGGTAAAGATACTTGATTGGAATGATTTTTTAAAAGTTGTTCCTCTTGGCACTCTTAATATCATGCTCTCCCTTTTCTTTCAATATTTTTAGTTCAAATTACATATACTACTGTTCAAATGTTCAGGGCCAGTAAGATTTTTTTTTTTAAAGAAATCATTTTATTCAGCAATAATTAATTCACAAATAAATGACATTTTAAAATATATTAAAATGGAAAACAGTTCTTTTAAATTGTAAATATATTTCACAATATTACTGTTTTTACTGTATTTTGGATCATATATATGCAGGCTTGGTGAGCAAATCACTTTCTTAAATTTTATTTTTTTAAATCTTACCGACCCCAAACTTTTTGGGGGGGGGGGGGTCTCTATAATGTACACTATGGCACACAGTGCTCTTCTTCATACACAGATCAGCCAATTGGTTCAAAACCCCTTTATGCCTTCAGTTCTTACTGTTCTTGAGGACCGCTGACTACAGACTACCTTTTAAAGGGTACTCTAGAGCTGGGGACACTGCAATATAGCTTCAGTACTGTACTGGTAAAACAGTGTAAGGGTTCCTCAGTCCAGATTCCACTCACATAACCACTGCTGACACTGTGCCTGTTGCTCCTCACTCTCCACTGGGCTGCTCCTCCTGTGCACTGGCTCTGGATCTTCTTGGATTTCAGTTTGTGGTTGTGTCAAAATATTCTTCAGTAAATCCTCCAGAACATTCACACATCTTTGTGGTGCCCATTTGGAGTCGAGGGTGGGTACAAAGGGATCTGGGGCTGTGACGTGGATGGGTTCATTCTCTAGTGGGATGTGCAAGAAGTAGGCGTGCAGCATCATGCGATACGGAGCATTGTCTGTGCGTAGACTGTAAGTGTAGTCTCCCACTATGGGGTGATCAATTGCGCTGCAGTGAACTCGGAGCTGGTGCGTCCGTCCTACAGGGTTTTTGATACTTTTACTTTTTTTTTCATTTGACAGTATGTTTCATCTATATTTTGTCTGTATTGTTGATGATGCTGTACCTGTCAGTGGCTGCAGAAGCACTTTTGTCACTGGATCTCCGTCATATTCTCCATACTCTAAAACTGTCAGCTCTGTTTGACAGGTCTTAGGATTCTCACAACCTACCACACATAATATGAAATTTATGCATGAATGCGTTTCTATTAGTTTAAAGGAATAGTTCATCCAAAAATGAAAACGTGCTCATCCTCAGGCTATCAAAGATGTAGATGAGTTTGTTTGTTCCTCTCTGTTTACCCTCGGGGATCAATTTAATGATGGAATATCGTATAATAATCGCTTATATCACTTGCTCACTAATGGATCCTCTGCCGTGAATGGGTGCCGTCAGAATGAGAGTCCAAACAGCTGATAAATAGTGACTCTAGTCCATCAATTAACATCTTGTGAAATGAACGCTTGTTTGTTTTTTTGCAAACACCTCTCTGCTCAGAAATGCTGCTCTTCCGTCCCCTATGCTCCTTAGCCTCCTCTGGGCTTCAAGTGAACCAACAAATGTGGTATTGTCTGCATAGGAGAGAAATATACACAGAACAAGCACCGTTTACATGCAAAAACAGTCCCGACGTTTTCTTAAACCAATAGTCCCCGGGGATTATTGATGTGAGAGGATTTTTCCACTGAAGGAAGCATTATTATGGATTATGGACATATTTGGCAGGAAGTAAGTAACTCACCGTTAACACCTTATGATGGATCTGTTGCTTACAAACACACAGCTTTTCACACAGACATGCATTAGGACTGGAGTGTGTGATATTGTGGATTATGTGATGACTTTATCAGCTGTTTGGACTCATTCTGACGGCACCCATTCACTGCAGAGGAACCATTGGTGAGCATGTAATGCTAAATTTCTCCAAATCTGTTCTGCTGAAGAAGCAAACTCATCTACATTGTGATGGCCTTAGGGCGAGTAAATGTAAAGCAAATTTTCTTTCATTTTGTGTGTTTAGTTTGGAGCACAAGAGATTCTGACCGTCTGTTCCTTCAGTACACATCATATGGGTCTTGCCCTCTGTGGTGTTCTTGCCGATCGCAAAGTCCAGTGCCATTTTCTCCTCAGCCACAATATCACGGACCTGCACAGGAAATATTAATGCCCTATATTATTATGAAAAACCTTCTATACATCCAAATCCAGTGAACGTCTGAATGTTACAGTACCAGAGCGAGATAAGCTTTGGTCACAAGTCTGTCTTTAAAACAGCGGTACGCATGCCCTGCTGCTGCCTTGTTCAGTGCTACACACAAAGCACCACTAGTAGAGAAATCCAGTTGATGGCAAAACCTGCAGAATATCAGAATACACACGAATGAACTACTGATAAGATACATGTGCTTGTTTAAATAATTGTTCGTCTCGGCACATAGCAAAGTAACAGAAAACCTGAAGCCGTAGTAGGTGCCAGGATCTGCAAGCTCTGGGAAGCGATGCTTCAGCTGACTCTGGACAGTCTGTTTCTCATACCACATTTTGCTGTCGATACGGATATCCCAGTGTTTGTTGACAACTATATAGTTTGCGCTGTGGTACAAAACACACAAGTTCTCCAGGCTCGCAGGCTCCATGCTTCCCTTCTCGTGCAAAGCAAGACCAGTGTTATTCTTCTTCTGTGTGGTGCATCAAGAAGCTTTGTGACAATATTTATAATGACCAATAAAGACTGACTATTAAAGGCACAGTTAGCATATGCTGTTTGCCTTGTTGCATTGTTATTGACCCAGCTTTAACTGTTGTTGTGCAGCATGCTGGTTGTGGATTATTAACGTCCAGGATTGTTTTTCATTCCTCTGCGCAGAGCAAACTTACGTTTATGTTACGTTCTGTGCCGAGGCTTCGGAGCGTGTGTCGAGAGGAAGCATTAGATCGCACACGCTTTATTCAGTGGTCGTGCAAAAAATGTCTTACTCCGACTGCTTTTCGTTTCTTTTTCTTCTTCTTTGGTATTTTATTGGCGGTTAGCAAACCAACTAATAGGTGCATTACCGCCACCGACTGGACTGGAGTGTGGATCGAGATTTATGCTTTTCGTTTCTAGTTTACAGCGTAGATTAAATACATTGACTTCGATAGACAATTTCCTTAAAATCCCATGCGTAACTGGCAGACATTATAGTTTCAAAATAAAAGCCTTATTATTTTAAATATTGCGCATACAGAGTATTCCATAATTTAAATGACATTATTATGTAATTCAACAGCTATCAGTTAAATATAACTTAGTAAATAATAATTCCGATTCGTGAAATAGTTTTGAGTCGGATCTTTTCAATGAATTGGATTAGTTCATACGGTTCAATAGCTCGGTTTCTGGGGCGGTTCTTTGAAATAAACTGTTCAAATGAACCGATTCGCTGAAACGTTCTCTTAATAGTGACGCATGACTCGTGAATGAATCATTCGTTCAAGTCGGATCTTCTCAATGAATTTGATTCATTCAGGTTTGAACGAACTATTCAAAAGAACCGATTCGCGGAAAACAGCCGGACTTCCCCCGACAAAGTGCGCACGCGCACCTCAAACTTATGTTCAGTTTGTCGCAGTGAATTGTGGGATAGAAGTTCACAGATATGGCGTCCAGTGTGCTTGCATATTGTGTGCGCTCCGTCGCCCGCGCCACTGCAAGGTTAAATCATGGCAACGCGTTCACAAGATCCGCCTGCGCGCCTCTCGTCTCAAAGCAGCGCCCGCTCTGTGTCATTTCGTGCAGCCAGCGGACGAGGTGGACTGAACTAGTGCGGGTGAGCGTTCTGCGGATGGGGAATGTTTGTCTCTGTGGCCTACTACACAGTGACCTACCTGTGTCTTTCCGTGCATGACAGCTGGCAGCCATACAAAGTTTAAGTAGTGTGCATTCACAACATACATCAACCACATCAGTCACTAGTCTTTTCCGGCTGTGACCTGCAAGGCTTTAAATAGCTGATCAGTTAACTTAATAAAACACCAAGAGTTTATACATACTACGACTGTGTGCATCTTTACAGCTACTACATTCCGTCAGTCTCCTTTCATTGTCGCTATTACTGAAGTGGCTGTTCACTTCAAAAATCAAAATTGTCAACATGTCGTTCCAAACCTGTATGGTGTGACTTCATTTCTTATGTGGAACACAGATGATGTTGGACAGAATGACAGCCACATAATTTAACATTCTGTTCAACATCTTTTATTACAGAACCAAAAAAATGAAGAGATAAGAGAGAAAAGAGAGATGTCTCTCCCCCCGTCCCCCTGTAACAAACAAAAGATGTCGGACAGAATGTTGGAGGCTGATAGATTCGGTCACATTTTACGTTCTAATGATCTTCCTTCTAATGAACCTGGTATTGTGCACATGGACTTTTATTGGTTCTGTGATAAATTGCTTATGTTCCTCATCTGCAAGTCATTTTGGACAAAGCATCTTCAAAGTGAATCAATGTAAATGTTTGAATGTCTCTAGATTTCAGGTCCGTCTGTTCATCCGAGTCGGCATTACGGGGATCTTCCACCCCTCACTTTAGAGAACATTGAAGAGCGTGTCTTGTACGTCCTTAAACTGTATGACAAGATCAGTCCAGACAAGGTGAGAGATACTTTATACTTACTGTACTGTAATATTACATAGGTTGTTTTGTATGTATATTCTAGTCTCCAAAATACTGAAATTCGAAGAACAATGATATGCAATTTCTGTGTTAACTGAAAACTGCATACCTACCTACCATATTACAATACATTTCATTTAGAAAAAGTTCCCACCAGTTAATGCATTAACAATGAGCATTACATTTGGTACAGTTTTTATTAATTTCTGTTGACCTTAATAAAAATACAACTGTTCATTATTAGTTCACATTAGCTCAGGTCCATTAAAAATTAAGATATACAACTTTTGATTTTCATAATGTAGTAATGAACATTACGATTAATAAATGCTTGAGAAGTAATTTTTTTTCATTCATTGTTAGTTTGTGTTTTTTGTAGTTAGACAAGCTGCTCTTTTTACATTGAGATATTGTATATACAGATTCCTAGCATCAATCTCTGATACTTTTTCGCTCCTCAAGCTGCAAACATCATCTCATTTCATGAAAGATCTGGGGCTGGACAGCTTGGACCAGGTGGAGATTATAATGGCTATGGAAGATGAGTTCGGTTAGTATGGGGTTGTTCCCGTACCATTAAAGCATATCACAGGTTTCAAATATTTTCTAAACATTTGATTTGAATTGTGGTGCTCAAACACATTGTTCCATCCGCAGGATTTGAGATACCAGACGCAGAGGCTGAGAAGCTTATGACTCCTGCGGAGATTGTACAGTACATTGCAGATAAAAAAGATGTTTATGAATAGAAGCAAGTCATATGGTAAGTCCTTTTAAATTAATACTTAGATTGTAGGCAACCAGTGCATGCTTGGTAATTTTCTCTTAGTCTCATGTCTTTTTTGTTTCAGGTACGGATCGACTCTATATTAAACAATTCGGATGTTTGGCTGCATCCAGTGTCTGTCAAACTATTTTCTTCTGTCTCTTGCTTATGGAGTCAACTGCCTTGTCATGTACTGTTGTATTTAATGAAAATGTCACTATAAACTCATTGGAACCTGAGCTGAAAATAAAGCCAAGACTAAATTGTAATTCTTCAGTTTGCATTGCACCAAGTGAAGCCTCATTGTAATTCCTCTAGTGGATGAGTAGTGTTACTGCAACTTAAATTCAAGGTCAGTGCCACTTTAAAAATGTCAGTGCAAGAACTTAAAAGATGCTGTGCAATATTTCCATCAAAATACTGCATCCTTTCACCAGATTAAAATGCATAATTGTAAGTAAACCATAGGATGATGTTTTAAAAATGTGTGGAGCTTTCAACACTTCTTTGGGCATACGGAGGCAGATTTTTGATCATGTTTCTCCAAGATGTTTCCATGTACTCACTGGATAAAGGTTTTAAAAATTCAGACTGATTCACTATAGAATTTAGACTGAGTTGTGTACCAGTTTGTCTAAAGCATGATTAAAAATATACAAATAAAAAAACTTTTCCAGGCCTGGGAAGGAAAAAAAAAAATTTATTTCCTTTTTTTTTAGGTTTTTCATAAATGCAAAAGCACTCAAATCTATGTTGTTTTTTTTTGGAAATTCATTTGGTGCTGCTAGTGGCACAGAAATTACACTGCAGCTTTAAAGGTGTATTAGGTCTTTTAAAGCTTTTTTAAAAGATCATTATTTTGTGTATTTGGTGTAACAGAATATGTTGACATACATATAATTTTTCAAATACTGTACATTATTGTAGGTCCTCTATGCCCCCCCTCTCTCAAATGCTTAGTTTTCTACAAAGTAACTCCTTCGAAAAGCACTGTGTGCTCTGATTGGCCAGCTGACCCACTGCATTGTGATTGGCCGAACATCGCAAGCACTCATCGGAAATGTAACGCCCCTTACCATAATCACAAGCTTCATCTTTAAAAATAAATGTAAAGACAGAGCCCGAAAGGGGAACTCCACTGTGATGTGACCCTGTCTGTCTCTCTCACGCACGCGCACGCACGCACACACGATGCGCAAATACTTAAACTATTAACAAAACAGTAGCTGATTCAGAAGCGCCAGATTGTCATAGCAAAGTCAGAATTACCTCCTCTCCTAGGTTCATTGAAACGGTGTCCCTAAACGGCATTGCTGTTCTGTTGTAAGTAATCAAATCTAAATGCATCTACTTTCGGAAGGCCAAATAAAGTGCTTTTGCTTTCACCTAGAAACACACAGCGTCTCCCTGACATGGCTGCTTCAACACTACCTGCGGTTACTGAAACCACTCCTTTCTTTGTGCACACATTTGGGCGGCATTATGCTAATATTTCCACATAGTGAGGTAGATATGTGGGGGCGTGTTAGAACGAGCCGTTTTAGGGGGGAGTGGCAGAGTCTCACTTTGATAAAGAATATCTATTTGGATTTGAGACTTTAGTCTTTGCAACTTCAGGGATCTTATCTATGCACAATCAGCTTGTAACATTCCAAAGAGAAAGGAAAACTTGAAATCGCATCATATGACCCCTTTAATATTTAATTGGCCTTAGATTATATAATGGCACCAGCATGTGGTATCTCAAAAAAGTTTATCATGACATGAAAATACCATATTTGCAAGAATATGCCACCCATGATTTATTCTGCAGTGACCAATAATAGCAGGATTACTGAGCTACAGCAATTTCAGGAAGATTGTTGATGCAAAAAGTGTTTTCCCAATTGCACTTGTAGTAAAAGTATATTAAAGACAAAAAACATTGCACACCATATCACTGTTAGGCTTTATTGCGGGTTGTACCCAAGTTATACAGCTTTGTATTCCGATATCAAGATCAGGACTTTACACACAGTTATTATCAGTCTACAAGTACAGCCAACAAAAGACCTAAAAACTACTCTATTATCTCAACTACCTCGTTACATATGCACTTAAGGGTACTAAAATTGAAAACCAAGCAACAAAGAGAAGAAAAAAAACTAAAAGAAAAACAGCATTACAGGAAACATTCATCACTACACATTTGAATATCTACCATGTATTACTAGACTAAACCTTGTGTCAATTGTTACCAATACAAATAAGGATTGTCCTTCAAAAAGTGCAGTTCCCCAAGTTAAAATTCTAAGATGACCCCAGGAAGACGCTGAAAAGAACTTCCTGCTCATTTAAGTTATCTTATTGATGTTTTATTTCTATTCATTTTCAAACAGTCTACCAAAGCAGTGTGCATATAGGTTACATGTGAGCAAACTATTTTCTTGACAGACCACTAGAAGAAATGTTGGAGTTGAGAATTTGCTATTCCACAGCCCGTTCTGTGAGGAGCGCTGTGAAAAAGGAAATGTTAATGCAACCCTCCATTTGCTACAACTGGCCAATTTTTCGTGACAAAAAGTGAAAGAAAATTTCAATCATGGCACATTACAGGAATCGTATTTTTAAATCCGACCACTACCGCGGTCAGGATTTCATTAAGCAAAGACCGAGACATGGAAGCCTCACCCTACTGCATAGACTCTCTTAGAATTTCCCCATGGTGGAAGTTTCGATTTAAACTCGTTCATCCATTTTCTTGTGCTGGTTTTACTAAAGCTTTTCGGGTTTATAATGACATGACAGCAATACTCACAGTTTAAGTCAATTGCCTTAGCACATTGTTCAACAGTAGGAACCATTTAAAAGACATGGGTATATTTGCTCACAGGATCAATCAGAAAAGAAATGACATTTTCAGTACAAAAGTAGAATGTCAGGCCAAGTCACTTTTTCATTTCCTCTACGTTCAACCTGGCTATAAAAATGGGGATTGTACATTGCTCATGAATATCCTCAAAACATCCATTACGCAAGTGACATTTGAAGCATATACATTGTCCAGCTTTTACAAAAGAACAAATCCCTTTCCTCCCCCAACTTGATAATTTGGCATGACAGTGAACTATCAAAATGTCTCAGCATGACAGTTCTGACTAACACCAAACAGCTGCACATACATAAAACTAAATTAAGAGGAAAAGAGGGGAGGGGGAAAAAATGAAAGCAAAATAAACAATTAAAAGTGGAAGTAAACTGGGTGCCAATGGCTTTTCCCTATGCTTTCGAAAGTAAAAAGCCACAAAGTATAAGGAAACTAGCACGTTTGCCAAGACAGCAGGGAAGAACCCATTCAGAACCATTGGTAAAGCACTTCCAGAAAGGACCAACGCTATTCCGGACTCATTCGAACATGTAACTAAAGCACAAAAGATTGAGCGATCCACATCGAGGGAGTAAATAAAGTCACGGCAAAACGATCGGCGATACCTGCAGTTATACGCTCCCAAACAAGAGGAGAATACTTGGGCTCCTGATGCGCAGGAATGGAGTGGACCACTCAAGCTCGCAGGCACAAACGCATGCTTTAAGAGTCTAGCCAATGTACACGAAGAATAAAAAGACAAACAAAAGGCAAAGTCCTCTGTCCATGCAGTCCAGTCTCCAAAAGCTACACTCTGCCTCCAGAACACAAATACAGTACAAGCTTTTCTAGTTCATTGTATACACCAAGTGCAATTCCAAAAACTCCTTTTCGGCTTTCGCTATGTAGTTTCTCTCCAATGTTCCACTTAAAATTTGTCAAACAAACAAAATGAGATAAGCCAGGTCTGGAATTAAGTAAACAAATCCTTTGATTGAAGTATATTTGGTAAAGCAGTCACTTAAAATGGTTCAATACTGGCACGCAACCATAAAGTGAGGGTAATACTCGGGGTTTTGTACGACGAGTCATTAAATATGGATAAGTTAACACACCACACAAGTTCTACTCAAATAAAACAAAAGGGAGAAAAAACAACAGCTTAAACAAATATTAAGGTCCATGGCTTAGCCTAATGCTGACATCTTTCTCTCCCTCCCGCTCTTGAAGCGTCTCATAAATTGTGCACCTAAAATATAGTACAATAAAAGGTAAATAGTCTGTAAATCTATGCACATCATTTAAACTACCAGCAATAGATTACATTCACCTCTAATCCAGCCTTCCTTGGCCACAAGTACAGAGGCAAGCCATTTTCAATGACAAACCAGCTTTGAGGAAGGGGGAAAAAGGGGGAGGGGAAGGGGGAGAAAAAAAAAAAGAACTGAAAATAAAATGGTAATGAGCAGCCAAAACATTGATTTAATAATATTGTAAGGAACTTCAGATTAACGCAACCAAACTGTACACATTACAATCATTTTCTATTTGTAAACAGTTAAAAGCCACTTGACTTGTTGCATCTTCGGACACAATTTGAATCAAGGCAATGAAATGTGGACGACTTTTGCACTGTTAAAATAATCAAACAAGATTTTCTTTAACACCAGCTCTGGCGATGAGGAAAATATATATATATATATCTATATGTAGGTATATATATCAAACGATGTATATGCAAATTACTGAAACATATAAAACATTACTTCAGACAAAGAAAAAGCGATTCTGTAGGCCGAGTCATTGGCTACAGTATGCATAGTTACAGATTTCTGCTTTTTCTTATGACATTTGACAGTTACTTTGACAGTCACAAAGTGAAAAACACTGAGCCACTCAGTGGGAAAAAGGGAAGAAGGACTAGATAGTGATTCAGCAAACCATATTCACTCATTAATAAAAAGACAGCATATTCGAAAAGCAGTAAGTAGAATGTCTCCAGCTTAAAGCAGTTATTTGGCAGAGAAAAACTTAGAGCTATAAGTAGTTTCAGTGCTAAAAGTTGGATTTTCCTACAAGGAGTTTCTATGGGGGAAAACTGGCTATATTTCCTGAGAACCATGCTGGTTATTTAGCAGACAAGAGGAATAGATAAAATAACCAATGACATGGCCAAACACTGATCAGTATTCCCAGAGATAAAAAGCTTCGTCTTCATCCTCAAGATTTTTTTTTAAAGTTTTTTTTATTTTTTTAAGTTTTTTTTTTTGTATTGATCATTTTTGTAAGATTTTTTTTTAATTCTTTATGCATTTTTTTCGTTTTTTTTCTCCATTTAAAATAAAAAGAAGAATGACCATACTTTCCCCCTCAAAAAGTTTTGTAAACAAGAGGGCACAATGTGATGCCTCCAAAACAAAATTGAAAGCCTATTTTGAAAGTGCTGTTCCCCCTGGCTTGCAGGTCGGGTTTGCAAGTCACAGCTGTGGCTACAGTTTTTTTTAGACTGCAGAGCTAAATTCTTTAGTTAAAAAAAAAAAAAAAAATGGTGCAATACTTATTTCGTAATACTCATCAAATGAATCATAACGCAGCATCTATATCTTGATCTCGAACTCCACAATACCACAATAAGGTAGGCGTACATCAAGGCATAGTAGAGCGCACACTTTAAAGAACATCCTTGAGTAAACAACTACACTGGAACTGTCGGCTCCCTCCATATTGCAGATTATACTGAGAAAACCCACATTCAGTGCAAAGTTAAAAAAGCTCAAACTCCAACATTGTCAGCAAACAAAATGCAAATAATAAAAACAAAACAAAAAAAGAATTGGAATTCAAATAAACAGATGAGCTCAACTGAAGCTTTTTTTCTGTATGAAGAGCACTAACCTGGAAGTGTAAATACATCCTTTCACATTATAGAATTGGCCTGCATAATTCAAGTATTCAAACTGATATGTTTTGGGCTAAAACAAAGTGGACATACGTGCAGAAAAAAAATGTAACTAGTTTCCACAGGGTGACCCCGCATTGTTTTTTTTCTTTTTGTAAGTGAAGAAAGTCTAACTAGTGCCATTAGATTTTTTTTCATATATAATATATATATGGTCATATGATTATGATTAACTATTTCCACATTGAGGTCACGGGTTTGAATGTTAGTTGTTGTTTGTTTTGAAGTCAGAAGGTGAAAGATGCACTACATGGACTCCCCACCTCCCGTCAGGTGGTCAACAGGAAGGAAGGAGCTGATGGGGGAGGGGCTGTTGATTCTCCCCCCGTCACCACCACTGGGGCTCCCCCACAGGCTCGTGGAGTAATTGGGAACGCCCCAGAGAGACGAGCCATGCAGGTCTCCACTGCCGTTCCAGTGATTTGGATCAGTGCGGTTTGGGAAGGGGTGAGAACCCTCGATGGATCCGATCCGGTTCTGAGAAGAGCCCAGCGTCTGCCAGCTAGGAGAGGCAGTCATTGACTGACCTTGTGCAAAGAAACGATTAATTTCCTCTTCACTAGCAAACTCTGCTAGAATAGTAGTGTTCCCTAATACACACCTGAGGAGGAAGAGGAAGAGCAGAACCTTAATCAGTATGGTGCCTCAATCTCATTCTAATTTTTGTGAACTTCAGCATGGAGTTCTGGAAATCTGAAAATGGCTTTGCACATTATTATAGGATTGGATTGAAAGAAAGCAGGCTGATAAACCATTCATTTTAACAGATTTTTGTAATGAAAAAAAAAAAAAGCACGGTGTATGCAAAACTATCATTCAAACTAAAAGGAGGACCTTCAAATATTGCTGTGGACAACAGGAGTCAAAAAGGTTGAGAACCACTGAATTGCATACATGGATTTCTTAATGGAAGAAAAATATTGCTTTCAGATGCACTGACAAGTAATTAAATGTAATATAGGATTTTAAACCTCAAAATAGTACTCACGCACCACAAGAGTATAACATGAACTTGCAGTCTAATGCCTCGTGCACACTGGGACGATTATCGCGCGCGCTTATCGCCAGCACTTTTCGACGCGTCTTGTGTGTTCATAACCAAGCGATTTTCGCTGGCAATGAGCTGAGTGAACGTGCAAATTCACTCCCTGACATTAGATGGCGCTTAATGAAAATAAGAAATACCCAGAAAATATATATATAAATATATATACACAAACATTACATATATAGATTAAAACACCAGAAATACACATCGAATCCTAGTTTGATCTGCAGTCCCTCTCCATATCTCCCTCTAATCGAGATTTTGAGTCGCCTGTCACACTTTGTAGTAAAAGCCCTTTGTGTTCAGACCAATGAGACCAGCAGCTCGACCTTCATCTTCCTAGATGCATCTTCTTCGTATACTTACTTCCTCTCGTCGTTAGGTATCAATTGTGTGCGGCAAGACCATTTTGTGCTGAGCGCCACCAAGTCGTGTTTACTGTAAATTCAGCAGCCTCCGGCACGTGAACAAATGCACAATCTCATTGGACGGCAGTTTTTTACGATGGAGCAAATCAAACCAAAAAAACAGACCGAGGCGTTTTTAATAAAAAATGAAGCTTTTACGCCTCGCGTTTTGCGGTTGTGCACACTCTCATTGGCACCCTTTGTTTAGTCACGAGAGTGCACAAGCCTTAAAGCTGTACATTTTCTGAAATTTCTAATTCTTAAAATTAAAACCATTCAATATTTTTGATAAATCTAGTTATTTCAGGCAGAAGTGATCCAGTTATGTCTTGATCACTAAAATCCTCTTACACCACTTAGTAATTATTAGGGCTGGGTTTTGACACAAATTTCACGATTCGATATGATTCTCATTCACAAGCTTGCGATTCGATTACCAATTCGAGTCATATCGATTAATTTTGGGATATATGAATGATTGAATGAATGATGTATTTATATAGCGCTGTATTGTGTATTGTTGTACACCCAAAGAGCTTTACAATCATATGGGGGGGTCTCTCCTCAACCACCACAAGTGCAGCATCCACCTGGATGATGCGAATGCAGCCACAGGACAGCGGCGCCAGTGCGCTCACCACACACAAGCTACAGGTGGAGAGGAGAGAGAGTCATAGAGCCAATCAAGTGGTTGGGGATTATGAGGAGGCCATGATTTTACACCCCTACTCTTTTACAAGAAGTGCCATGGGATTTTTACTTTTACAGAGAGTCAGGACCTCGGTTTAAAGTCTCATCCGAAAGACGGTGCTTTTTACAGTATAGTGTCCCCATCACAATACTGAGGCGTTAGGACCCACACAGACCACAGGGTGAGCACCCCCTGCTGGCCTCAATAACACTTAGCTTCCAAATAATTATATATATATATATTATATTATATATATATATACACACACACACACCAAATGGACATATATCACAGGGCTAGGAGTGCAATGAATCGCCTGTGATTTTGAACTCGATTTTGTGTAGCTTGTCAGTGAACTACGGCTCTGTGTAGTAAATCCATCTGAAAGCACGTGCTGAGATTTACTACTAATCACAGGAGCGCCTTTACTGAACAGATGTGCATGAAAATCGCATTTGAATTTTTGCACAGCCCTAATATCAAGATATCTATATTTTTTACCCAGCCCTAGTAATTATTAGCTTTCATTGTAAAATTTCTGTTCTTTACCCACATTGGAAAAAAAAGAAAAGAAAAGATGGACTTACATGTGCAGTGACTTCTGGGCTTTTGCCGCCTCCTCCTTAGAGCTGTAGCAGACGACAGCGTTGCCATGGGGAAGGTTCAGATGGAATGTGATCAGTGGACCGTGCTGCATGCACAGAGTTCGCAAGGTGGAGCCATCAATCTGTAAAACATAGGCATGACTTGTTACCCAAGAAATTATTCTGTTGTAGCTTTATATTTAAAATAACATCTAGGTTTCTACATGGAGCATTTCCTTTAATAAACCATTCATTACAAAATAGTTACTGAGAGTTGGCCATTGAGAATTGTTAACTCGATCATGGTGAAATTGAATTTACATGAGCAGGGGGACTACATTTATATCAAAATGGTTATTAAATTCAACAAAACGCAACCCATTGCCCAATATATAGCTTACAGACTAAGAGAAAGGAAAGTATTTGTGTGCCTGATACTTTACATTAAGCCCAACAGATTTGTTTTTCTTTCAAACTTGTATTGGAAAAAAATATATATTTGTAATTAATGCAAAATGTTTTCTGCTAAAAAATGCTGCAAAAATCAGGCAGTGTGAATGCTATATGACCTGCTAAAATGAGTCAGTGTATTCTAAATCATTATATGTCTTACCTGAGGTGTGAGGTTTTTGAGAACAAGCCAATTAGTTCTCCCTGAGCTGCTGTCACCCCAGCTGGAACCTGTGGACAATGATCATTTCAAGTGTCTCTCATTTCTTTAAATTCTACATCATTTACACTATTAACAGAGTTTATGTAGGCGAAAGGGAATATAGCTGTGACTAACCAGAGTTGAATCTGGATTCAGAGCTACCCCAGCCTGCCAGTCTCAGAGAGCTGTTGTCCCAAGATGAGGGCTGTTTCTGGCCAGTCAGGCCAGGTGGGGGGCGGGACGGAGCAGAGATACCTTTTGAGGGGAGAGGAACCTTCCACAGCTCGTGAGCCAAAGAGGTGTTGGTGACTGTGCCAGGAGACCATTTGGAGTCACTGTTTCTGGCTACAGGGAAGAAAAAAAAAGGTAAAGTCAAAGGAGCATATGAGGGTCACAGGCCTGCATGGCTATGCCTAAACAACTGCCCACCAACCTGAAGTGCTTTGTGCTGTACTGCTGAGGGAACTATTGTGGTTGGAGGCACGAATGGATGTCCAGGCACTATTTGAAGGCAGCGTGGTGTTAAGTGATGAGGATGGCCCTGGAAGAACAAAATAAATAAATTCATTGGCGAAAACACTAATACATACAAATCAGCAAATTACACTAAAGTTTAAACATTTGGGGTCAGTAAGGTTTTTTGTAAAGTTTTTGAAAGAAGTCACTTTTTAAAAGAAGTCTGCATTTAATTAAAAATACAGTAAAAATAGTAATATTGTGAAAAATAATTAAAATTTAATACAACTATTAAATTACTAGTCTATTTTACTATATTTTAAAATGTAATTTATTCCTGTGATGACAAAGCTGAATGTTCAGCAGTCATTACTCCAGTCTTCAGTGTCACATGATTCTTCAGAATTCACTCTAATATGCCGATTTTGTGCATAGTAATAATTAAAAAAAAAATGGTATCAATATTGAAAACAGCTGCTTAATATTTTTGTGGAAACAGCAAAACATTTTTTCAGGACTCTTTGATGAATACACAGTTCAAAAGAACTGCATTTATTTATTTGTTTTTTAAGTGTAAACGCCTTTTCATTTTGATCAATTTAATGCATCCTTGCTGAATAAAATAAATATTTCACTCAATAAATCTTACTGACCACAAACTTTTGAATGGCAGTATATACTGATATAGCTGGTTTACCAGATTGCTTACCATTGTTCCTGTCCCTGAGGTGATCAACATCCCGGACTGTATTAATGGAGAGACTATTAATCACACTGCCAGGAGTGACAAATGGATCAGTTTCAGGATCAATGTTCGGATATCCTTTCCAGGGCTCACCAGGACGGAACTCTGCCAAACAAACATGACACCGTGAGCTCATTTGTGCTACAATGGTACAGCACCATGCTTGACCATCTGAGCGTCTCTGTAATATTTTGTTTCAATGCCAGATTTGATTGGAACAAGTAAAGCAGAAAGCAATTGGGTCCGAACCTGGTGGCCAGTTGACATTGGGGGAACCATGAGGTGATTTGGCACGGCTGGGCCAGCCATCTCCCACAGAGCCAGGAGGACTGATGGGAGCGTTACCGGCATTGATGAAGTCATATGGACCAAAGGGCGAGTCTTCAAGCCTCAGGCCAGATGTTATAGCACCTATAGTAAAATCACATCCATCAGATTTTTCTCACACTTTCAAAACTGCCTATGAAAAACTTTTTTTTGTTGAGAAGTTCAGGGCTTCAAAATTATGACAAAAAACCTTATTGGTGATTATTTTCCTTGATGTTGCATTTATTATTAAATGGAATTAATTTTTTTTGTGTAGGTCAACTGCATGGCATTCTTTATTTACACATCCAAAACTCAAATAATTTACTGCTGTTTTATACATCAGATAATCAATGCGGTCTAAACACTCAACTTCACACTCTTAACAGCAAAAAAATAAAAATAAAATAAACCCAAAATTTAAATCACTATGTCAATTGATTAGAGCTGTCATATTTTTTTTAAATATTAACTGTGCAGCCCTAAGACTGATTATGAAATAAAAAGAAAAGAATATAAAATAGAGAAACCCACCAGATTTGCTGGGGTTTTGATCAAGTGGCGAGTTAACGGAAATGTCCATGGCAGTCCACTTCTTCAGACGGGACTGTGGCTCCTTAAAACCAACACTACCAATGTCGAGGTTGCTTACATTCAAGTTTGAGTTAAAACCTAGAGGAATACAACAAATAAAAAAATGTAAATTAAAAACCAAGAAAATACACATTCTGCCAGAAAATGATGTTAACAACATGTTTAGTATCCAGGAATTAGCATAAGCAGCAGGTTTAATAAAAATATAATTTCAACAATTCATTAAATTTTTAATTGCACTCAGTACTTTTCCCTCATTAAAGACTTGATAAAGAGTAAAAATAAAGACTTGATAAAGAGTTAAATAATTTATTTTGGAGACAGCGTCACAAGTCAACACTTTAGCTTTTGCGTGACAATGTTCATGTGACTATGGCAGTCGCAACAAACAAAAAATTACAGAGTGCACAATTAGGGTTGGGCTGACAGATGATGCCATCGTCCATCGCCGATGGCTGATAGACATCACGATGTTGAGCCGGCATCGCAATCCCCACACCCCCAAATTTTGTTCCTTTAAATACAAAATGCAAGAGGAAATTTTACTGGGGACAACAAAATAGATAGACTGTATTCACCTCTTGCTGGCAGAGAGCTGCTGTCAGGACAGAAGTTCTTTCCTAGCCGAGGGTTGATGGGAGAGCCTGGCACCATGTGGCCATTGCTCAGCGGTGGGGCTAGGAGGCTATGACTTTGACTAATGCCAGCTGGCTGATAGCCTGACATGTCAGAGGCAAACATCGTGTTGGGCTTGGCAGCTTGGTGCAACAAAGAGTCAGTCTGGCCTACATTAAGATGGGGAGGGCACCCACCTAAAGGGAAATTACTGAACAAGGAACTTTGTTCTTTCTGCAGGTCAGAGGCATTGGGGGGCATGAAGTTCTCTATACAGGACTTGAGGCTGGGCTGGTGCAGCGAAGGTGGCTGAGGGGAAGTCTGCTGCTTCATCAGAGAGGGATCGAGATGGCGGGAAGGCTGGATCATCTGCTGGGATGGACCCAGACCACGACCCTACACATTATCACAAATAGAAAATGTCAAGTCAAACGAGCCAAGAAAGGAGGAACTGGCACACATAAATGGGTCTAAGAGATCACAAACCTGTTCCTGTCGGCTGTTAAAACAGGCATGGCTCTATGGCTTTGGCTTTTTGCTGCAAACGGAGCGCTGAGACGGCGGGGGGAGGGGGGGGGGGGGGGTGGGGGGGGGGAGAGTAAGTTGTAAGTTATCACAGCGGAATGAGGTAACTTATCAGTAAATATCTTCTAGGCTGGTACTAGCAACAAGATCAATACCTGTAACTGATTAATCTGAGAAAGCTGAGACAGTTGGTTGAGTTGGGACAGCTGGTTTAACATAGCCACCTGCTGTGGGCCAAACAGAGGGTTCAGACCTCCATTATTGGGAGAGTACTTCAACAGGGGTGAGGACTGAAACGAGAATGACACAGTTGTATGAAAACCTTATGGAAATAATAAAAAGATATTATCCAAAATAAAGTGTGCATGGTTACATATGGTCTCCAAATTAAAATGCATCATGTCTATGGCAGCTAAATTGAGAACATTTATTTTATTAATATAATACACTTTTTATTATTATATACAGATTTATTTTAATATTTTAAATAATTTACAGTTAAGTAATTCTATATATTTTTTAGAGGATAAATAGTGAGCCTCAACATGTGGAACCCTCAATACTTTTAAGAGGGCTGCACAATTAATCTAAATCAAACAAAATGTGTGATATGGTTGTGATTTAATGAAAAATATATGAATTGAATTCAGTGTAAAGTGCAGCATTGTGTTTTTACATGTGGGAAGCTCATGGTACGGTGTTTTCAGAATTTAGAAGAAACGCGTTGGCAATACTACTACTAATACTAATAATAATAATAATGTATATAATAATTAAATTTTAGAGTAGTACTATTTCTTTTTTTTAAGAACACATTCAAATTGTGCAGCCTTACTTTTAAGGGTCAATTTTTATTCATTTCCAGGCCTGGAGTTACACTTTGGAAATTCCCTGATATTTCCAGGGCCACGGGAACCCTGTGCACCACACATCATCATCTTAGAGTAAGCTGGGATTTAAAAACCCAAATGGCATTACCTGAGAGGGAAGTATTGGAGGAGGCACTTGGTTGCGTAGACTGGGCTGAGCAGAGTTCAGAGGTTGTGCTGGAGGCTGCTGGGCATTCCGGCCTTGTGCTGCTGCATTACCGACACCGTACATGTTTACATTCTGTGAAAAAGCATAACACACATGTGAATGAGCATCCAGCAACCCAGTGCATTCACAGCTTCAGCACACAAGGAGCAGCATGCACTAACTCACCTGCCTAACAGAGGCAGAGTTTGGATGGTGAGGCAAGCTGCACTGGTTTGGCAGTGAACTAATTGTAGGGGGAAAGCTGACCTTCTGCATGGAAGCGATTTGTGAGTTTTGGGATTCCTCTGCTACAGAGCTATCATTTACAAGCAATGAAAGCTGAAGCACAATCACAGGCCAAGCAGAGTGAGGTGCAGGACGCAGAGCACAACAGCAGTGAGGAATTGGACAAAGACCAGAAGGAACATCAGGCCAACAGAGAAAGAAACATCAACAGCCACAGAAAAAGAGAGAGAAAGGGCTATGTTAGCATCCTCTTTGGCATGTTTTAGGAACAGGAGAGCTTTCTTAAATTTTAATTAGTTAGGGAGGCAATGGCGAAAATTGGGATAAGAAGAAAGTCTACGACTACTGAAAGAGCTGATTTAAATACCCCATGAAATTGATTGTAGCATTTCCTAATAAAACAGGAAGTTTGGGCTGTCACATCACAGCCATAAACCATGATTTGCTGAATATTTTGGATATGCTTATGAGCACATCATCATCGATATTTCTGGCCTGTTTTTCTGGAAGACTGCAAATTTCATGTGTATATAAGGTATTACTTCACTTTTAGAAGCATATAATCTTAGATCTAACAGACATGATCTTATACAGCAGTTCTCAACTGGGGGCCGGTGCCCAGTAGGGGCCTCAGCAAATTTTCAAGGGTGCCCTCAGGAGGACTGAAAATGTTTTTAAAAGACAAAACAATTTTAAAGATAAGCTAAAACAATTTAATACACCCTCTTAATAACAGTTCTTAGAAAGATCTTAACTTCAGGAATACTGAAATTTAATTAGAATTAGAATGAATTATTAGGTTATTTACTAATTGTAATCCATGGACACTCCAAGTTTCTGTAAATTAGAAAATGTGTTCTGAAAACATAATAATCATAGCGGATTTACCAGAGGAAACCTATTCATTATGGACAAAGGGGGAGAATAAAAAAGTTAAGATTCACTGGCCTTGAAGCCATAAACCTTCCATTTTTATCATGGGGTCTTCAAGTTGCATTCTCGTCCCATAGAGGGTGCCAAAGTACCCAACAAGCAGGAGTATAACTGGAGAAAATGAAGGACGGTAAGAAATAACTGACCTTATCCATATAGGGATTACGGTCTATAGGAGAGTCTTTGTGGATCTGGTGGCGTGAAGCAGTATTTTTCCCATACTCTCCGATATTAAAAACGTGCTTGTCAACATCAATGCGCTTGTCTGTCATTCCTGCCGAAGATGAGAAGAATTTATAGATTTTACAAAAACATGCTAATACTCATGGACTACAACAAACATCACTCAGCAATATCAGCACTGGAGGAGAATGTAAATGTGACCTACCTCCTAACATATCCATCTTATTGCTCTTCAGGGAATCTTCAGCAGAATCCCTCTGTAAAATGACAAAGCAGCATCAACATGCTATCTACTAACTTTCTGCTTCATAAAGGATTTGGGGACACATAATATTTAGTATAAACAGGTTTCACAGAAAAGTATAGCAATCAGACTTGATCCTTACAGGGTACATGTTGTTGAGCTGTTTCACAAGCGGATTCATCCATGGAGTATCATCTTGCTTACTGGGTCCTTTGTTCAGCTAATGGAAAGGAGGATAAAAAAATAAATAAGCAAGCAAAATGTACACATATAATTTTGTCCTCGCAATTAGATTAAACCAGGAGTAGGCAAGTTCGGTCCTAGAGAGCCGCAGTCCTGCAGAGTTCAGCTCCAACCCTAATCAGACACACCTGAATAAGCTAATCAAGGCTATATAGGCAGGTGAGGGTTTTTTTCAGGGTTGGTGCTGAACTCTGCAGGACTGCGGCTCTATAGGACTGAACTTGCCTACCCCTGGATTAAACGGTAAATTCAGTGAATAATTCTTTAAGCAGCCCTGCAAGGCGAAATGAGGTCTTAATTATTACCTTTGGAGGCACCTTCTTGTAGGGCCAGTTTCCATGTTGGTTCATTTCCTGTGATAGATTGTTGTTCCACATGCCCATCTCTAATTCCTTTTCCTCCTCCCAGTTGGAGTGCACTGTCATGGACATCTCCTCTCCTCCCCAGTTATCTTGCATAGGTTTGGATCCTAAAAAGTCAAAATAAAACAAATTAAAAATGGAGGGGAAAAAAATTCAATCACTGAACATTATTTCCCCGATATTTAAATTGGCAAAAACAAGAAGAAATTAAGTCAAAGAAAGAAAAAAAATTAAAGAAAGTTCTTTGCCCCAATTGGAGATGGGACGTACCAGACTTGTGCTGTGACTGCTGTCCTATAGCAGCGTTGCCCCAGCTACTGCCTCCTGAGTCTTTCCAGCTGGAACCTGTATTAACAGGCTTTTCCCAAGCAGATGTGCCATTGTCCACAGTGACAGGTGGAGTAGCATGCTCACCCCAGGTAGAGGACTCCATTTTTTGTGGCCCACCATATGGCTCTCCCCACCCTGTGATCACAAAGCAAAAATAAACAAATAAATAAATACTAATGATCAAAGAGCAGTATACAAATGTTATATTGTTTTGCACATAATGTTGTGAAGGCAACAAAAGAGAAAACTACACAATTAAAAGGTATATGACTATTTTGTAAACAAACCCAAATCTGTCAGAGCAAACAAGAATCAAAGTGTAATGCATAAGCTACATGGAAAATAACTATGCAACAACTAATTTGAATCTAAACAAAGTTTTTAACATACTTGACAACCTTACGTCATTTAAAAACTGAAATCTATTTAACAAAGACAATGCAATTAATATTTACAAACAAACTTTCCAATGGCCCAAATCCGAACCTTGCATAAACATGCTTATGTAAGCTTTGTTTACTCTGAAGTCCTTCTGATGGATCAGCTTACATTTAACCACTGAGGTTTTTGCACTTTCACCATCCAGCATATGCCCTGAATACTTCCTTCAAAAATAGCCCTGTTCATGTGTGCCCTGCTGCTCAAGTTGCTGCCATATGACTGCACCATCGGTCAGAATGTAATCCAAGCCTGTTTTTCCCTGAGCACAGCTTATCCACAGCCAGTTCTAAATCAAGTAGGATCATTATTTGAACATACACCTTTACATTTTCTGTTTAGCAAATAATAAAAAATAACAGAAAAGGCTGCACTTCTACAATGTATATGCATTCCTCTGCACTGCATAAACACATTTATATATAGACATGCACACACAAACACTTACTCGTAAATTCAGTGCTTGTCAGTGCTGGGAAGTATTAGAGGAAAGGGGTGGGAGGAAAAAGCGCATCCAGGGAAATTCCAAAGGGATGACTTCATGACTAAAGCTAAATATAATGGGCGAGTAATAATTGCCAAGACACTGCCAAAAAGGAAGACACCCACCTGAGCTGCAGTTCTTTTCCTTTGGAGCCATAGAGCTTTGGGCTTGTGGGGGCTGAGAAACAGCCATGCCATCCTGTTCTGCAGCAGTGTCCTTGTTCCACATATTTACGTTGCTGAACTTATACTTGTTGGGATCTCCCCATGCTGAAGTACCATCATCAATCTCCATTCTACGCCTGATGGATTCAGGTGATGGATCTTCCCATCCAGTGGATTCTTCTTTTTTGGAGGCAGCAGGCACTGGGCCTCCCAGCCATCCTGTAGGCTTGTTCTGACCAGGGGCTCCAGTCTGAGAGGTGTTCCCACTCCTGAACATTCCCATGCTGGAATCTTGGGACTTGCCCCACTCTGAAGAGTTGTTCGGTTTTGAATTGTCAACCCAGGTGGGGTTTGATTGGCTTGGTTTGATTGGCTCGCCCCAGGTTTGGTTTTGATTGTTGGTCTTGTGTGGCTCTCCCCATCCTGTGGTTGGACCACTCTGGTCAGGAGTGTTGGTGCCTCTGCTGCCTCCCCAGGTGTTGCTTGTCCCACACCGCCCAGGCTCACTCCAGCCTGATCCAGAGCGGTCGCTGTCACTGTCCCAGCCACCTGAACCAGACTTCTGGGGCTCCCCCCAATGGTTTCCCTTTGGGCCTTCTCCGCCCCATCCCGGCTTTGCCTTTGGCGCATTATTCCAAGAGGACTTCTCATCCTTGCCGCCATTCCATGACGAACCACCCTTGCTCATTGTAACAGAAGGGGCATCCTCCCACCCACTTTGCCTAACTGGGCCTTTGGTTTCTCCCCAGCCAGTTGAAGGTTTTGATTCAGACCACCCAGATACTGAAGAATCGCTACTTTTGTTGGTGCTGGGTCCATCTCCACAACCACCTGAGTTAGATGCCTGAGGGGGAGCACTACCCCAGCCTGTCTGTCCATTTCCTGTCTTTTTATCTGAGCTCGAAACATCCCACGCAGTGTTCTGACGGACTGGAGTTTGTCCCCACCCTGTGTTGGACAGCACACTGGGGTCCACGTCAATTGTAGAGAGAGCTGCATTGATCATGCCCTGCTGATTACCCCTCTTTCGGTTGCCACCACGTTGCCCATCCCTCTCACTGTGACCTCCCGAGCTCTCTCCACTTCCTTCACTGCCTGTAGATTTGTTCCATGTGCTACCTTGTGACGTTTGACCAGAGCTCCCTATACCAAGAGCATCATCCTCCAAGGACTTCCATCCATTTGTTCCCTTCCTGCTTCCATTCGTGCTATCATTGGAATGCTGACTGTTGCTGGGCAAAGTGTTCCACTCCCCATTTGAGACCTTAGTGCCAGTGTTTGAAGAGGATGAGGAAGAGGAAGATGAGGAGGAGGAGGCACTGCCCCAGGGGCGAGGGATCCCAGCTGGGCCCACACCATTACCTGCTCCCCAAGACATACTTTGTGAGGTAGCGGGTGCTGAGTCCCAACCTCCTCCACGACTGCCCATTCCGTTATTATTATTCTTTAAAGAAGCAGCACTCGCTGAGGAGCTGTTGGCTCCAGACTGCATTAGAGTTGCATTCACAGTGTCGCCCACAGCTTGGCCTTTAGGGACGGGACATTTGTCTCCAGAGTAATTAGTGCTGGGCGAAACACCCCATGCTGTACCATAAGACCCGCTGTTAATTCCCTCACTGTTGCCATGTTGAGAAATGGAAGTGCCATTAGAGACAGGAGAAATAGGGAGCTGAGGGGAGCCCCCTGTACTCATAGGCCAAGCTCTGTGCCCTGGGGGCTGTTCATTCATCTGCACTGAACCTGTAGAGTTTGGTAAACTAGAGGTCATCGTGTTAGTAGTGTTATTTGGTCCATTAAATTCAGTGTTAAGGTTTTGAGGCTGCCCACTTAGAACCTTGTTTGTACCATTGACTTCAGCTTCAGACATATTTTCCTGCAGGCATCCCCAGGACATCTTAGAGTTGATACTCTGCATGCTGGGTGTTTGACCTATGGTGCTTTGTTGAGTGTTGGTGCCACCATTTCCATTCCCCACAGGCCCATGGGGGTTGGGCCCAGTGTTCTGAAGAACGGGCCAGGCACCATGGTTGACATTTGGGTTCAAAGTGCTTGGATTTATACCTACATTGGTTGAGGAACCTTGGGTACCCCATGCATTTATTTTGCCATGGCTGCTTTCTGCCAGCTTGGTGCTGGGGCCCTCACCGGAGCCTTGACATGTGCTTAGCATCGAGCCATTGGATACACCCCAAGGCCCCTTAACACTCCCATTACCCACATTATTGCTGCCATTTGCAACCATGAAATGAGAACCTTGTCTATTGCCATTGTTGTCGCCACCAGTGCTCCCAGACGCCATCAAACTAAGATTTTTTTCTGACCCAGAGCTGGAGGCAGAGTCAGCATCCATACATTCTGAGGCTAACTCTGAGTCACTACCAGTGATGGAGGGCCATAGTTCCTTATCTACAATAACTTTTCCCCAGTTGCTGTTTGAGTCGCTGCAAGGTGAGCTAGAGCTCCATGGTGAATTTTCATACTGAGGCTCCAGACCAGCATGTTCCAAACCTGTAAAAGCAAAAAGGTCAAATCAGTTCAGATAGCAAACATTGAAAAATAAAAAAATAAAATAAAAAAAAACATCTGTAAACACTGTCTGTTTTAATTTTTTGGTAAATAAGAGTGTAGTGACTGGTCTACACCAGCGGACGATATAGTCTGTTTATTCCAAGCGCACACTCGTCTGTCGCTTTAAACACTCAAGCTCCTTATAGCAGGATTGATTCTGATTGGCTGTCAATTTTTTTTTATTGTTCATCAGCTGGAAAAATTGTTCTGAAAGTGATTCCAACGATATCATTTCTCTGTGCCTTTATCGTTATAGCTGTGGTGTGGACTCTGTTATTCTTTAATATTGAGAACGATTTTTAGAACTCTCTCTTTATCGTTATCTTTACAGTTATCTTCCTTGGTGTGAACAGGCCTTAGGACTAAAACATATAATAAAGCAAACTTGCATATAAAAATAAAATATAAATACATCCCATTATAACATCCTGATTTAGTTCCACTGGCTCCATACAATTAAATATCCTTGTACTTTAAAATGATCAACTGTAATACACACAGTGCAAATAAAACCCAACCTAAAACCCAAGCCAAATGTTGTACATGAATAATATGCTGAAAATAGTAACATTTGGTAGACTTTGTTTAGAATTTATAGCAACTTGCCCATTTATGGATTACGCAACAATGGCTAACTGCCCATAGGCCCTGTATCTGTCCTGCTGAGAGGTGTCTCACTCAAGCCAGACTGAAACAGTAGTAGATCTGCCACCATTTTGTAGCAGCAGCATGATCATGCTGCATGCCAGGATAGAAGAGAAGGGAAAGCCCGCCGATGCTAACAGCCAACACCAAGTGTGAAGTGTCTCTTGCAAGTTTCAACTGATTTTCGATGTTTTTTTTTTTTTTTTTTTTTTTTTTTTTTTTTTTTTTTTTTTTTTTTTTTTTTTTTTTTTTTTTTTTTTTTTTTTTTTTTTTTTTTCTTTTTTTTTTTCCCCTTTTTTTTTTTTTTTTTTTTTTTTTTTTTTTTTTCTTTTTTTTTTTTTTTTTTTTTTTTTTTTTTTCTTTTTTTCTGGAAGTGTGGTGCACTAAACCTACATTAATGCAAAACTCGCGGTCTTCCTTGGAATACATTTTCTGCTCTTGCTTTCATATTTTTCTGCAAGATGGCTGCCAAGCTTCCTTGAGCACTGTTCTCTTGCCAAGTCTTCCTGGCTGTGTTACCAAGAGATATGGGAAGACAAAGAAACACAGACAGTCTCACTGCTGGTCTCAAGTAAACTGTTTAAGAGTGACTCAATAAAATGGGAGATTCTGCTGAAGGTCACTGGGGTAAAGGAAAATTACAGTGACATTACATTTCGATCTAGTATTTCATCTCCCAAGGGGAGAGAAAAAGAGCTGTCAACCAAAAAGAGACCTGCAGACTCCGAGTTAAAGGGATAGAACAAATGGAAATTCTGTCACCATGTCATTCCAAAATGAATTTGCTTTCATCTGTTGAACACAAAAGATATTATGTCCATATAATGCAGGTCAATGGAGTCCAAAACAACCTTGGACTAGTGGTCGACCGATATTGTTTTGTAGCGGATGCCGATATCTTGGAAAGCAGGTTGGCCGATGGCCGATATAAATTTGATTTAATATTTAAAGGGGTCATATGATGCGATTTCAATTTTTCCTTTCTGTTTGTGTTTCTTTGTGAAAGCGAAAATACTTTGTTTGGCCTTCAAAAAGAAAACACGACCAGAAATCAGTGGTTAAGTTGTATTTACAACACTGTTCCAGAACACTTCGACCCAAATATTCAGATGTGTGCAGCACATTTTATGGAGGACTGTTTCCTGATCCTGGTAGAGTAGACTACAATGCCAGCTGTTCTGACTCACGGACTGTAAGTAGATTTTTTATATTTAAAGGTTTTGCCACTGATGATTCAAACGCGAGTTTCGGGCAGTGAAGAGTAGGGCTTGTTGTTTGTCATTTCTCCGATCACAAATGCAGACATGGTTTTATGTTTATGCGGCGCAACGCAATGCGTAAAAAGACAGTATAAGTTATTATAATCCATGATTATGTCTCCACTGGATGCAACAAATGTCTAGTTTATAATGGGTTTTCATGTTTTTGAATCATCGCTACGGCCTGAAAGGGCATCATCACAGTATGGTAGGGGCGTAACATTTCAGTCACACGCTTGAGGTATTCGGCCAATCATAACGCACTGGATAGCTGGCCAATCACAGCACACTTCACTTTTCAGACTGATGAGCTTTGTATAAATCAACGCGTTTCAGAAAGGCGGGGCATAGAGGAGAGACAATAATGTACAGTATGTGGAAAATAATGTGTTTTTTTTTTAACCTTAAACCGCATAAACACATTTCATTACACCACATACACAAAATAATGTTATTTTTAGCAACATCATATGACCCCTTTAAGAAATGTGAAATTATTTGAAAAATGGATTAAAAAAAATAAATAAATATGCTTATACTTTAAATGACGAAGTATTTTTCACAAATAAACATTTAATAAAAAAATTAGGGATGCATTGTATTGGCGGCCGATATTTATCGGCCAATTGTTCCTCAATTTACAACCATCGGCATATCGGCTATATAAGGAAAAAGGTCGATATAACAAACCGATGGTTTATTAATTAACTGCGTGAAGACACTGAGCTGTATAATGTCTGTTGCATACTCCTAGCGCTGCTGTCTGCACTTTAATGCTAATCAAATAAAAGATGGCACACTATTCTTGACTAAATAACTTTCATAAATGTAGCGGACCTCATCTGAATGATGACCAAAACTTTACTGATGTTAAGTTTATTGCGTCCTTTTTCACTCCAAACAAAAATCACCGTAAGTGCTAAACAAAACACAGCACGAGAAGTGCACATTAAACTCACTCTTTCAGCTGCATTATCAACAGTAAACAAATATATACAGATCTCATGCCTTTTCAGGGGGTGCTTAATAAACTGACAAACTTTAAATCTGTGCTTTCATTACCCATATAACATTAGCTCCGATGTAGACTAGAAAACCCGTCAAAATAAGAGTCCCGCCTTAGTAAAGTAGATCTCATACATATTTAAACTTACAAAAATATTAATGTATACAAAAACAAATTAGAAGATTAATCATAATAAAGTCTGTTACAATAAAGGATTCATATGTATTTAATTTATACAGTGAAGTGTTATTTTGCGGTTTGTTTACTTTATTTTTGTACCTGAAAACTGTTAAACCTACCTAAAAGCAGTTTATTTAATATGCATCTTTGTTCTGTTGTATTTGTGTAGGCCTGCTGAATGTTAAATGGATCCAATCCATGTTCATTAGAAATTATTTGATGATGGAGCAATAAAACTGTTAGTATAATTTAATGCAGGTGTTTTTGAACTTTGCGGATTTAAAACATGATCAAAATACTATCTATTTTGATGCCAAAATTTCAAAGAAGAGAGGAAGTGACATATCGGTATCGGTCAATAAGTGTTTGTTAAAAACAGTATAGGCTCCAAAACATCCTATCCGTGCATCCCGAATAAAAATATAATTAAAAAGGAAGTAAACACTGTAACCAACAGGGCACTCCGTATTCTAGGAAGTTTGTGTGCATTGGGAATCACATTTTTTCAAATAAAGCCAAGGGAACACTCATTTTACATTTACAGCATACAGTGGAAATTACATCAATATGACATTGGGCAAAAGCGTGAAGCGCAGCATAATTTGAAATCACAAGTTCAAAGTTTGTCGATCACGCGTCTCAGTGAAGCTGAACTCTCCTCCTGTCCACATTCAATTCGCACGGACCGACCGTCAAGCAGAGTACACGCAATCGTGCAGGATACAAATGCACACTTCATAAGATCTCAAAGCTAGATTCGATTAAGTTTGCACGGTTTTTGAAATTAGATGTTCATTAGTCATTTAAAGATTTGTTTAAATGATATAAATGTGTATTTGCTGAATGCTGACGGAAAACGAGAAAGTATTATAATGTTTGCCTTTCTATTACTAACAATATAAAAGCAATCGTTATAATACTATTTTGTATACATTTTAATTCCTTTGTTTAACAGTTCTATCTGATTATTAGACAGACTTCTGTCCGTGGACAGAACTGTTAACGATAACATCGGCGAACAAGAGGGAGAATGTGAGCACTGTGTTTTCACGCGCTGCTGTTCTCAGCGCCATCAAAATAAAAGTCCCGCCACGATCGCATCGGCCAAACAGAAAAATGTATAGGCCAATGCCGATATTTGAAAAATGCCAAGTATCGGCCTACATATCAGTCGACCACTACCTTGGACACCACTGACTCTCTCTGTATGAAAAAAAACACAAATTTTTTATGTTTTGTCTTCATGTTCCACTGAAGTCAGTCAGTCATACAGGTTTAGAACAATGAGTGTCTGTAAATGATGACAGACCTTTCATAATTGGATGAACTATCCCTATAAGGAGACTTGTACTGTGTTATGGACAAAGAGAATAATCTCTGACTTGCATTGTAAAAACTAATTCAGAAAAGTGAGAACTTTGTACTAGTTGGCAGCACTACTGGTCTGGCTTAACATAACACAGGAAAAACACAGATTTGGGAGGGAGAAAAAAAAAAAAAGGGCAAGTCAGACTACCTATGCCAAGACATTATGATAATTTTCTTGTAAGACATTGTAGAGCAACTGGTTAAATTTAGACAAATCAAAATTACTTATTGACACCATTAAGCATACACCACAGAGATACTGACAACAACTTGCAATCTGCCTAAATACGAACAGCTAAACAGGTCTTTAGGTGACTTTTGGTCTTATCACGCACAATAAACAAAAACGGTAAGCACATGGTAAGGAAAAAGAAAAAGTGAGTCACCTGTTTGGTTAGGGGAGTGGCTGACAGAATCCCGAATGGGAGCCATGCCTACAAAACAAAGAGCAACACCATGAGGAAAACCAGCTACATGAAGCCAAAAAAATAGGTCTCAACACCAATCAAACAGCCCCACACTAAGCCCATGCAGCAAACATCTTTGCTTATTCCACATCTATGACCAAAGAATTTAAATTCAAACCAAAATTAAAACAGTAGAATTTAAACAAAGATTAAGATTTTTCATTAGAAGACATGCTACTTTTTACATAGGTGACTCCATTAACTTGTCTGTATTGAACTGGCAACCACTGGCAAAAATAATAGCTTCATTAAATTACTTTAGAATTTTATACTAAAAAGTGCCTGGGAACATAAATGATTAATTTTAAAGCTTTGAAAAGGTTCTCATTTTGGAAATACATGGGAGAACTGACAATGCTTACAATCAGAAAATGATATTGGTGAATTTATTGACCTGACTACTAAAAAAAAAAATAAGTCAACAAAGATACATTCTGCTTTTTAGTTCAGAAAAAAAACAACAACAAAAAACCAGTACTCTATGAATACACATACACATCTGCTAGGGGTGCTCCCATCAGTTTTGAGGCCGATCACCGATCACCGATCGCCGATCACAGACAGCAGTATCTGCCGATACCGATCACCGATATATTTTTTTAAAGCCTTCTATTTATCATTTATAACTATTTATAGTGATACTCCAATCAGGATTTTTATACATTTATTCAGGGTCTGAATTTTTTTAAATGGGGGAAATTCCCCTCTTTGGTTGACTCTTGTGAGGGGGGAAGCAGCTTTCACACAGGAGTCCGCTACTGATCCATGGCTATTTACCACAAACACACACATTTATCCATTATTTTGATTTCAAATCCAAAACATTGTCACTGAAAATGCTTTCCCCTTCACACGCATGGGAATTCTTTTTTTTTTTTTACCAGTCCAGTGTACAATCTTTCACACGACATGTTTATGGAACTAATCTACATCATATAAGCAACACATTATCATGCATTTTAATTAGCAGTTACTCTAGGTTAGATTATACGTTGCTCAAGCAAGTGGCAAAACATTTAAACTACCTTTCTTATCACTACTTATCACAAACTTACCATTGGCGAAATAGCAGCCTCTACCGACCTCGCTTTTGCATTAAATCTTGATTACCATCTAAAGTGTCATCTATTTTTTGTCTTGTTTATCTAAAAGTGCTCTTTCCATTTAAACCTAGCCAAAAAGTCATGTGTTGACTGAAACACAGTAGACTTTAACAATATGCATTTATGATGTAATTACTAAATTTCCATGTCAATCCATGCTCATACCTGTACTGCTAAACAAGGGCGCTGTCGCTCTGCAGCGCAGCCAGCAATAGACTCGGTGCGAGGAACGGCACGCCCGACCGGACTCCGTCTGCACACTGCTGCTGCAAGAGCCGCACCCCGCTTGACACAGCACTGCTGGGCCACAGGGGTGTGCAGTGAACGCCTTTGCAAGCCTCGAAACATGAGCGTGCCGGGAAACAAAAAAACACACACCACGTATGCACTGCACTAACGCAATACACTCGTGAACCGTTCCCCCCGGCAGTATGCTGTGTGCTTCCTGCGATGCGCTGCTGCCATGCAGCCCACCAACGCCGTATCCAGGCAGAGTTTACCGTGCGCAAGCGCTGAATGGTTAAACACTGGCAAGAATGAAAAAGTAATGCAATTTATAAACTTTAGTGATGATGTGACACTGCCTTGATTGTGTGCAAGTGACAATGCGTGTCAAACTGTGCAGTGTGCAGCTTCGCTTATCGGGAAAGACGCGATGTGTGGTGATTGAAGCCATGCGTATTTGAGACGAGAAGTGTTCCCGTTAAGAGACGAGAGGATAGAGCGGCACCCCCCCCCGCGAGGGTGACCGCAACCCCCACTCGGTTTGTGACCCCACCCCCAATTACGTCTCAAACGAGGTTTTCAAATGACTCGTAAGTTGTCTTTAATGACCCAGACAATGACAGGCCCGAGCTACCGCACGCATTCACGCATTATAATTATTTCACCCGCGCCGGATAGCGACTGAGACGGTGCCGCTGCATGTCATGCCAAAACTCTCACGGCAGCGTCATCAGCTTGAGATTGGTTTTTGGAAATCTGCCTTTTTAGATACCACCGATCAATCATCCCAACGTGATCGACGCTTCCCCCCCGGCCCCCCACCTCCCCCCCCCCGATACGTGATCGGTAGTCCCCCCCCGATCAAGCGTGAAGTAGCTAGTATAGAAGTACCCCTAATATCTGCCCTTGTATATTTAACTAAGATGTTTTTACAGCCTGGAACAACTCTGCCTATCAGCAGCTTTAAACATACATATCATGGATCTCAGAACACCTGGCTGGTCCATTACCTACAAGGTCATTTTGAAGAGCACTGGTACCTGAGAGGTGGCTTTGGGCGCAGTGTAGGACAGACCTTTCAGTCGTAAGCTCCCCTGGCTGGCTAGAGTTGAGCTGCACTTGAGTTCCCAGGGTGGCAGCAAGGAACGTGAGGGAATGCCCACGCTTCAACAGCTGTTTCTGTTTGTGCTGACAGAGACGTGGCGGAACTTCACAGAGCGGGTACCGAGGCAGGGCTTGGGGCTGGCCGCTGGCTGGGGCCCTCTTGGCATTGCTGATGGTGCAGGTTACAGTGGAGGTGCTGCTGTTCTAATTGGCAGACTGAGGCTGGCTGAAACTGGACTTGATATGTTCTGGCACTGAAATCAAAATAAAAACAGGTATTTAAAACTATGCCAAAAGTGTGTTTTTCATTCTGCACAATTTAAAGTTAATCTACAAACATCTTTTTTAATATAAGGTTGCCTAAACAAAACATCAAGGAAGCATATTCACTGATATCACATCATATTTTCCCCCATTGACCTAATTTTAAACACTGTAAAGGCCAATAACTTAAATAAGATAGGACTGTGATTAAGTTGTCTACTTGGTTTGCTTATAGAACATAAAGAGCTATTCCAATCATATTCATGGCTACCATGTTAAATCCACGGTACATTAATGAGGCACTCCTCTACATTGTGTCCAAAATTGGCCTCTATTCAACCAAACTCAAACCTTTCCATAATGTTGCTAACATAGTATAGACCTGTGACTACCATCACACAAATAGTGCAGTTGTTGTTACAGTTTAGCAGTTTATTAATACAATCTTGCACAATTATCAGAAACTGCATAAGATAGTAGGTTGTAAAATGGTGAAAAAACTCAAGTCTTAATCTCAAGAGAGTCATAGTCCATGTTAGGTTTGTGCCGATAGATGATAGTATCGTGTATCGACGATAGCAGATGTCTTTGTCGATAGTCAAGACAATATTAGGCTCATTCTCCTATTAATGTATTAAATTATTATTATTATTAGGCCGCCCATTATAATTCGGCTTTATAAAATTGCCCCGCTTTGCATTCAGCACTGTATTCACACACACAAACACAACACACACACACACACACACACACACACACACAACACACAGGTTTTTTTTGTGAACGCCGGGACATCATGGCGTAATGGTTTTTTATACTGTACAGACCGTATATTATATTGCCCTTTACCAACCCTACCCCTAAACTTACCCCTTACAGGAAAATTTGTGCTATTTCAGATTTTCAATAACCTCCCAATCTGAGTGAGTTATAAGCGTTTTGAAAAGTGGGGACCTGGGGTAATGTCCTGAAAAGTCACCTCCTCCTTGTAATACATGTCATACCTTTGTCATTATACAAGTCGTCCTCATTGTCACAAAAAAGCGTGCGCACACACACACACACCACACCACCACACACAATCACACACACACACAAACACACCACAAACCACACACACACACACAGGTAAGTGCAAAAGAGGGCCTGTAGCTGGTGAAGGAGTATCCAACCACAAACACATATCGTCTGCTTATATAAGGTATTTCGTTGCACTTTAACAAGTAATCTGAACAGCCTATACCGGGCTCTAGACTGCGACCAATTTTTGAGAATGTGCGAGTTAAAATTTGACGTGGTCACGGCTGCGGCACATTGTAGCAGGAGTCAAATTTCACTGATCACGTGAAGACAGGCGCGAAGGTGCGTGCCGCGGACGGAGCGCAACTGAGTTTTTTGTTTACAAAGTGCAGAAAACGTGACACCAAGATCGCGAATTTGAAAGTGAAAGTGCACAAAGAGGAATTTTCCTGTTCACAAATTAAATCACAAATATGGAGGAAAAAGAACAGTTGAATGTTGGAACACTTTCGTTCCATAGAACATAAACTATGATAAAAGTTACTCAGCCTGCATTGATTAATCAATGTTAGCAAAAAATAAAATTGCGGACAAACGTATGTGCTCGTGCAACCAAACGAGAAAGTAGTCGCAAAGAGACCAGTGGAAGAATGAGTGAGAGCTCGATATTGGGCATATTTTAACCGAGCCCTCACTAATAGGTTTAATGCGCAACCAATTATGTAGAATAGGGATGTAACGATTAATTGCGAGCCGGTTGAAAATTGATTTAAATTTGTGACGATTTAAATCGGTTGAGATGATAAACAAATCGTGATTCATTTAGGGGTAGGAGGTTATATGAATGCATGTCTGAGGGGAAATTACTGTCTTTAGAAAAGTTTAGATGCTATTGTGTTGCTTTGTTTACAGCGGAAACCAAGGAAATGCTTTAAGCGCCACCTGCTGGCAGAGAGTGAATCTGCATCTCATTCAGCTCGTCTGCTGTTTCATGCAGATATCTTTATGTATCGTTTCACAAAACTGAAGTCAAACCATACTGTTTTTGCTTCAAATTTCGAAATTAATATAATCTAATTTAGATTAAAAACTGCTCAAGTTGCATGTATGCAGCATCTTTGTTTGGATCAAGATTCAAATGCAGTGGTGCCTCATTTTAAAAGGAAAGAGCACAGACAAAACCTTATTTTGTTTACATGAAGATATTTCTTTCATTTGTGTTACTTATTTATTTGACTTGGGGCTTGTTTTAAAATTTCAATTAGTTATTTTATTCATTTACATTACATTTACATTTAGTCTTTTAGCAGATGCTTTTATCCAAAGCTATTTACAAATGAGGACAATAGAAGCAATCCAAACCAACAAAAGAGCAATAATATGCAAATGCTATATTAGTATATTATTATAGTGATATATTTAAATTTCACTAAGAAACGTGCAGCATTTTATCCAAGCAATAATAAAAGGACACATTTAATGTATAATTTGTCTTAAATCTCATTTTGTAAAAAAAAAAAAAAAAGACCTTAAAAAAACTCGGAATCGTGAAATCAAAATCGTGATTCGAATCGAATCGTGACTTGAGTGAATCGTTACATCCCTAGTTAGAACGCATCTCATCCTTGTTTCTGTGGTGGTGCGTCGGGCTTGTCATGGGGTGCGTGGTCCGGAGCGCTGTATGACTGATGTATCCGTTCAATTTAACTTTACTCCAGATATATGAACTTACCTGTTTTAAATACCTTTATATTTAACGTGTTCGTTTGTCCAATATTTAGTGTTAAACTGTTGATCTTTAAAATAAATCTACTTTTGATTTTCACCATTGACTGATTTGCAGACCTTTTAGACTGATAACATCCGTGCTCTGATGCGGCAAACTAATAGCGATGTATGATTGTTGTATCCGAATACAGCTGTTTTAAATATTTTTGTATTTAACATGTTAGTTTATCAGTATGTTTGAAAGTATATTATTTAGATTTGTGGTGCTTCCATAAGCTCCCTCTCTCTCTCTCGTGCGCGCGCGGTTTAAAACACCAAATAGTTATGAAATAGCCTATGATAAGTACAGAGTCTCTCTCTTGCCCCCACCCACACACGCACGCACGATAATATCGTCTATCGGCGATCTCACGGACTGACGATATGACGATTTGAAAAATGACCATATCGCCCAACACTAGTCCATGTAAACAATTGTTGATATGCGTCACAACTTCTGTGCTCACTAAAACAATATTCTAGGGCCCTATGATTTTCCGCGATGCAGAAAACACAGATTGAATAGCAGATTCCAGCAATGAAAATGGAATTTACTGTAGGCCTATGACGTGAAATGTCAAGGAATTTGCCAAATTTTGGATTAACAAATCAAACGAAGGTCAGTACACTTAAACCAAAAATACGATTTAAATATGAATCCTGCATGTCTCTTTATGAATGAATGGCACAGAAGCACGGTTTCGTTTACTACACACATACTGAAGCACGCTGTGTTTTCAGCCACTGCCGCAATGCCAACATGAACACAAACATAATCCCTAAAACTGCTCTGAGAGTCACTTCATGAGCATTTTACGTTTCATTTGAGAAAAACTATCGTCATATTATATACAAACAGAAACTTAAAGGTCTTCACAGCAACCAGTCAAAATAAGTTTGTTTTAACTTGAAAAAACTGTGACAGAAATATATTACTTAATGTAATAACAGTACTACTACTAATACAATTATTTTTAAAACATTATTTTTTAAGGAATAGTCAGGACACTCTTCTTTCATGGTTTAATTCCCTAACATAAGCCAGCTGTTGTGCATACTTGTTGCAAAAAAGGAAGGGGTTTGTTTATTCTTCATTGGATTAAACGATAAATTCATGTTTGCCTACTTTATTTACCAGAAAAAATGTAAATACAGAACCGTGTTAAAAATAAAAGAAATAATACTACTATATATAATATTATATATATATAATATATTATATATATATTTTTGTTTTTTTTTTTTTTTTATGTATTTTTAAAATCATTTAATTGCAGGTGCTTTTATTAATTTAATTTAACCATTAAAATGGAGTATAGAAAAATGAAAATGGAAAAAACAGAATTTGGAAAAAAATAAACAGTGTAATTTGAGTGGGGGGGCGGCCCCTAAATTTTTTTTATCTGTTTCACTTTTAATAACTGATGTTAAAGTGTGTCAGTTTCACGATTTCAAATAATTACACATGCTTTTTGATTAACAGATTCATAGGGCCTAATACTCTCATTGAGAAATTTCACACACAAACAATAAAAAAAAAAAATTCTAACAAAGAATCACAAATGATTTACTAGATTTTTGACTTTGGATACTCAATACAATGTTTTGGGCTTTTAATGAAAATGGTCACCAGTACATGTTATTTACGAGGGATGACTACGATTAGCCTTTTTCGACTCGATACGATTCGATACCTTGGGTTCGGTATGGCTGCTACCGTACGATACAGTGAAGTTTTCCCACCCCCCCCCCCCCCCATTTAACTAAATGTAGAATTTATATATCTGTGTGTGGAACTGATAATCATTCTTTCACAATCTACAAGATACAGACTACTTCATTAAAGAAAATAAATAAACCTACATATAACAAATATAGGCTTATGTAATATTTATAATCTATGACAAAACTTGATCAAACTAGGAAGGGATAAATTCGGCAGCAAAAAGGTTAGTCTAGAAAAAATCAGGCACAAATAATTTTTAGAATCCAAACATTTCGGATTTTGGGGGACAAATAAAAAGTGTGCACTAAATTGGTAAAATGTTACACAGTGCTAGATTATAAAATCCATTCATCTAAAACAGCACAATATTTAAGTATATACTATAAAATTAAAATACTCTTTTAAAAATTAAACATTAAACAAACAAAATTTCTTTTGAATGTATAGCATATTTTTTAATAAGGCAACAACATATGATAGATTTTTATATTTTTTAGTTTTTTAGGATGGGACAAAACAAATACAGTGCAGCACGAACTGTTTTTATACAGTCTATGAGCACGAAGCACTTACAATGCGTCACAGCCTGACGCCGTGTTGCTTCAAGCGCATCATTCTGCACACCGAATGCGCACATTGTAAGCACTTCGTGTTAAAAACCGCAAAGCACAAAGGGAAGAGAAATTGATGCGTAGTGTATTATATCTGTGCAAAAGTTATTGAGCCTTTCTTTTAACAGTTTTAAATGTCAGTTACTGTGCACGTTAAAAACAATTTATAGTCTTTTCTACGCCTGTGTTTTCTCCTCACAGACACCCGGTAGCAAGTAACAAAACAACATTAAACTCCGGCAAGAAGATAAAGTCCTTTTTGCTAAATCATAGATATGTATTCACAAATCATGTATAATGGGAACACAATGATCTTGGAGACAGCTTTACCGAGCTGACTGTCGTAACCGAACGCGACCAGGGTTTAAAGGCTGAAAGAATGACTTACAACCACAGCGGAGAAAAGAGTTTGTGTGAACTTTAACGTAAGGACTTAAATATTCATATGTAGCTCACATTAAGCTATCGTATGGCTTCAGAAGTAACACAGAATAATTCGCAAAATCGAGAAAAAATAAAAATAAATAAAATAATAATAATAATAAATCTCGGATGGGATCGCCCTCTCTGACCGATACCCGATCCGAGAAAAATGGCACTATCGGAGCCGATACCCGATATGAATATCGGATCGGTGCATCCCTAGCTATTACTACAGAAAAAATTTAAATCCATTTAAAATAATTTAACTACATTTCTTTATTATGGATATGACTAACCTTCCTGTATTTTATCCTCTTCCCTTCAACAAACTGTCACAGAGACCACCTTTCACAATAATTCCCTCAGGACTTAATACAATTAACACCCTTTTTCACTTCTGTAATAATAATAATTCACATTACGCAAGTAAAATGGGGACTATCAGGTACATGCAAAGACAACACACAGTACCTCATTAAAGGGATAGTTCACCAAATAAAATGAGAAAATTCTGTCATCATTTACTTACCCTTAAGTTGTTTCAAAACCTGCATCGATTAAGAATGTGGGTAACCAAACAGTTTCTGGAAAATGTATAACTTAAATTCATTTTTGGGTGAACAATCCCTTTAATAATAAAATATCTACTTAATGGATTACTTTATCCATTACTAATGGATCACTTAATGTACTGGTACAGTATCAGATAGTAATATCATAATATGATGATTGCCAATGCCATCATATTTTAAATGCTATTGCAAGGTATTTCAAAGAATACAATGTTACATGCCCCACAGAAACATGGCATTACCATTATGCATTTTGGTACTTTATTAACCTTTATTGAAATTATTCATCTAATTTGCAAGAACAAAAACAAGCAATGCATCTGATTTCAGTTTCTCTATGTAAATTCTTTCCATGCACACAGGTTGGAAAACATACAATTCCAAAGAGCAGAAAGCAAGTCACCAACAAGTAGTTTAACAGTCCACCACTGCACATTCAGCTTCATCACACTGTTAATGCACTGCACCCTCAGCACAACTGTTTGCAATATCCAGAGGCTTGTTCACGGACATTGTTTTGGCTGTGGAATTTCCTCTTTAGGAATGACCTCACAGAGCTGCAGTTCAGATTCACATCAAGGAAAGAATTAAATACATTTCAATGGACAGACAACAGGGTGCAAAAACGATACTGATCTTTATAGAACAGGTCCACAGTCTAGAACAGAGAGCTATCAAACTCTAGTATGATACATTATTCCTCTCACATCACAGCAGCTGTGAATATTTGACAAATTCCAACAATTTAACAAGAAAAGAGACTAGACGAGCTCAAGATACCAAGTACAACACATTTGTAGTGTATTATAAAAGCTGAACATCTACCTTCAAGTAATACAGGATTAGATCACAGCTTTCTTTTCCCCTCCTCTCCTGGTTTACCAGAAGCCTTCAAAGACACCCAGCTTTGTTCCTTCTCTTCGCATTTCACAAGAAAAAAAAAAAATGGACAGGCATGGTGTCATTTTACTGCTCGAGCTGAAACTCCTGCCAACTCCTCCTGCTGCCTGTAGCGGGGGCTCTGTGAGGGGGAGCTTTTTGGGGGGCTTTCTTTTTTTGAAGTATTTTTTCCACTTAAATGTTTTAGCAAAGGAGTTCAAAAGGAAACAAAAGTGTGAAATAATACTGCAACCATGCAACAGGTCTGTTTTCTTAGGGGCAACTTCCTGTTAGAAAAAACTTCGACTCGCTTGTTGTGGAGTGACAACCGCCAGGAAGTCAGGTGGTCACATTGCAACAAGCAAGACTACCCTGCAGATCTGTTGCAGTGCAACAACAAGTGTTGTATTCAAACAGCAAGCCTGCATGACTACAACATTACAGAAAGTATGAATGCTTTCCGTTTTACACAGTATATGAAGGCATCTTTCCAGGAATACCAAAAATACTGTGCATTTCTTCACTGCTGAAGCGCAAAAATGACAAGAAAAAAAACACAATTTTTCTTGTTCAAATATCAAACTAAAGCAAGTGGAGTCAAGTTATAACAACAAAAGAAATAACAATAAAAAAAAATAAAAAAAACTTTCTTCAACACTCCCAAAAGAACTTGCAGACATGATCAGGTATGCAATTTGTCTTAAAATTACAAGTATGCATGAACATGCCGTGACTTGAAACGACTGTCCATATTTGGTGTCAGTTATGTCAGTAATCTATAACTATTAAAGCCGACAGGACAAGGTACTATCTCTTGGGACTCTGTTTTGCTTTTGGCATTTTTAAGTGCTTTTTCCAGCCTCGATGAGTTAATGCAGACCATCTTTGCCAGTGGCTCTTCCTTGCAAGTGAATGTCTGTTTTGTGCATGGTCATTGCTAAGCAACAGCTAGGTGATTTAGTCAACAAACTAAACCTTTGCCGCAAAACACAGACGCCACAAACCATTTCCTGAAGCGTTTTCCATGATATGACCCTACGTTTTTGCTAATAATTAAAAAAAAAAGACCATGACAAACTTTTGACTTTTTCATAGACCAAGATGTTAGAAATAAAAGGTGGAAGGAAAAACTAAAAGGTAGACTGGGACACGTTTCAAAATTTTACAAATCATTTCCAGCTGATATTTTTTGGATGAACTGAAGTGATGAAACAAGGAATAAATGCAAGTGTGAGTGCATGTTTATTATCCAGTCAAAATAAAAGGGAGCAAAATATTATGCACACAGCAGCCAATAAGACTGAGTCAACTTTACTGCTTAAGTATCACTCAGTATCATGAAGACGACACAAGGACATCTGGGCCAACAGATAAGTAAAAAGTCACCCGGGGTAACCAGGGAGGGGTGGGTACTGGAAACATGATTCTTGTATATTTGCTGTGCAAATCTCTGAGCAGCAGCATTTCACCCAGATACCAAATAAAGCTGATGCAGCATTTACGCCATAATACTCTTTAGGTCTTTTCCCTAGTCAAACAAACTTTCTATAGGTGGTTTCAAATAAGGCTATAACCTATTTGATTAAATTTCATCATGTCCACACATCATTTAAATTTGACCATTTTTAGCAAACCCACAGACACCCCTGCAAACTCTTTTCAAAGGAGAGCATTTAGTCGCCGTTGCCAGACAGAACCGAGTGCCAGTCACGCCGCTGGCTTTAGCCTTAAGCTACTGTGAGAGCGAAGACAAGTTCAAGAGATAAAGACCTGAGCCATCATCCTTTCCACATCACTCAGTGGAAAAATGCTACACACACTGACAAGTTTCTATGATGTGCCTTGTTCTGTATAAATGACACAGCATGGTCATTATGATAAGATGGCTTTGCTATTCTTTCCTAATCAGAAATAAACACAGATAATGCAATTTCATTCATGAACATGGCACAGTAGTTTATGCCGTGACAATACACTGATCCCAAAATAACTACCAAAAAACGCTATTGGCCATTTTCAGCCCCATAAACAGACAATAATTCCTACCTTTATACCAGCCCCCTCTTCCTTATCGTCATTCCAATGAGCTTTACACTTTCCTCCGTCCACTCTCCATCAGTGTTTCGAATGATTTCCCTGAAAACGAAAGGATCAAATGGCAGATAAGACACAATAACTTGGTTTCATCTTTAACAACTCTTAACAGTTTCCCACAGCTACATCTCCAAATAAATGATGCAGCAACGCATTTAGTAAAAGGGAGAAAGCTTCTGTTAATCTCCTTAATGGATTACACTGAAAATTTAACTCTCTATAACACCACCTATCTCTGTGTTCAACCCGTCAAGAAGCACTTTTTCCTGCTACAACACTTTAGTTGGCCACAATGCTGTGGCAAATCTATTAATAGTTGCACAATGTTCATGGTAAGTAAGCGAGCTTAATGGCTCAGTCAACTACGTGGCAATATGCGGGGTGATAACCGCAATACACTTTTTGTTGTTTTTAAATAGTACCAATTATTAGGGGGGGGGGGGGGGGGGGGGGGGGGGGAAAAACGCTACACATAGTAATCTCGATATTTTCCCCTTTCCGCGGCATACTGTATCGATACACGGATGCCAAGCATTGATCTTTTATTATACTATTTGGTAGAATAATAAAATCTATTTCTTTTCAATCCACTAGATGGTGGTGTTGAGTTTTTTTCTGGTGAGGTCAGCTGGGTCACCTTCAGCATGCAGTAAGTTAGTAAAATAAAGAGGGCGGCATCAAGTAAAGTTATCACAGGAAAGCCCCGTCCACGTTTAATTCGGATGTATGGACTTAGTTCGGATTTGTAAACAAGGAGGGGGTGTAAGTAGGGATGCACCAAAAATATAGGCTACATATAATAATAATATAATATAATATATATGGCGCACGCGCGTTGCACCCCGCCCGGCAGTGTTCAACGCGCATGTTTCATTCTCCTTGTCACTGCGCGGTTTGACGCTCCGCTCAGTATTCCGCTCTATGAATGCGCTCGTATACTGCTCATGCTCATCGGAAAAACAAAGTCTGCTCAAATAACACGCTGACAGGAAATTTCTATGCAGTATAGACCAACTTGTTCCCTTTTGCAGTAGCGCTACTGTGCTGTAACATGCTGTAGTTCAGCTGTACTGGACAACGCTGGTAAAATTAAGCTACCCTCTCGTGACGCTATGCTCTGATCACATGCTCTGATAATAATATTTTTTAGGACTATACATTATTTGGATAATTACTCAAAAAACAACAACAACTTACATCTGATTCTGTTACATAGAAGTGAATAAAAATAATATATTGATATTTAATATTAAGGTAACACTTTTCAATAAGGTTCCATTAGTTAATGCTAGTTAATGTATTAACTATCATGAACGAACAATACATTTATTACAGTATTTATTCATCTTTCTTAATGTAAGTAAATGAAAATACAGTATTCACTGTTAGTTCTTGTTAATTCAGAGTGCATTAACTGTTAACCAGCACAACTGTTGATTTTAATAATGCATCAGTAAATACTGAAATTAACATTAGCTAAGATTAATAAATACTGTAGAAGTATTGTTCATTCTTTAGTTCTTTAACTAAAGTAGTTAACTAATGAACCTTATTGTAAAGTGTTACCAATATTAATATAAATTCTGTCCAGTTTTATTGTGTTACTTTCAGTAAAAGTGTGGTTATTTTATTGGCTTGTTTTTTTTTTAATTCAGTATCATTAAAATTGAGTTAAATTTAAAAAGTCTTACAAAATTACTTTATATTATTTAATAAAATAATAAATAATCATTACAAAGCATTTTTGGTTTCGGTTTTCGGCCAAGTGCATCCAGAATTTTCGGTTTCCGTTTCGGCCCAGATTTTTCATTTTGGTGCATCCCTAGATGTAAGACTATATGTTTTATTTAATTTAAATTTAACAGTAATTTTCTTTCAAATGCCCCAATTGCTGAAGGGTCTGTACAACTTTTTAGTACAATTTCAAGTTGCACTGTTCAAAATACCTGTAGTAGCACAGCAGTGCATACCTGTTTACATTTAATTAAGGTGGACTAGATTAGACCGTAACACAAATAGTTGAGTTTGCCAGGTGCATACAACATTTATGACAGGTTTTCATGAAAGTGTTGGTCAGTTTGTCTGCTTGACAATCCCATTTTGCACTGCAACAATAAAACTGAAGTGAGATAAACAAACTGAGAGATGTTTCTTTTTTTAGTTAAAACAGATGTTGTCAAAATTTTCCTTTGGGGACATAATTTGAAATTGAAAAAAGGTAATAAATTGCTATGTATCGCAGAATATCGCAATCATATTGTATCGTGACAAGCACGGTTTGAAATTAACACCCGCCAACCCACAGAAAAGTGTGTGTAAAAATCAGCTGTGGCGAGTAACGCTGTCAAATCACTAGCCAATTTGGCGGGTTACTTTCGTAAGTTTATGTTCACATCATAATTTTAATTTCTAACGCAGGTTTAGCGCCCACATACTGAACTTGTGAGACATTATGACACTGAGTATATTGTGTATATATATATATATATAGTACAGTTGAACGCATAGCCTTTCAAAGTATACTCTAGAGCTGCACGATAAATCGTGATTAACACTAAATCTCGCGTAAATCAACATGTCTAGTGCGATTATGATATCGCAAAGGCTGCAATTATGTTTTATGCACAACTTGTCCGTGAAGCATGGCTCTTTAATCTGTAGGAAGTGCTGCTCTGTCTGAAATAACTATAAGTTTAAGGCCCCGTTTACACTGTCAGTTAAATGTGACCCAATTCCGATTTTTTGCTCATATGTGACACAGATCGGATCTGTTCTATGACCGTGTAAACAGGAAAAAAACACATGCATTCGGATATTTCGAGATCGGTTTCAGGCCTCATTCATGTGGAAATAAATCGGATATAAATCAGATATGTGCCAATGCGACGGTCATGTAAACAGGCAGATCGGATTTTCTGAGGCATTGCGTTCTGTACGTCATTAAAACTGCGACAATTTGGTACTTCCCCTGCATTCCATTCAGAAGGGCTCATCCCTATGCCTTAATCCCTTCAAAGGGTTTACCCTCCAGAGTGAGAGCTTTGAAGGTTTGAAGGGTGTAGGCGACCCAACAACTGTTTCTTGAAGTGCTCTTCTGCTTCATCATCACGTGCCCACACGGAGGTGCCGTCATCATGCAAAGAATCTGTGCAAAGGATCATGGGAGCCCGAAGTGTCAATCAGTTGTAGCCTTCGAAATCCTTCATTCCGAAGGGCCCTATGAAGTGGCCAGTTTTGAGCACTTCGGTTTGGAACGACCCTTAAATATGGCGGCCATGATTGTTTTCACTCCGAAGTACCCTTCGGAGGGCGATATATATCCCATTTGAAACGCACCATTCTTTGCGGTTTAATGTCTTCATATGTGACCCGTGCTGGCAAAATTAGTCGGAATGCACACAGTCTAATTTTGAGTTCACAGGCAAAAGAACAAAAAAATTGTGAAAAAATGCTCCAGGTAGAAATTAAACATCTAAAATTATCTTTATTTGTACATTTTCTGAGAGGATTACCTTTTCTCCGCTCGCTTCTCACGCTGACTGTCATCCGAAGTGCGTGCATATAACGACGCTTCTGACGGCGTGCGAGCCCGATAAATATCGGATCGTTTTCGGATCAGCAAAAAAAAATCTATGTAACTTTGCGTTCAAGATACTATACCAAGCCAAACGCTTCGCCTATAAAGTTCAAACCTTATTAAAGAGACAAGTGAACACCGTAAAAAATAAAACAAATGCTTCCACAAATTACAATCAGCATGATAATACAACAGAACATGTTACAAATAAGGTCGGTAGTATTCAGATACAGAAATGTAATAATTAAGTGTAAAATAAAACTGCATAGTGTTCACTGTATAAATAAAAAAATAGATTCATCTTTGTCAAAAACGTGTTTTGTTGTTTTAATGAGCATAATGACAGCACCAGGTGTTATTAGGCTGCTGCACCTTTAAGACCTGATGCATGGATCCAATATAGCCTAATGATACACATCCGATTTCTTTCTCAGCTGTTCTCATTCACTTAAGACACAACAGACTGCATTTGCCACAATGATTGTCGAGATCGGTATTTTGTCATACTTGTGTATATGTGTCTGTAAAGATCAGTTTCGGTGTTTGCCAGCAATCAAACATGCATATGCGAGCTGCATGTTTGTGCGGCTGTGATAGAAAACAGCGCGCGAGTAACGAATCGAGTTCCATTTCGCTTTTTCTTTCGCTAGAATGGTTTAAAATCGCTTGCGTGTGTAAACACGTACAATTGATCAACTTTCATTCTATTATGGTTACATTTTGCAATTAAGCCACGGATCACATGCGTGCCGAACCGTGGGGCTTGGTTCGTACGAATCTCAGATCAACTACGATCCGTTTAACCACTACAGTACACATATTTTGGTTTTCAAACTGTATCGTTTCATCAGTTAGTCACATTAGCACTCGGCTAACGTATCCACCATTATTGTTTTGTTAAGTGTTTACAGTTTAGCAGCTGAACTTTAGCTGTGGGCACGATTCACTTGCATAAGTGTTCAACAAAATGTTTTTGTCATTATTTTAAGAACTGATTGGAGCACTATATTATTATTTTATGTAAAGGTGCATGCTAGGGTTGCCAGGTCACAACAAAACCCGCCCAACTGCTACTCAAAACTAGCCCAATCGTGTTTCGAGGGTGGTCCCCCTTTAAAAATTGCGTTCTGGGGTGTAAAATACATGCTTTTAGTCAGGGTTCCCCTGGTAAATTCGCATTCCAGTGCCTAAATATGACGTTATTGGGGTCTCTACAACCCGCAACATCAAAACAACCGTGGACTTGGCAACACCGATGGTAGCGCTCGCTAACTTGCTCAAGTGCTCCTCTTTGTACCAATCACAACAGGCTTGGCCAGCTGACCAATCAGAGCAGAGTAGGCTTATGGAAGGGAGGGACATTTCTCTCAGAACTGAATCGAACCAACAGTTTCGAAATCATGGACAAATAACCATTTATAAATGTATATTCTGGGAAAATTACAGTGTTTCTGATCTTAGATGCATTTAAACCTGTTGTAGGGGACTCCAACACAATATTAGGACACTTTAAAAAAAACATATGACCTGCTCTTTAAAAAAAAATAAAAAAATAAAAGCTTGACAAATTATGACATGCTAAACCAACTGACTCAAACAGACTCTGATAACACTTCACTCTTACTGATACACCAGCCTGGTAAGAAGGACCCCGCAGTTACCCACAGTGGGGGGGGGGGGGGGGGTGGGGGTGTAGATGGTACGTTTTTTCTCATTGCTTTATGTGTGGCAGGCCATCCATATAAACACTGACTGCCCAAATAGATTGTCCAAAAGGCTTGAGACTTCTTTGAATAAACATGAGCACTGCACGTTTCAAATTCAAAACGCCATGCGGGTGTTTTTACATGAATGTAACTTTGAAGGGAACTGGCTGTCTTCAGAAAAGCTTCAATTTCATTTAATCTTTCCTATAATGCCAGATAAAGTAGCGTTCGTGAGCGTTGAGCTGCTTTGATTACAGCCGCTACCAGGGAGTATTTCTGCTGCTCCAAAAGCACCTTCTGCTGGCAGAAAATGAATTTGCATTTTGAATCAGCTGATCTGCTGTTTTCGTTCAGACCAATGCAAAAATCGGCCGATGCTTTTACACAGCAAACACGCAGAGCAGTTATATATATGTATGCATGCATTTATTTATTTCCCTCAGGGGAAGTGCCGCCACAAGTCTGTGGGAAACACTGCTGACTCCTGTTTCAACAACTAGGGGGAACCTTCAAGCTAAAAAAATAAGCCTATTGCATCACATAAATATGTGAGAGGTCCAAACAAGTAGGCCTATCTGACGAGAAAAGTAGAATATGGCCACTTCCAGGGGGTAAAGTCAGCCTATCAAGATTGATCTTGGGGCCGCACAGCCCTGCCCCTTCCCCCAGGAACAACCTCTTCCCCTTAAAGTCTTTAACCAGATGGCTCTCTCAACAACAGAAGCCTCCCATATACAAACACAAAGACAGAGGCATCTGTTTATGAAGCGCCAACATAATAAGCACAGCTGAAAGATGACCAGTCAAAATCATACCAGCACATATAATAACTAGGGATGGGTACCGAAACCCGGTATTAAATCGGCCCTGGTGCTAAATTATGAAAGACCGGAGTATCAATAAACTCTGACGTTAACGGTTCTGCTATTGGTACTGGAGAAATTAATAAAACACACATACATATATTATTGCTACAGTGGGGACAAAAAGTATTAGTCGCCACCATTGTGCAGTTTCTTCTCCCCATTAAAAAAGATTGCATAGTCCTGTACTTTTCCTCATAGGTTACCTACTATGAGAGACAAAATGAGAAAAAACATCCAGAAAATCACATTGTAGGTTTTTAAAGAATTTATTTGCAAATTATGGTGAAAATAAGTATTTGGTCAATAACAAAGTTTCTTCTCAATACTTTGTTATGTACCCTTTTTTGGCAATGACAGAGGTCAAATGTTTTTTCTGTAAGTCTTCACAAGGTTTTTCACACACTGTTGCTGGTATTTTCCTCCATGCAGATCTCCTCTAGAGCAGTAATGTTTTGGGGCTGTCGCTGGGCAACACAGATTTTCAACTCCCTCCAAAGATTTTCTATGGGGTTGAGATCTGGAGACTGGCTAGGCCACTCCAGGACCTTGAAATGCTTCTTACGAAGCCACTCCTTCGTTGCCCGGGCGGTGTGTTTGGGATCATTGTCATGCTGAAAGACCCTGCCACGTTTCATCTTCAATGCCCTTGCTTATGGAAGGAGGTTTTCACTCAAAATCTCACGATACATGGCTCCATTCATTCTTTCGTTTACACGGATAAGTCGTCCTGGTCCCTTTGCAGCAAAACAGCCCCAAAGCATGATGTTTCCACTCCCATGCTTCACAGTAGGTATGGTGTTCTTTGGATACAACTCAGCATTCTTTCTCCTCCAAACACGACAAGTTGAGTTTTTACCAAAAAGTTCTATTTTGGTTTCATCTGACCATATGACATTCTCCCAATCCTCTTCTGGATCATCCAAATGCTCTCTAGCAAATTTCAGACGGGTCTGGACATGTTCTGGCTTAAGCAGGGGGACATGTCTGGCACTGCAGGTTTTGAGTCCCTGGCGGCGCAGTGTGTTTTCTGATGGTAGCCTTTGTTACTTTGGTTCAGCTCTCTGCAGGTCATTCACTAGGGTCCCCCGTGTGGTTCTGGGATTTTTGTGGTTCTGGGGGTGAGATCTTGCGTGGAGCCCCAGATCGAGGGAGATTATCAGTGGTCTTGTATGTCTTCCATTTTCTAATAATTGCTCCCACAGTTGATTTCTTCACACCAAGCTGCTTACCTATTGCAGATTCAGTCTTCCCAGCCTGGTGCAGGTCTACATTTTTGTTTCTGGTGTCCTTTGACAGCTCTTGGTCTTGGCCATGGTGGAGTTTGGAGTGTGACTGTTTGATGTTGTGGACAGGTGTCTTTTATACTGATAACGAGTTCTAACAGATGCCATTAATACAGGTAACGAGTGGAGGACAGAGGAGCCTCTTAAAGAAGAAGTTACAGGTCTGTGAGAGCCAGAAATCTTGCTTGTTTGTAGGTGACCAAATACTTATTTTACAGAGGAATTTACCAATTAATTCTTTAAAAATCCTACAATGTGATTTTCTGGATTTTTTTTTCTCATTTTGTCTCTCATAGTTGAGGTATACCTATGATGAAAATTTCAGGCCTCTCTCATCTTTTTAAGTGGAGAACTTGCACAATTGGTGGCTGACTAATACTTTTTTTCCCCACTGTATATATACCACACATTATCTTGCAAATTCCATCTCACCAGATTCGCCAGCTGTTTTTCAAACATTTGTCTATGATGCATTTTTGCTATTTGCAATTCAGAAGCGAGATTGTGCCCACGCGCAGGAGCTTCAGCACGCGCAACATGCAAGCCCTGTTTAATTATGATAGAAGAGAACATTCAAACTTCTGCTTACACTTTATGCCTGTGGCTGTGATATTATGCTAATTTTATTTTTATTTTTATTTTGGCTTCTAAGTATTATACAAAAGAAGACATGAGGTAAAACCATTAAAAACTAGCTGCGTTTCGTATTGCGCAACTTCTTTCCCTTCACAGCGGTGCGCATTCGTTCCCCCCTAAAACCCAAACTTAACGTCAGAATCAGCTCAATCAGTGATTGTTGTAAGATGCCGTCTTTACTGTTGCTAAATTGCGGGACATGTTTGATAAAACATTGAAAGCACAATCCGCAAAAGAGACGCTGTTCCTCAGGCTGAAATGTGTGCACGCGACGTGCTCCAAAACGGACAACCAAATTACACTTTGTGCTTCGGGCGCATGTCCAATCGATCAAACACAGACAAAAATGTCAAAATGGCCGGCTTGGCGAGTATTTACTTAAACACATTTTGTGTCTTAAGTGGAGGAGAACAGTTGGGAGAAAATCCGATGTGTGTCAATATATTGTCTTAAAGTGATAGACTGGCGCTTGGGCCATCAAAATGCAAATCTGCTCTTAATCTGAATAACGTTATAGAACGAATAAATGAACACTGCATAGTTTTCAGTGCATGTATTGATAGATTAATGCTTATTCGCATTAATCTATCAATACATGCACTGAAAACTATGCAGTGTTCATTTACATTTGATTACTTTTAGATTTCTTTTGTAGGCTATTACTTACCTGAACAGTATTGTTAGTAGAACTTCATGGAAAAATGAAAGCACTGTTTATTTCATTTCATTTGTATATTTGTTTTATTGTATTTGTCAGTTTGTTTTACTTTGTTTCTTTGTTCATGTTCTTACTGTATCTTATGTATAAAACACTAAAATGCCTGCACACTGGTGCATTTACAAATTGATGTTTTATATTCATTTCATTAAATATTTATTTTACATTTCAGAATATAAAGCAATGTTAGTTCGCGCTTACTTTTGTCATATATAATATATATATATATTATATATAATAATCTATATATAAAGAAACAAAAGTACAGATAAGAATACCATTAAAGTATCGAATCGATAAGTAGTATCGGTAAGAGTAGTAATACCGTTAAAACCTTAACGATACCCATCCCTAATAATAACACTGCAAGACTTCATATAAATGAATTAAAAAAATGTTTTTTATTAATTCTGAATAATAGTTGCTCTGAGCAGGGCTGCACAATTAAACTATAGTTCACCTTCAGTTGCTGGTCCCCATTGACTTCCATAGTATGGAAGAAAAAAAAAAACAATATGCTAGTCAATGGGAAACCATCACTGAATGTGGCACTTCCCTTTAATCTAAGTTAAAGCGAAAACATGACACAGCTTAGCGCGATTGTAAAATACTGCAACTTAACTAAATATATGCGCTGCACATTTCAGTGTTTACACACAAGCAGCTCATGATCCAGTGTTTTCAGTGTCTCAGTGCAGCTCAATTCACAGCAACTGCTGCTCCACTCATCTCTGCACTATGCTCTTCTGGTTGCTTCTAACATGCATTTGTGAACACAACATGCAAACCACCTTTCCAAACTTGTACGGACAAGCGCTCATAAACCAGCGGTTGTCAACAAAAAAAAGAAGCTTTAAGAGCTCCTTACATTTTTCCGCCAAAATAAAAGCTTGATGGTTTACCATGTAAATGTTTTAAAGACAGACATAAATACTAGAACTGTAATTTTACAGTTGCACTGTAAAATAATATAATTCTAAAATATTTGATTTCTTATTTTACAGTGAAATATTACAATGGTAATTTCGTATTTTGTCTATCATATTTAGTAGTACATATTCTTATAGACTTATTGATAAATAAAGTACAGCAAACCTGTAACTTTTTTTTATGCAATCTTTATAAAAAAATATTTGCAATTAGTTTTTTCTCCAATTTGTGAAACCCTAGATCTGAGTCACTAAGATGACCTAAATCAGACTTGGCTTTTCTCATTATACGCCAACAGATGAAAAGCAATGTGATCACGTGTGAACATGTCATATCAAGAAACAAGAATACAAAAAAATGGTTTAAATGCTAGAAATATAATATATGTGATCAAACTCCGTGAAAGCAAACGTGTTATGATCTAGTCCCTGGCATTGTTAGGTGTGGACGTGATTATGACCTAACAGGTGCAATGTTCATTTACCTGATAAGAAAAATTCGAAAACTGTCTATGATTAACTTGGAGTTAAAAGCATGCCGGGTAAGCAATATACAGATGCTTCTCTGCATCACAACAAGACAAAAACAAATCAAACTAAAAATTGTACTTGACATCTTGATCAGTAGTTTTTATCTGGTACATATTAAAATGACAACAATCTCCGGCAGCTACAAACAGTGGAGGCAAGTGTTTATGACTCATGACTGCAATACAGTAGCGTCACAAAGAGCTACACAAACACTGTTTTCGTTGAACATTTTTAAGCAGCAAAGCTTACTCAGCACTGGGAACCCCTTTAATTCAAACGGAACTGCATTTGCTTACAGCAGCAGCAGCTGCTTTGACCCGGCTTTGTTAGTGCCGCCCAGCATAGCATGAATAGGAAAAGCCCAGAAGGACGCACGCAGGCTTCGGAAAATGCAAGCGCACATCTACACAACTGAAAATGACTACACAGAGATGAGCGTACTTACTGACCTGTGTTGCTTCTCTTCAATGTCTTTGGTGGCAATAGCATCCAATTCTCTGTAAGGAAATAAACACAGAGATCTTCAATTAACAATCTGACATTCACTTTTCACTCTCCAGTACATAAATGCTGACAAAACCAAGTTTTTACATAAACATCTGACAAAATCAGAGTGAAACTGGATTATATAGCTTGACATTTAACTTTAGATGTCTCGTACAGATGGCTACATATTGTGTGAACAACACTTAGGTGTGCAATGACACGGCGACCTTTTTGCACTAGGAAAAGAATAAATCTAGAACTAATTTTTCCTTTCTAAAACTTTCACTACTGGTGAAATAGCAACTACACATGTATTTCAAGTGTCACATACTTGGGTGATTTATCCAATGGCAACCACAAACTTCCTATCACACCACAATATGAAACCAAAATCAACTCATTTCGACTCTCGCCATATTTACACAGTGGGAAGTGAGGGAAAAGATGGATGGACACTTCGAATCGTAAGTCACAGGGGAAATGGGACGATTATACGCATGAACAGCAGCCTATAATATTCAACCAGACTGTATTCTTTAGCAAACCTTACGTTTAACTAAAGCAATACGTGCTTAATAAAGAAACAGGCTTCTTAAAAATAAAGCAAGTGATTCAGTTTAACATTAGCTATACTTTATTTGGACGCCAGCGACACCTCCTCCTCCACCACTGGCTTCAGCTGCCGCTAACTGGGCAAACCAGCAACCTTGACCTGCCCTCAAAAACATCACAACATAACTCACTCAAAACATGTTTCTAAACAACTTCTACTCTCAAAGAGCGACTTCGTGATGTCTACGTTATATTTTCTTTACTCTGGTCTGGGAGAAGGAAACGCAGCTTTTTCTGAGGCATTTTTCCGTCTGTGCTATCTGCCGTGACAGCGTACTTTAATAAAAAGCTAAACCTAAAATAAACAATAAACATATACGTTAGCGTGTAACGCTCGCCACTCCGTTAAGTTATTAAAGCGGTTTAAAAGAAAGCAAACTGGTTAACGTTACCCAATTATTAAGTATCATTTTCCTGGATGTGCGCAATTCAGCAGCTGAGCTAAGAGTGCTAACAAACCAGCTGGCTACTAAAGCCAGTCTTGTAACAGCTTTAACGAATCAAACATGGTTTTATTAATGCTCACATTAGATGAATAGCGACAAAAAAATGTTTTTAATTATTATGGATCGAATGCTGCTGCTGGTAGCAACCAACTAACGTTAACGTTAACCAGAAAACGAGGCGACATCGAGGAAAGTTGCAATATGTCGAACTAAACATCCAAATTAAATCAACATATTTCTAGAATACACTGCATAAAACTGGCCCAGAACGCATGAAACCTCATATTTAAACGCTGTAACGTTACATTTATAAACTCGACTTTTAATATGCTTGTAAACACGTTAGTACCTTGACTTGTTCTATTTTTTTTTTTTTATCTGTGTTTTTTGTTCTGTCACTGTCATTCTGTTACACTGTGGAAGCTTCTGTCACGAAAACAAATTCCTCGTATGTGTAAACATACCTGGCAATAAAGCTCATTCTGATTCTAGTAACGATACACTTACTGAAACCGACTGCAATGCCACTTCGATGCCATTATGTGAATGCAGGACATCAACGTTCAAGAAATGTACCACACAGACATGCGCTTTGCTTTTTAGACATAACGCAGACAGTAGACACTATTTATATAAACAATTAAATTTTGAAACTATCGTGCAAACAACACAGCAAAACATTCAGCCGTGCCTCCAGTGCTGAGCTCAGCTTAGATACCGCAGATACGCTGCTGAATAAATGTTACCGCTTATATGGTGAAAATCACAAAGATACACACGAACGGACCGCAAAACTCACCTCTTGTAGTTTAAAGTGCAGTAGAGATTAAATGAAAGCAAAGAAAAAGGCTATAGAAATTCAACACATTTGCAGAGTCTAGGAGAGGAAACATTTGTCCTGCTCGATCGCCATTTTCTTCTCTCGCATTCATGCATTCATCAACTGCAGGAAGAGCTCAAGCGCCGCTTTCAGAGCACTTCCTCCAACTCTACACACTCACCTCCAAAATGGTGGCCACATCCAGGCAGTGATTCAAAACCTAGTTAGCTGTCTACCTCAATACCACTTTTGGGCTTCGCGGACACGTGCGGTATTTTTTGACATCAAAAAATGATTTCTAGAAGCATGGTTCTAAAACAGATATGATGAGTGTTGCGTGAGCTTAGCGGATTTTAATGCTCAAAAATGCTGTCTAGGTAGGCAGCTCACTAGGCTTTGAAACACAGCCACATAGCTGATGGTTAACCGAGACTCCTGGTGGCTTTGCTGTTTCACTAATGTTAGATGTGTTGTGCCAACGTGATATAAAGTCAGATTTTGAAGGAAAAATTAACTGGGTTATAATGAGAAAATTATTATATGACAAGACAAAAAAATAAAATAAAAAATAGGTCAAGAGAATTCATAATAGAAATGGACAGATAATCCAGAATAATGTCATCAAGGAATATTTCAAACAAACAGATGGGAACTTTTAAAATTTACACAGACAGTTTAAGAAAATAACATTGTCATGTTGAAACCAAAATACATTTTAAGGACAACGGGGTAAACATAATCCCATATACAATAAATAATACAATACAATACAATAAAGTAAATAATATATGCTAAAGCAATTGTATTGGTTTCAAACTGTGCAGAAGTGACTTTGCAATGCCACTCAGATGACAACAAAAAGTCAAATACTAGCATTTGCTTTAATCTCAAACGGCCTGTTTCACTTTATTAAATCTAACCCATTTCCGATCCATTTATCAGTATGCATTTTTCAATAATACTGTGTTCTAATGGATGCCATATTTACAATTTATTTCAATGTGTAAATTATACACTGTACCTAAGCAGGCATAGTTTGACATTCTTTGTGTCATCAAAGTATTATGAATATGTTGTATTCAGAACCTTTCTGTAAATAAACTATGATCTAAAACACTTTTAGGTAAACTACCTAGACAAAACAGATCCCTCATTGTTCAGTTGTTTGTGTACAGTGAATACCTTCACCATTGTGAAATACTCTTTCAGACAAAAACACCAATCAAGTGCAAACTAGGAAAACCTAAATAAATCGACAACAATAAAGACACAGACCAGCTTTTAGTCTGGAATTTGCCTGCGTTTTCACTTTGAAGACAAAGCAGTGACACACAGTTGAAAACGGCTCGGCTACACCGTCTTTTGAAGCGCTCATTCTGCCTCACTAGGCAGGAATCACACAGAAGTGGCTACCAATTGAACCAGCTTCAAACAGAAAACAACCTGTTTTAAATGTATAAACTTGATCAGGATAGTCAGATTTATATCCTGATGTCAGGTCCCACCATTTACATGACATTTTAATTTGAGTGTCATTACACAATACTAAAAATACATGAGCAGGTAGAGCCACATTCCATTGAGTTCAGAGGTACAAGGCACAGATATTTAGCATATTTTGTAAGAAGTTGTTGCAAAATGTCAACAATTGCTTGTATGAAACCATAGCAGAATAAGCCTTTTGCAACTTCAAACATTATTTAATTACTAATTTTTATATTGTCCAATTTAGCTCTTTAATATGGTTATGTATCTTTCTAAACCAAGCATATCCTTTCATAGTTTCATCACAAATAAAATAAAGTAACATCGCATAGTGCTCGGGACAGCTCAGGCCTCAGCGGCTGTGGTATTGAGAATTAATTTTGTATGAGGCATGAATATTGATGATCAGCGGAGGTCTGAGGCCAGCTGCTTGTGAGTGAGTTAGCTGCAGTAGGACAAGGGTCAGTTTGGTCAGGCCAGTGGGCTGCTCTCCCCCCTCTCAGACCGATGAGAGCAAGCGGAGCCTGGGAACTCAGGCAGATGCATTGTGCTCGGGCAGACAGGGCAGGAGGAGGGGAACAGCTTTGCATGACAAATACATGGCTGGCTTTGGCATTCAGAGATTCGCTTCCAAACTCACTTAATAGTGAGCTCTGTTACACTGGTGTTATATTTCAAAACGGTCTAAATATGCTTAACATTTTAATTAACAAAACTTGCAAAATTTGCAGAAAAATCACAAAAATACGCTCATGCAGGCGTGATGTGAAAAACTTTGCATGTCACGCACATTATTTGCCTTCCCCTCTTTCGTCTTTACCTCTGTCCCCCTAATTCTCATTATTCACTGGTCCCCAGATGTACCAAGAGTCTCACCAACAAGGGCCCTATTTTTCATTTGCTCTCGCCCAATTCCTCCACTACCCCATCATTATATTCAATCTCTATCTGTCTCTCACCCATCCCCCTAGAGTCACTCTCTCAGACAGGCTGCCAGCTGTGAAAGGGATTTGTTGGAACTGAATTACACTCTGCATCCAACCAATTACCTGTCCGACCGTTCGCAGGTCAGCCTGCACTGCCATGGTTCCAGGCTCGATTTATCTATCAGACCACTATTCTGCAAGGCATTTATCATTTTCACACAGCCATGCGCCCTATCATTTATAAATGTTAATACACACCACTGCCTCATCAACTGTTAACCCTTGAGAGTACGAGACCATTTTTGCTGTGTTGTGCTAGTTTATGGAAACAGTCAGTAGAGTATATTAAATGTAAGAGCACTGAATGGTTGCATAATATAGCACAACATATATAATCTAGAAGTATTCATATTAAAAATCTATCCATTACAACAAAATACTGTGGTATACAGTAGAATCAGATTTTAATCTCATGGTATTGTCAATAATGCAGAACAGTTAGAATTTCACTTTTAAAGTGTAAAGATAAAAAGAAAGGTAACTCATATATAGCAATATATAAGACTGTATGCTAAAATAAAATAAAAACATTTTAAATCTTACCAATTTGATTAACACTGCAAAATATATTTTTGGAGTTCCATGATTTAACCAGTAAAATAAATGTTGGTAGTATTGATCAGAAATTAATTTCTTTCTCACTTTGACAAAATCACATTTTGAGAGACTGTTTTTCCGAAGTACAAAATAATGAGCTCAAGTTAAAACACTAACAAAAGGCTCTTTACAAAAATGTATTTATATTTACCCTGTACACATCAGCCTGATTTATGAAACTAAGCACACTTAAAACTAGTGCATGTATACAAATATCAAATAATAAAATAAAAAAAAAAACTGATTGGCCTCATAAGGCTTAAATGATCTAGAGTGGAGGTACTGATGAATCAAACAACGTCGCGCACTCAAGCGTACATTCAACAGATATATGATATACAGCACACAGAGTGAAGCACACAGCACACAGCACACAGCTCAACAGGTACACCATCTACTTGATAACCTGTCCTTTAAAGAACCACTATGATTTGGGTATCTGACCTTAAAGTGATATAGCATAATACCTACTTCACAGCTTGACTTGTTTCAGAACCACTTCAGTCACGTAAAAGCAATATAAAGATGCAAATGATGCACGGAAGAGTGATCTTATTGTCATTCATGTATGCATGCATGCAGATGGAGGCATTTTCACCTAGAGCTGTTACAGCGCCATTCAAAAACTTTGCTCTGGTCCAAATGAGACTTATTTGTATGTGCCCATCCCGCCCTCATCTCAATAATTGTATGTAATGAATGAATTGTATTTCATCTGCAAAGCATGCATTTGAGTTTAGACTTGTGAAGGCTTCTAGACGACTCACACTGTGCTTTCAGCTGTAATGTGCTTTCAGTCTTCTGTGTGAAAAAAGTACAGAAATGTATGAATTTTAAAAGTAAATGTCACACATACTTCAAAGATAGCGTCACTTCAACTAAAAGTAAAGCCTGGAATCCTGAAGCATAATAATAAAACCCTTAAATCCAAGAAACGTCTTCATGCAAACTATTTCCATGCCTAAAGATGAATTATATTGTAGTTTTGCTAATCTGATCTAGCTTGGGTCAAATCATATCCATAACATAGATGGACATCCTTGTGGCCTACATTGTTCTGTCTCACTGAGGGGTGTTTCTGTGAGCAGGGGTAAGGAACAGCTCTCCCAGTGCAGTGCAGTGAAAGTAGGCAATAATACAAAATAGGGCTTTAAATGGACTCACACCCTGACCAAATCCACTACAGTAAATATAAACTTTGACCTGCTCCCTTATAGCCCCACTGCCCTGTCCATGAATAGTTTTTTTCATCCCCTCTAGCAGCAGCCAGTAGTCGATAATGAATGAACAACAATATGCATGCAGAAAGAACAAGGCATGGCACAGCCTGAAAAATGAAATTAAATGGAATTAAATTAAACAAAACTGTCAATAAAGGGGAACGTTCCAACTACTAACTCCATTTCTTCATCATAACACTAGTACACAGGAAGGTGTGCCAAGTAAATACTTACTTATCCCCATGTGTCATGACTTATGACTACCCTGAAGTGACAAAATGTCAAAATAAAAGATGTTTTGTCCAACAGCAAAGCTGGTCACCAGCATGTCTTTGTGTTTTGGATGCTAGTATCCCCAAGAAGGTCTTCACACCAGCTCCAAGCCAACAGAGACCACCACAAACCAGTCTGAAACATCTTTTAAATTCACGCTGGTCCAAAATGAGTGAAATTGACTGCAAGAGCAACTAGCAGGAATGTTAAGCAAATGCATTAGTTAAACATAGTACAAAGTATTTTACTGACAAAAACACATACTATTTGAATATAATCTGCTTACCTGACCTTCACGACTTATCGCCATACGATCAGCTTGAGACTTACTAAATCTACTATGTTAGCTGAAATTCAAAGATGAGAACTGACAAGAAGGAAATATACAAGGCCAATGACTGGAGCTCATTGGGTGCCCTAATGATCCCTCGCTCTCCCAAGGCTCTTCAGACAGTGGTCTGCAGACCTCACGCCAGCTCTAATGAGCAGACCACTCATCTTCCACTGCTGTCTATCATACTTTCTGGTGGAAAACTCTATGTCTTCTCTCATCACCAACCACACATGAAAGAGACCTGGCCACTTAAAAAGCAAAGATCATTATCTTGCCACTTCACACAAGGTCCTAATTCACAGACAGAAAGAAAAAGGCCACTTTCACATGAATCCTTTTGACTCTGAACACAAATAGCAGCCAGGAAGGAAATAAGCGAATAGCAGTACTATACTGTAAAAAATATCGGGTTTTTGCCAAAGCATCTGTGGTTGCCAGAAATTCAACATAAAAATATGGTGACAATGTTTCAGGTTTTAGGAAATGGCATATTATTGCATGTGCATTTTACTACTTAAAACTCTACATTTAATAAAAAAGTTTTGGTGTAGAAACAATTTTTACACATACATTTTCTTATAAAACATACTCCAATAATTTTTGTTTTATTTACATCTTCGAAAAATAATTTTTACAGTGTATATTTCATTAAGTGATGTAATGTTAATATACCAGTCTCAATCTGCTTTCTACACGCAAGAAACAATGAGAAGAAACTAACCTAATTATATGTGATGTATCACATAAGGACTTCTGGGAATGACTTTTACTGTTTTTCACTGTAAATTATATGGCAATTCATAGTTTTTACCATCAAAAACTATAAACAGTTTTTCACCGAAGGTAAACTTACCACAGGGTTTTACTGTAGCATTTTTTGTTTTGTTTTTTCCTGTAAAAACTGCAAGCATTTTTACTGTGCAGGTTTGCAATATCAAAAGTTTCTATAAATAAAATACATCCATTGTCAGAGGGGGTTATTTTTGTTCTGCAAGACAACAGATTCTCTCATCTTCCAACTTTAAAAATGTATGAATGTCCAATAATGTGTTTGGCTTTATCTCCTATTAATCTTTTATTGCATAACAGTGCAGTAGAGCGTGTGCATTATTTGGAGCCAGGAGCTTGGCAGGGTGTCAGGTAGCGAATGGGTCTCCTCACAGCCCCAGGTCCTGAATACCATCCATGTGTTTTTATTTAGTATAACAAAAGACTCTTCACCACAGGGCAGGCTTCCATGAGAAACACTGTCGGCATGTAAAGAGGAGGAGCACAGGATCCTCTTGACATGTTAATTGACTTGATTAGCATTAACATTACTGGGATTCCAGAAGAAGCTAAAAAGCTCTACTGTTAACTATTCATTTGGATGTAGTTTTATTCAAACCACCAGGCTGCCAAAGTAAGCACAATTTTCGTTTTAGATATGTAGATATGTATGTTTTCTCTGTCAAATAAAGAGACATAAAACCATATATGAATACTTAAAGGGATAATTCCAAACCAGAATGACTTGTTTTCTTCCGTGGTGCACAAAAGGAAATAGTTTGCAGAATGTGTATGATTTTAAAGAACTCTTTTTGTCCGTACAATGAAAGTCAGTGGGGTCCAAAACAACATTGCACTGGAACTGACTTTTATTATGGACAAAACAAACAAAAAAAAGAGATTATGACAGAAATGTAATTTTTAGTGTAAAGGTCTACTGATTTGAGGTCCTATTGTGAAGGGTCCAAAAAATGGGTTTGACTGCAAAAATAATAAATAAAGTTTGGTATGTTCCCCTGCTGACTGATCCTAAAGTGAGCCATGGGTGGCACAAGGTGACGGTAGTTATTACTGACAAAAAGAAGGCTATAGAGAGTGCATCGCTGGACCCTGATGTCTGCATGCTTTCATGGTGAAAAATGCAGAGCGTATGTGTGAATTATGAGCTGTAAATGCTGGAAAATGAAAACAACCAGAACCTAGGTTGTTTGCATGTTGTCCTGGCATCTTGCCAAGTGCTCGTGTGCAGTTGGGCCAGCCAATGTGACGCCCGTTGCCATGGCAACAGCAGAGCAGACAGGCGATGTAATGCATCATATTTCAGCAGACCAACTCATCAGATCCAATCACACAGATCCAATCTATGGGTTGCAAGTGGGGGGTGAGCGCAGGCAGGGGAAAGCTGGTACTACAGAAACAAATTGCCATGAGACCATCATCTTTCCATGCAGATTGTCTTTTAACGCTGTCTGCTAGAAACTGAAATATTCATTGTCCTGCACAAATTGGTTTTATTCAAATCTGCATGCAGCTGCTTGCCATGGAATGAGGTAGCATTAGCTGTCACACATGGGTTACAGTGATGTGTGCCCATTTTTCCTTATTCAGCTGTTATGTCAAAAACATATCCAAGCTATAATGTACAAATCATATAGCTAATGACTTGTATACAGCTTTGCAATTAAGTACAAATAATAGTTTTTTTGAAAACCAAATCTGTCGTAACGTTATAAAATGTTTTTACTATCATTTCTTTTTAGCAATTGAATGCATATTTAATGCATACTAACATCAACAGCTTGGAGAGATCTGACACTTTTGTAGATCTCCCACCGAGACTTCAGTCTCTGGGTACCGTAGTGGCATTAGGAGGCCAGATAGGCACACAATAGTCTCACACCAGAGCAGATGTTTCCTAATTACAGTAAGCTCTTTAACGCAACTTCACTCATTACAGGCCAAATGCTATGATACTCGACTTACAGCAGATCACAGGGAGATTTGGTGGCTGTGAATTTCCCTTAATGAGCATCTTCACCTCTCAAGCTTTATAATGAGTAGATCCCAGGTATAACCCTGCAGGTAAGATGCTAGCAGATGCCCTGGTTAGAAGACATCCCCTTTGTCTGTGAAACCTCTTCAGCACATGCGAACAAAAGTTGGTAATGAGATATACTCTTATTATCTCGAAAAACATTATGATTTATAATCAAAGCCTTATTTTAGTGGATATAGTTAAAATGTCCTGTCTGATATGATTTTAAAACTGTTAGAACATCATGATTTTTCCACCAGCCTAGTTTTAATTGTGCAAATTGATTACTTTCATTACATAAAGCCCACGTTTTGGCTCGGGCCGACTTTAAAGGCCTCTTGAATTAGCTGTGTGGGCCTGTGCAGGACTATTGGCTTTGAAATGTCTAGTACGGAAAACAACGTCCATCTGAGATGAACCTCAGACACAAAGGTTTTAACCCATAGTGGAAAAACAGCATTGGATTCCTTTCCAGACCTCTAAAGAGAACAGGGATATTTCCACTCCGTGTTTTCTCCAGAGTATTGACATAGTGAGCAGTGATAAGGCCTACAGAAGAGGATTATTTATTCATGTGAGGGATAAGGTTGCACACCTCCCCGCCTTGACCATGGGTACCGACTCAAAATGATTCCGAGTTAATTTCCTGGCACTATCAGGGTTTCAATAATGCAAAGTCACTAAATCGACTCGCAGGGGCACTAATGTATCTAATGTCCTACAAATTATCACGCAAGAATAAATACCTAATGTGCAACAAATTATCGCGCAATAGACATCAAATATCTGTTCATGCAGACTTCTGCTTTAAAATGCAAGTGAAATGCTTGTCATGAATGGGACAGTGGTAGATTTGCTGTTTTCGTACAAGCAAAAACAAAGACTGAGGAGGCAGACAATCAGACAAGATGCCTGCTGGGCATCACAAACTGTTTTCTGTCTGCTCACTTTCTCAACCAGCTAGCCAAACAAAATCAAACACTCCCTGCAGTACGGCTGTCAACCTTTAAGCCCCTGCAGCACATCAGCAGCCAATTAGGAATTAAGGCCTGAAATGCTCCATTCTCAGTTAGTATAGAGAGTTTAAAGACAACACGGCATGTCTGAATTCAAAGTATATTTTTTAATAAGATGAAATCTTTAAAAAGATGAGATTAATTTTTAAGGCAAAACAGATTTACTGTCTATGATATACCACAATCCTGTGTTTATGGTTTGTTGGAAAAATAAAAATGGCATTGAAATGAGAGCATTCGTTTATAAATATTTACAAATACTGCCGTTCAAAAGTCTGGGGTCAGTCAGATTTCATGTTTTTGAAAGAAGTCTCTTATGCTCACCAAGGCTGCATTTATTTGATCAGAAACACAGTAACAACAGTAATATTGTGAAATGTTATTAAAAAAAAAATCTGTTTTCCTTTGCAATATATTTGAAAGAAGTCTTCAATATTTCTGTGTTAAATCTATCTCTCAATACATCAGCGAGCACCCATAGACTCATACATTTCTATCCTGATATTGAGGTTTTGGTGTGCAGTTGTCCCGGTGGAGAGGCCCAGCCTGTTTACACTGGTCTCAGGTGATCCAATCACAAGCAGTCAGTCGACACAGATTTCATTTACGCCTGGTATTAACACACTGACCACTGAAACGTATGGCTGAAGTGTGATTGTTTGTTGAAAGCAGCCAGCTACAAGAGCTTCGGTCTGTTTAATAGGCAATTGCTGTGTCTATAACTACTAAAGCAATTACAGGACGAATGTATTGTGGTTAATTATAAATGAAGCAAATCGTTATAATTACCCCTCCACAAATACCGCCTCCTTTTTTAGGAATAGGGGGGGGTCATAATAACCCACAAAGAGTACAATATACAGCACACTAGAGAGTGTATAGCTCTGTTTAGCTGTAAATAAGCCTGTAATAATGAAACAGCTTTAAGGAGCCTCTTCCGTCTGCCCTCCATTTGTTTGTTTTTCCTCTCTGATATCCGTGTCTCTTTTTGTTTTCTTTTGTTTTGATTGACTTTATTGATCATGTTCTGCTTTGATGTCCACAGGCTTCTGGCCGTCTGCTGGGGAAACCAAACTGACTCACTGAAGGAGGAAGGCACTATGAGTGACAGTACACAATGTGTGATAGATGAGGATAACACTTTTCTACACACATACACACAGAGTTAGAAACAGCAGAGTTATAGAGCCTATGCTACACAGCAGTGTAAAAACCTCTCATTGGAACATATTTTACACCAGTGGGATGGAGCTCGTCTGTCTTATATGACAAGGACTGCAGGATGTCTCACAACAGTACGGCAAAACAAAATTAAACCATTAGATTTTTTTTTTTTTTTATAAAACATCAGTGGAGTCAAAAAGTTGCTAATATTTTTTTCTAATTAAACAGGGTTTTATTTTTTTCATTAGAAAACTATATTATCAGGAAAGCAATTCGAGTGAAAAGTTAAAAACGTTAAATTCACAATTTTGTATGCATAATTATCATAATTATTTATGTAATTAATTATCATGGACACTGTTCAAAAGTTTGAGCAAAGTAATATTTTTTTTCTAAATTAATTTATATTTTTTATATATTTTATTTAGCAAACATGCAATGAGTGGATCAAAAGGGAAGTCGTGGCCTAATGGTTAAAGAGTCAGACTCATAACCCAAAAGGTTGCGGGTTCAAGTCTCGTACAGGCAGGGACTGTAGGTGGGGGGAGTGATGTACAGCGCTCTCTCCCACCTCATTTGTACCAGACTGAGGTGCCCTGAGCAAGGCACAAACACCCAAATGCTCCCCGGGGCCAGCAGCAAGAAGGCATGCCCACTGCTGGGTTTTATTTTGGATTTTATGTTTCGGTGTGTTCAATGCTGCTTCTTGTGTGTGGTTGTCCGTTGTGGCACTTTAGTGGGATTAGAATTTATTAGGGGATTAAATGCAGAACAGAAGGGAACACTTAAGTCCGAGTATGGGTTTTGTCACCATACTTGGCCACATGTCACGTCACTTACTCACTTATAAAAGTGACAGTACATATATTTATATTTATAGACTTATATAAAGATATTTATCTGTATATTTCCACTAAATATTAAACAGCACAACTGTTTTCATCATTGATGACTAAGATGTCTTGAGCAAGAGCAAATCAGCATATTAGGAATTTTGTTCATATTAGGGAATGATTTCTGAAGGATCATGTTGAGGATCATGTGACACTGAAAGAAGGGGACTCTTTTTGGAGTTTAGTTAGTAAATATGCGTTAAAAAGTAGTAAAAGGAGAAGTAGAGTAAGGTAGTTTAATTAGTAGTAAGACTAGTTTAATCGGAAGTAAGTAGTAAGAGTAAGAACTGCACTCTAAAGAGAATTAATGAAAGTAAGACCTGCTATAAAAAAAAAATTAAGCTTTGTCATCACAGGCAATAAATTCACTTTTAAATTTAATTCAGAAGAGGGAAAAGAGTTCTTTTTTAAATTGAAGTAATATTTAACAAGATTACAGTTTTCTGTTTTTTGTCTTTTGATTCAAATAATGCATAAAGCCATGGGTGAAAGCATTCAAGAGCCATGCATTTAAGAGCCATGGTGAGCTGACAAGCCCGGGAGCCTGCCATGGTGAGCATAGAAAATAGAGACTAAGAGACTCTTTCAAAAAACATGAAAAAAAACTTATAGACCTCCTAAACATTTGGCCTCTTTGTGAACGATAGTTGTATATTTTTTTAAAAATGAACCCTTCTCAAATTCTTTCCAATTGTGTGAAAACACACAATCTGAAAAATGATGATATATAAAAACCTATTCAACCCCTTTACTTGAGTCCCCATCGCAACTTGTAATATTAACCTGCATCACAGCAGAGGGACAGGTCTGAGTGGGACCATCATTGCTCGTGTGTGATTCTGTTTCCCTGGCCAGAGCTTAAGCATTGGGTTCAGAAACGGATCGTCGGGTTGGAACGGGTTGTGGGAATTTTTAACAAGGAAAAAAAACAAAAAACAAAAAACAAGGGTCACTACTATCTCCTCTGCTCCCCTGTCGGAGGGAGATGAATCCTCGGTGGTGGGATTTTAATTTGGCACATATTCCCCTAATCCATCCTCACTGTGCGCACGTGATGCCTGGACAATGGAGAGGCCACAGCTAGGGCCAATTATGTGTTGTTAGATGGAGCCCCTGCTTGACTTGTATATGAGGAAGATCTGGCATGAAAGTGTTGACCAGTGTTTTGATTTAATCAGAACTCCCTCATGAACAGGAAAAAAAAAGAAGCCAGCGAATGGCAATAACGATACGACGACGCCAGAAAAGCCAAAAAAAGCAAGCCAGAACGAAAATTGATTCGAAGTAGGATGAGGAGGGAGGAAAATCTTTTTCTCCATGGGGAAGGAAGAGTTTTAAAATTAAAAAAAGAATATTAATATTAAATTAAAAAAGAAGTAGGATGTTGTGAAGTATATAGTAAAAAGGGTGGATATAAAGTATAGTTTGTGTGGCGGAGGCAAGGAGTATAAAGAGAAAGAAAGACGAGTTATTTTATATGGAAGCGTAAAGGAAAGAAGCGGTATTAAAATTAAAAAAGAAGGAGAGCTCAGTTACGTGTGGAAGTATCCATGCACTGGGCCTGTGTGAACAATGTGAATATTTGTACTTTTTACAATTATTTTTAGTTTTTTTAAATCCATTTTGGTAAAAAAAAAAAATATATAATGGTCTTACAGACATCATAATCAAATGTAGAAATATACTTTCAATTAAGGTGGGATGGTGGGAAATCGTCAAGAGCTTTAAATCTGAATCTAATTTAAGTATTAACCTTTTAATCTTCCAGTCGCGAACCTTTTACCAGTTCCCATGGATATCTGAGGTGTCAGGCATTTGTTAATTTGAGGGGGACTCTCCCAATCCCCACGCACTCATATCCTTTCACTAGTCTGGACCTACTAATCGGCCATTTGGCAGTCATCTGAACTCCAGTGCTATTAGATTTATTAGGCTACAGCTGTGGTACTGGACAATATTTTGATGATGACACATTTCCAGTTGAACTTGTTTATCGAGGACTTTTCTCCCGATTAAAGGCAAAAGCAAAGCTGGACACAACTGTGTGCTGAATCACTCTCAGTGCCCTGCAGCTGACCATGATATGGCCTGAATTGCTAATGAATGATGTGAGGTCTGGTTGAACAGAAAGACAATGGCAAAGTCACACCAACCAGCTACAGCACACATGAGTCCAAACAAAAGAAAGGTTAAAAGAGGTTCATTCTGCATTGGTGTGGTACATTAACAGTCTCCGTCTCAAACCACTTTTTTGAAAGGGGATCGTTGACCCCCAAAAAGTCTGAAATTCAGGTTTTTTTTTTTTTTTTTTTTTATGTTCCTTTTCATTACAAACCTGCATTTTTTTTTGTTCAAAAGAGATATCTTGAAGAACACTCTGGTTTGTTGTGGTTAGTGAGTTCCAAATAACACATTTCTCAAAATATGTTCTTTTGTGTTCAGCAGACGAAAGTCAGTCATACAGGTTTTGGAACAATGTGAGGGTGAGTAAATGACGACAGCATTTTCATTTTTGGGTTAACTATCCCTTTAAGCATTGTTAGATCTACGTTACAAAACCAATTCAAGCCAGTGTTGTTATGTTAACTGAAACTATTAAAAATAATTTTCTGTAATTGATATAAACAAGACATAATAAAGTAAACATTACATGAAAAACTTTGTTGCCTTGGCAACTATCTGAAATACAATAAGGCGAAGCACTAAAATCAATAAAAATTCAGCCATATTAAAATAGCTAAAAATACTAAAACCTAAACCTAAAAATAAAACTGAAAATATAAAAACAAAAGCAAATACAAAATAACTACTATAATAGCATATAAAATAACTAAAACACACCAACACTGGTCTTACTTGCCTCTCCTTCTTTCTTAAGCTGGATTTTCTAGGTTAAATAGATGTCTACAGTGATTCTTAGTGATGCAGACAAGCCCAGGTCATTCACCCAACAGCAAGCCAGTGGCAACATTACCTGACACAAACACCTCCACCTATCAACACCTTCCCATACTCTGGGAGCCTTTTATATAACAATTCATCCAACTGAGTTCAGTGAAATCTAATGCAAACGCAGTACACAGGAGCAACTCAGAGCCGCGTTTCTTAATTGTAATGGACCCCAGTGAAGAGTCCAACTTAAAAGGAGAGTTCTGCAGAAATTCAGTAATTTCCCTCACAATAGGATGTCATCAGCTTCTCTTCCCTTTGAGATGCTAATTCACATGCTGAGCCGTGTTTGACGGCCAGAACCCTGTAAGTGACTATTAATCAAAAAGCACTTCAGGGCTGTGATCCACTGTCTTAACTGTCCACACTACTGTGATAATTAAATTAGCATTTCACCCGCTCAACATCTTTTTCAAAAATAGCACACAGTTTTGCTAAGCAAACGTCTGACATGTAAACTACAGCTCTCAGAGTTTAAAGCCAGGCAATATGCTTTTAAGGAAAATGGGTTAGAAGAGCGGGAAAACAATAAAGTGCTCACACCAAATGTAGCAAATTAGCATAGAGAAAACCATCTCATTTGTACCTCACTAAGGTTAATAAAACTCAAAAGCTTCTGAAAAGTGTATAAATAGAGTGAGCTATGACTCCTTAAGTTTCATTTTATAGAAAACAGAACCTTTCACTGAACTAGCAGAAGCAGTAGCATTAGCATATTTAACACAATGATGGGTGAGTGATGCTAACATTCAGAAAGTCAAATATCAGTCCTATTTCAAGTCTTCCTTCACTCTCTAGAGAATAATTCAGTCTAGACATACCCCCCCAACCTCCCCACCTAACACACACACACACACACACACACACACACAAAGTAAACCAGAACTGGGGGGCTAGTGTTGTTCTGCATTATCACCATTGATTAAAATAAGCCCCTGCTCTCTTGCCAGTTTACAGCTGAGGTCCCGGTCTGGGTTTTATGAAGTGCTAGCTACTTCATTTCATTATGGTAACTGGGTTACATTAGTTGTGCACAGCTGTAGGCAGAGGAAAAATCCATCTGTATGCCAGTTTCATTTCCTCTCTTCTGAGCCCCAGGCGTATACATCATCTCCTCATCCGCTCACACACGCGCATGCGCTCCCTTCTCCGTTTTATTCACCTCATCCTTAACCTTAGATGAGTAAAATATAACACCCATATCATGCATGAGACCCATGATGGCTGAGCTCTTATAAAAAGCCCACAGAAGGAACCCATAACAAATGCCATGTCTGATTACATTCGATTTGATGCATGTTTCCAATGAAGGTGCTTTAAAGGGTCCAACTGACAATATCGAGTATCTGCTTCCATTTTACCACGAGTTTGCCCATGAAATATAAGTTTAACATTAACTTGGACTGCAATACAAAAAAAGTTCATTTCTAGTTCACAGAATTCTACCAAAGCCATTTTCTCGTCTTGAAAAAACATAAATAGTCTTGGAAGAATGCATACACCTTCGGTATAGGAAGTCCAAATGCACATCTCACGTGTCACCAACCCCCCTCGTGTCCCACCTGCTTCAGTCTTATAGGAATGAAATTTGATATATATCATGGTATAATTGATATAACTGAATAATTACTAATTCATCTACATTCAAAGTATTTCAAAGAGTATCTTGATACCACCATGGTACATGTTCAAAAAAACTGGAACCATTTCCAAAAACCATTGTAATACTTTTTTAGTTAGTGCAGCAAAAAAATGGTGGTTTCCCTTCTTATTCATTTTCTCCACAGGGAAACAGATTTGTTAACAATAACGTATTTACCTTAAGATAGACCTACAATGAGTTACAAAGTTGTTAAACAATGGTATGTTAATTCAGATCCATAATAATTGCAATCCATCATTTGAGGAGTAGTTATTGCCTTACAAAAGAATTTAATTACAATCTTGCACCTCTTTCTAAATTTTTAAAGCTTTTTCATTTGCTTCAAAGTTAGTATTGTTGTGATTCATCTCAGATCTGGTTGGTTTTGATTCATGGCTGAAAATGGAAAAAAAAGTGTGGCTGAAATCAACTTAATTTGAAATTAATCAAATCATCATTAAATCATTATTTTACATGAATCTGTAATTTGTACAGCTGCTACTAATCGTTTAAGCCTGAAAGTAAATGGTAGTAGTCTTGTAAACAGTCATGGCTAACAGATATCAGTGAATATTAATTTGAATGCTTCTTGGTGTTCGTATGTCTTGCCTGTAACTCTGCTCTGCTAAACCACAACTAATCTGAGCCTAATGAGCTCACCTTTGACCCCATCACACTTGCCAGTCTGCTCTGCTGTCTGAGCACAAAGTGGCCTTTACCCTTGACCGAACCTTTGCATAAGCACTCCTGACCTACTGACAAGTGCACATGAACAAAAACAAAAACTTTCATAGATAACAACTCTCCTTGTTGAAGCAAAAGAACAACAATACTTCACACCTAAACAATGTGCAACAAATAAGTTACATTCAAAGCATAAGGGCGGTTGAAGGTGAAGTGTAAACATTTCTACAAAACCGATATCCCCAAACATTCCCCATCTGCCGCTGGTCAGACAAACAGATAGTCCTGGCCCCAAACTCACACCATTGGTTGATGCTCTGCTATTAATGTTTTAAAAGTAAAATACAGCCATAGTTTTTCAGTATTTCTGTGGAGAAATCAACCTGTAAATGGACTGTGATAGGATGAAGTATTTAGACATTAAAACAAAATTACACACATCTTTATTTTCTAATACTAAACTCTATTCAATACTAAAAGTGGCCCCTCTAAAATCTAAACAATGACCTAACAGTCTTCCTCTCACTAATGACTCAGACACGAGCCAACATAATCACACAGACCATTTCTAACAGTTCACTATTTACATTACAAATGGAGGGAGTCTAGAGTCTAGTGTTTACCGGATATGCGAAACAACCAACAGTTTCACCAAAGAGTATTTGGACACACAAATGACAATTAAAAACGTCTGAATTTAAATGAATAGAAATAAAAGATCAAACCAAGTGGCATAAAATGCAATGCAACAAATGATTCAAGACGTTATCTCAGAATTTAACTTTTAACTTTTATGTTTGTTATGCATATAAATCAGTAGGTCAGTATTTTTACACTGTATCATCAATTTTGATTGATCTGATGACCAGACAGTGTCCAGATATTTTTTGCTACAATTTTCTAACAATCTGCCTTTTAAACGTTTGGGTTAAGATTTTTTCATGTTTTTGAACAAGGCACTTATGTTCTCCAAATCTGAATTTATTTTATAAAAAAGTAAAATCCGTAATATTGTGAAATATTATTACAATTTAAAAGGATCATTCTAATATGCTGATTTGCTGCTCAAGAAACATTTATTATTATCAACAATGTTAAAAACAGTTGAGATACCATGACACATTTTTTACAGGATTCTTTGAATTAGAATAGAATTTCAATAGAACAGCATTTTGAAATACAAATGAATAGAAATCTTTTGTAATATTATAAATGTCTTTATTGTATCAATTTAATTCATGATATATATATATTTAAAAAAATCACACTGTGTATACACTATAACTTTAGTGTATCTAATGTTTTAGCTTTAGAAATCTAACAAGCAAATTTTTAAGTATGTTTGTGCTATATTTCTTTAAAATAAATGCACTTGGTTCAATAATTGTTTAATAGACATTTTTTAACGTGACTTTGAAAACCAAATACTTTTTAGGGCTGCTGCAAACTCCTACATATTCAGATTCAAGCAACGGTGTCGGCCACGTCTACAGTCCAAATTAAACAGCACTTAATTTTCTTTAATCTTCATTTCCTTGAGGCCGGGCACCAAATAAATGTGCGCAGCACTGAGAGAGTGTTTGGTTTGTGATGATGTCATGGTTGTCATGGAAGGAGCTCTCACTCTCTCTCAAATTACAACACAAACCTCTCTGTGGGAAAGTGAGGGCCGCGCTCTCATGAACCGGGCAGCCTGCACAATGGCCAAAGTGAGTCTGTTCCTGCTTTTGTGTGCGGCCAAACACTAGCCACTTTTTGTTTAGCTGGGACATGCTGGCGCACGAGAAACTTGACTGCATTTTCCCCAAATATGCCACCCGTTAGATGGAACGACAAAGCAATACCCACTCAATGCAACATAGCAGTGAACTTTGACCAGCCACTTAATAGCACTTATTTGAAAACTGGGTCCAGAGTAAGTTATGAACAATAAAACAGGCTTTCTGCTGTTTCCAGATGCGGTGCTGTTGTGTCTGCCGAGCACATTAATCACAGTGCGGACTGAGTGATGGCACTTGGCTGTGGCTCTGTGCAACGTTTGGCTGCTGTAAGGAAGATTCGGAGCAGGGATGAAAGGCCTCTCTGTATTTAGAGTCGGAGGCTGCTGGGAGCGTGCCAAGCTGCAATCGGCTCATGTTCTGTAAGGAACAAAAGCTCAGTGCTGCCTTTATGGCACCAAACAAAAACACAGGTCTCTGAGAGAAGCAGCCAGAAGTGCTGGTGTACCAAACCCTACTGTACCAAGAGTTTGGATGAACTCTGTTCTTGAAAACCTGAGGATCAGTCAAGGTGGTTTATGTACAACTGTGCCATACAAGCTTTTAAAAACAGACTTCACAGATTGGGTTTTGGCAAGATATGCGCCTGTGTGAACAGTTCTGCACTGTTGGTTTCCTCACTAGCAAAGACAGCACTGTAGAGGAGCTGTTTTTGAACAATCCATCATCACATCGATGAAAATAGCTTGATTATTGAGGTTTGTGAATCTGTCTTGGCGGCACTACATACACAATGTGTCTAAGTGGGGATTCTGCACATTCATAACAATCACGGCAAAAGAAATTAGACAGAAACCAGGACTGTGCTCTGGATGAATGAATTTCATTAAAATATTTCACTGATGACTGAATGTTCCCAGCTTGAGGGTAATTTTTTCCCCCTCAAGAAAAAGAAAGGGTTGGGAAATTTTCCATTTACAGGTTTGAATAAAATACAATGTATTAGCATGTTGAATGTAATGGATTGTTAATAAAAAAAAAAGGATTTTTATATTTTCCGCTCAATGCAAGAGTATTGTTAGCATATATGTAGCTCCCACATTTAACCGCTCCAGACATGTTGACGCATTCGCCATCTTGGAGCAGTCAAAGTTTCGACACACCGTAAAAATCAAGTTTTCCAAGATGCCACAACATTGCACAGTCTCTAGTTGTAAAAACACAGAGATTTAAAAAACCTTCCAGAGGTGAGAATATTACAGGTTTTCAAACTATGGTAATTTTTTAATGTCGTGTTAACTAATGCCTTTGTCTTGTTGTACAGAGCATAACAGTCATGTTCTGGAAGTAAAAACTTAATTGATTTTCCCCATAGGGACATTTTTAACAATAACTGATAAACCTTTAAAGACAGACCTGTTGTGTGCCTCGAGGTTCTTAAACCCATCTGTTCACATTAATTCAACTTACTGTGAAAATAATCAAGTTTAATAGTGAATTCGTGGTGAAAAAAAACTATCACCAGATGCGACATAAAATTCCACCAATCAGAGGGTCGCAGGGAGCAAAGCACACCAAAAGATGAATGGGAAAAATACTTTTGCAATTGACCGTTCGCAAAAACCCGCCCCCCTTAGTTACTGTTGCTACGTCCGACAAGCCATGGCGATCTCACGCCACACATCATGTTCTCACGCAGTGAAAAATACATTGCGGAGCAAAGAGGAAACTGACAACGCACCAACAGACAAGACAGAGTAGATTACTTTTGATATGAAACTAAGTCTCAGCCTTCAAATGTGATCATTTTGTAAGAAATTCAAACAATAAATACAGTTTTGTATCACTGTAGCGCCTTTTCATATTTACTAGTTGTAGCATGAAATAAACATGAATGAACAATGTATTTTATTTAAATTGTGGAAAGATGTCAACACACACACCATTTTTCAAGTCCACTGACGTTAATCTACTCTCTTGTCTGGTTTGTTTGTCAGACAAAATGGCAGATTTGGCATTATGATTGGTCAGATCGCCTGTCAATCAAGCTCTGCAAAGGACACTAATGCACTCTATTGTGTTAGTGTAGCAAATTCATCAGCAGTTTATTGCAGATATAAATATTCTTACATGCATATCACTACCTTTGCAGACCCACAGTCAACTTGCTCTCGAGTGTTCACGGACTGGCTTTGACCATTCCAATATATGGTGGAAAGTTAAATTAGCAGCATAGAAAAAGGAACGCATGAGGCATCTATGTGTATATATCTATGGTTGTTAGAGCATTGTGACGCAGTTGCTAAGGTATTCTTGCTCATTTTTAACAAGGTGTTTTAAAGCTGCTGAGGTGTTCTCAGTTTTAGCATGGTGTTGTGCAGTTGCAATTGTGTTCCTCACTGATTTTTAGCATAGTGCTCGCTAATGTGTTCTTGCCTGTTGCTATGCAGTTGCTAAGGTGTTCTCTGTGTTTTTAGTCTGTTGTTATGCGGTTGCAAAAGCATTCTCTGTGGATTTTAGCCTGGTGCTAAGCGGTTGTTAACATGTTCTCAGTAGTTTATAATGCATTGATATTCAGTTGCTAAAGTGTTCTCAGTATTTTTTAGCATGGTGCTATGCGGTTGATTGCTTATTCTCAGTTGTTGCTTATTGGCAAGTAAATATTGCCCAGTCCTAGATAGGGAACTTCAATGTAAATTAATGCAAGGCTTAGTTTGGTGATTCAATAATTCAATATTACATTTCACTTATAATAAAACTGACAAACAGGCAACACATATCATGGGTACATCATTTATAAAGAAAGGCACAGTGCTGTCTGTGATTTACTTTTCTGGTGTTGACCTCAAATACCACAGGGAGTTTCACCTCACCACCCCTAACACACACAGAGAGAGAGAGAGAGAGAGAGAGAGAGAGAGAGAGATTTCCTATACGATGACCAGCTTTGTTTGATACCTCCCAACAAATCCTCTGCATGATTGTCCACACTGAAGCAATTAAACAACAGGGGAAAAAAGGAAGTCTGCATATCAACTCAAACTCAGTTACATAATTTGCAACACAAAACCCTGGACAGCCCTGCATGACATTCAGTACTTTGGATGACGCATAAAAGAGCAAGTTTTTTCCTCCCTGAATCAGTAATGCCCAACAGGGAAGTGGCTGCTCCTCAGCCGGGGCTTTTGCTGAAACAGACTAAACAGTCTGACTGACTGTCAACAACAATCAAAGCAGAGCACGAAGGCCAAAACACACATACGCATACACACACACCCCTACAGTGCTAGAGACGTTTTGCCCTCTCAGTGCTGCTGGTTAGAACAGCAGGGGAATAAACTCGCCGTCCTAATGCTTTACTTGAAACTGTGTTCGGCAGTCCAATTATGGCTTGTTTGTCAATTCAGTTGACAAATTATTTTTATTTATTTATTTGCAAATGCCAATCTTATTTTCGGAGTTCACATCGGTGTATACACTGTAAAAAAAATTCTGTAAAATTTACGGTAAAAAACGGGCAGCTGTGGTTGCCGGAATTTTACTGTAAAAAATACGGTAGCAACGTTTTAGGTTTTACGGTTTTAACTTAAATTTACAGTTAAATACCCGTAATTTCATTAACTGATAATAGGGCCTTTCGCACGCAGGAACCTTTTCATAGTACCAGAACTAATTGTGGAACTACCCACTTTTCGGCGTGTTCGCACCGCCGGAACTGGGAGTGATTTTAGTACCGGACTGCCTTTTTCGAGAACCAAATTAGCTCCTACTCCGGAACAGGGTCTAACCAGCACAACTGGTACTAATCGTGACGTAATTAGACATTGATTGGCCAAACGCGTATGAAAACGGCCTCACCCGCCATGATTTAAAAACGCCGTGTAAACATACGGTAAACATTGTGTCAACTTATTTCACAACTATGGAGAACAGCGATAGATGGACGAAAGTGAAGTGCAGGCACTTGTAGCAAATGAAGCACTGCCAGTTGTCGTTGGAGATTATTAGTCCTCCTTTCCGTTCTTTCAATAGCTTTACGTATACGTCGACATTCCATTTCCATTATTGTGAAAGCCGCAAGACACAACAAAAACACAGCTCCGATAACAGCGTCCTCCATCCTCCTGTTGTTAAACGTAGTTCTTTGTTTCTGTTGTTGAACGCCGAGCACAATGACGGCGTGGACCGGCGTACGGTCACTTCTAGTACACACTATCGGTTGCGAAGGCACCCTTGAATGGTACTGGGAAATGTGTGCACAAAAACTCGTACCAGGTACTTAGTACTGTAAGTTTAGTTCGGAAATAAAGGGGTGCGAAAGGGCTTTAATGTTAATATATCGACCTATTGAATTACTGAAATCTGTTTTGTACCTTTGTTATACACTGATAACCACCAAATGCAGGTGGTGATGAGAAAGTCACATGATGAACCAAAGCCCATCACAAGCAGCTTTTAAATAATAACATATATAGAAGGTGCCGTGTCATTCACACAAACACCAAACACCATCATGGTACCACACATGAAACTGAAATAATGCAATAAAAATTAATTTAACAACATTAGGTGTAACACACAACCATAATATACAAAACTGATAAGAAAAAACGAAGAAACATAGTTATTTCAACAAAAAACACACAATTTGAAATGTAACACAGGGAATTCTGGGAATGTCAATTTACGGGTATTCACTGTAAATTATACGGTATTTTTCACTTCCAAAAACGGTATACTACCGTAAAATTAATGTCCAATACATGTAATGTCCAATACAGTTTTTCACCGTATATAGTAGGGGAATTTACCGTTAACCATTTAACAGGTTTTTACTGTAGCATTTTTACAGTCTTTTACCGTTAAATTCACGGTCATTTTTTACAGTGGATGTATGCTTGTTATTTCAAACAATCAATATTGCATAGAGACATGTTTGTGACACAGGGTTCATCTCAAGTAATTCAGTTTAACTATCCTGGTTTTGTATTTTGCTTTGAAAAACATTTCCGTTATGTAAACAAAAATATAAGGGCATTCTACAACATACACTCATGTTCAAATGTTTGAGGTCAGTAAGATTTTTTTTTTGAAGGAAGTATCATATCATCAAAAGTGACAGTAAAAACATTTATAATGCTACAAAGATTTATATTTCAAATAAATGCTGTTCTTTTAAACTTTCTATTCATCAACGAATCCTGAAATTTTTTTATCATGGTTTCCAAACCAATATTAAGCAGCACAACTTTTTCAACATTGATAAGAAGAAATGTTTCTTGAGCAGCAAATCAGTATTAGAATGATTTCTGAAGGATCATGTGACACCGAAGAATTAAATAATGGCTGCTGAAAATTCAGCTTTACCATCACAGAAATAAATTACACTCAAAAATATATTCAAATACAAAACAGTTATTTTAAATTGTAATAATATTTCACAATTTTACCCTTTTTACTATACTTTTGATAAAATAAATGCAGTCTCGGTGAGCATGACTTCTTAAAAAAAAAAAAAAAAAAACATTGAAATTTTTAAGATTATGTAGTTATATTTAAAGTATATGTCGTTCAAATGTAAACATGTAAATACGATATAAAAATCCTGGAAACAAAAAATAAATACTATTCACAACAATGCGTCCACAAGAATGAATGCGTGCCATTTAGCATAAGCACACTCACACAGCTCTGGATAATTTAATTTGAGGATGATCACCCAATGAGCACATGCTTCTCCACCCACCTCCCATAAGAGACAATAACCACTAGGTCTAATAGCTCTCAAACTCTCCACTTACTGCATTACAACCTCCAAACAACGGCACATTCTCGACCCCAGCCTATTGTTTCTGTGGATCTGCAGCTGACTATTGAAACAACACATGCAATACAGTAAAATACAGCATGAGTAACATAACTAAGCAAATTATCTTTATAATATAGGTCGCAATGAACAAGACCGGAGCATGTAATAACCGCAAACAGCAGAGAAACAATCCTGCATGGTTAAACAAAAGGGTTTTTTGTCCATTTCAAAAGAGTCTGCGATCGTGCGTGCCATCAGAGACTAACAGCAAACCCGCTGTTACTGCGCCACGCTTTCGATTTCAATGACAGCATAACAATATTTACATGGGGGCTCTGCATACACACCACGCATGACAATGACTTCACTGTGGAGAAGCACAAATGAATGGATGCGAGTGTCAGGCAACTTACCCAAGTGTCTGCGGCACATAATCAGAGTCAGGCTGTTCACAGACGCCGCTCCAGCGACACACGCATATACATGCTGACACATACACTTAAATAACCTGCCTGATGACAGGTAATGGGGAACAGGCAGGGAAATAGCAGGTTTTCCCCCTTTATTATTTCAAATCTTGCCTTTCTCTCCTCTTTTTGATTCACACATCACATGTGGTGCAATCCACACAGTCACACGAAGGAAAGGGTCACGTGACAAACCTAGATTCCCCATGCTTAGGAGTACCTGGGGAATATAGGGAGACCGTGGGAGGGAGAGAAAACAGGGGAACACCAGGGGGCACCATCTTCTGGTTCCTATTCGATTCTCTCAGCCTCTCAGTGCAGGTGGCAAATCAAAATGAAGGAGGGTGAATGAAAGGAGCTGCGGACAGAGAAAAAACCCTGGCATGAGAGAACACTGCAGAAATGCCTCTGAGTTTCAATGAATATTTATCAACTGTGCCAAACTCCCCCCCCCCCATCACCCCATCACCCAACCTCTTCTTGGAATGGAGCCTAATTCATCTGAATGCTTGCCTTTGTTAACAGCTAAATCAGCAGGGGCCGTTTGCCACTTCTGAGCTGTTGCAAGAGGCACGCTACACTGCGTCACACATTCACTGGATACCTTGTGACCGGATACACTTGTCCCTGTACTAGCTCCATCTGCTTCAGGGTGAGAGGCTGACAAGACCTCCATTAAGTAAACACACATAGACGCTTTTCCACACTGTTATGCACCCAGCTAACAGCTCTGACACTCTGCTCATCCCCAACACTTATTATGTCCCAACTTGGTGTATCTAAAGACAATCAGAGCTGCTGAGCAAATGATCTGATGGGCGTCAATCTGCAGTCAAAAGATGTGCATGAGATCGGAAGTCAACTTCCATAAGAGTAACATTTTACTGTACATTTAAACTTTTAATCTATATTGGCATTTTCATATTTATATTTATTATGTTGTTTTATGTGAATATTTGAGAATGTGGGATTCCAAATGTTTTTGTTGTTTTGCACAACGGTACAATGACAATTAAGCCTCTTTACTTTAAGTATGTTAAAAATTATATCATATTATAAATTATGATAAATAAAAAATAATAATGTAATAAATATTGTTATTTAGATTCAAAAAATTATAAATATATTTGCTCATTTTTGTTGTTGCAAATTCATTTCTCCCAAAGTGGTTTTCCAACGGAATACGGAATGTAAATACTAACCAAATAAAGGTGAGGAATATTATTCAGTAAGTATGAATACAATTGATCAAAAGTGACAGTAAATACATTATATGTTGCAAAAGATTTCTATTTCAAACAAATGCAGTTAGATTGAACTTTCTATTCATCAAAAATCCTGAAAAAAGGATTATAAAAAGAATCCGCAGCACAAGTGATAATAAAAGTTTTGAGCAGCAAATCAGAATATTAGAATGGATTCTGAAGGATCATGTGACAAAGACGAATGACTGCTGAAAATCAGCTTTACCATCAAAGGAGGTAAATGGCATTGTAGATATATTACCGTCAGGAATATTCGAAATGAGAAATTATATTAATTTTAAAAATTGTAAAGCTATTTCCCAATATTTAGGCATTTTTACGTATTTGATCAAATAAATGCAGCCTTGTGAGTATTACAGACTATTCTTTCAAAATATTTACAATTTTTTTTACCCCTTTGAAAACTTACAATTTCAATTACATTATCAACACATATGTATGTATGTATGCATACAGGTATGTTTTTATTCTATTTATTTATATGATTTTTTATTATTAAGCGAAGGGGGGTGAGTTAAAAAATGTAATCTTAAAACATTTCAAATGTCTAAAAACTTTCTTTTTTCTTTCTGTTGCATTTAAGGTGATATATGACAGGGACATATTCTCATCAGGTTCTGTTAAATTAATCTAAAGGATGCCTGTCCCTTCAATCACAGTTCCCATCACTGTTTGCCTTAAAATAAAATAAACTAGTCGAATGTTAAGCTTGCATAAACCTCTCAACATCAGAACCAGCTATGAAACCAACCAGACATACACGGTGAGGCAGACAACGTCTCGTTCCTTCACAAAGCTCATTGAAATTCTGTGCACAGCTCTGGTCAAAGGCGGGGCCAGGCAGCAGTGGTGGCATACGGGAGATGCAATCAGTGCCTCTCACCACTGCAGCCACTGTTGTAGCCACAGATACAGACAGAGAAATAGCCAGCAGCAGCAGCTCGAATAATACTAAAGCCACTGCACACATAATAGCGCTTTGTGGCCTGGTATGAACCTATGCACAGAAGACAATCGCCGTCCAGCACTGATTTAGTTCCACATCGCCAGTCAAGCTGAGTCTAAGCAATCAACCTATTTTCATGCTATTCTATAGTGCAAACCGTAAAGAATATCAAATTTCAATTTGTGATAAATGATTTAGAAATCTTTATGATGCACCCTTCAAACTCTGTGTCCTGTGTTTACACACATCAGGCAGAAGAGGTTGTTCTCTGCATCCTTTACTAATTTGCCACACTGCGGGGTTGGCATATTTTGCTTAAAGGGATAGTCCATCAAAAAATGACATGTCGTTCCAAACCTGTATGCTGTTATCTATCCTGTGGAACATAAAAGGAGCAATCTTGACTTTGTTTTATATAAAATGGCAGTTCATAGTGACGTGTCAATTTTTGAAAAGGACCAAAAAACATACAAATAGACCATATCATGACTTGTGATTTCAAGACTTTTGAAACCAAACAATAACTTTTTTATGAGCACCAGTCCAAAATTCATTATAAGATAATCTTCCCCTCTGCTGGAGCTCTGAAACGTCATCTTGATTCAGAGCGACAGGGAGAGAAAACAATGGCAAAAATATAGCTGCAAGCAGCGATGACGGGCCCAAGCCATCAGCACAACCGCCACCCCAGTGGCATTAGGAAAATGGTGCCCAGTGGGCACATGCATTTACAGTAACCTTCTGGTTTTAATGGTTACAGCAGTAAAAGGGTTAACCAATAAATTTAACAAAAATGTTAAAAGTTTTTGACACACAACGTATTACCATTCAGTCATGTTCTGTTTGGAACATTACAGATGTCCTTGACTGCTTGCGTAAGGACAATGTCACATTAGTGACTAGGGTTTATTGCTTTAAAATTTACTTCAGTGAGTAAATTCACCTGATATCTTTCTTCTATTGCAAAAAAACTGCAACAATACATGTAAGGCTTTCCTGTGCCAAATACAGAATCAATTTACCCAATTCGTAGTCAGTTTTCATGTTTTGTTGGGTAATAATTACCTATATTACATTAAAAGTAGCCATTGGTTTTAGGAACAAAAAATATCCATTTTAAATCAATCCCATGTACGTTTTTTGGCTCTTGTGAGGGATAGATTGAAAAAGTGATAAAGACAGAGTTACTGCCAGTATGTGGAATATTTTAAGTGTCTGACAGGCCAAACATATGGAGGCTACCAGAATGCTGCTGGCACTGAATCTGTGTGTCTGTGCCAGGTGAGTGGAGAGCCCTGCAGAGCTCTACAGCCAGACCAGACACACTCATTAAAGAAGCTGCTGTATTGTGAGTCATGTGAGTCACCAGCTCTTGTGAACCTCCATGTTTGCCAGAGGATGTTCTGGCATAGTCATGCGCAATACAGCTCGACTTTGGCATGTGTAGCAGTGCTGATGCAGTAAATGGAGGGATAAGATGCAGGTATCCGACTGGCAAAGTCACAAAAATAGATGAATGAATCAATCGAAAGACAAATGAAAACACATGAGGCAATGTGAGCGAAGCAGCACCTCCCCATGAGCACCCTCAAGGCATTCAATCTTCAAAAATGAGACTGTCTTGAAAATACATGCAAAAACACATTCACCTGAGATTTCCTGACAAGAGAGTAATGGAAAACAGAAACATCCAACTTTAGAAACATACTCATACATTCACCAATTGCTGAAGACCAGACAAAACAAATAAACGTCACCACAAGCTTAAACAAGACAGATCTGCATATGCTTCATTTTAATGAGGCAGACTTGGCATGGAGCTTCGACACAGAACCAAACAAGACTTAAAAAGGTGGTGAAAACACAGACGAGTGAGAAATCAGAAACAAAAAATACAAATAAAAATTCCAGTGTGATCTTTCGGACGCCACTGTATATAGATAAAGCTTTAATATTTATGCGAGGATTGCATTAATATATAATTGGACGTACATAATTATTAATCTTTTAGCATCATGTTTGTTTAATAATTCTATATATATATTTTTAAATATCAGGCCAGTAAACCTCTGGCACAGCCAAAAAAAACGAAATATGCACTTAATTCACCACATAATGCCAAATCCTGGACAACATTCAAGAACAAACAGAAACACATCAACTGCACCATTTGGTAGACGGGCAAAGTTGCCCTGTATTCTTGCATCTCACACCGTATTATCTGTACTAACTGTATTTATAATACTCTTATGCAAAAAGAGGGATTGGCCCATATCCATTCCCAGCCTTCTTTCCCTCGGAATGTGTCTGTATGTAAGTATAAGGGCGGAGTGTTTGCCCTTACCTGGCATCCAGCAGAAAGGACTCCCAGAGCGCAGTGTATGGCAGGTTTTAGCAGACTAGCACATTCAGCACACTGAAAGCAGTGCCAGACATGGCGGCAGGGGGAGACTGGAGGAAACTTGAAGCAACAGCATGAGGGGGCAAACCCTCTTGTGAGGACAAACACAGGACATATAAAATGCTGGTGCCAAACATTAACACTGTCCCAACTCACCAAAGGAATGCTCTCTTTTCAGCTCAATATCAACTGATGGATTTTTGTGATTGTGTTTACTTTGTTTCATTTAACAAAATACATGAGGCAGATTATTATTTTATTTTATTTTATGAGCATTGGTACGTGGGTCAAATCCATGCAAAATGTTTTTGTCTTTTGCACTTAAAATGTTGTAATTCTTTAGGAAATACATTTTGAGTCAACTATAAAAGGATCTTCAACTGACCTGAAAAGAGAGCTCAGGCATCAAAGAAGAATCAATAATAAGTCAATGACATCAATATGGCGTGTTTGTTATTGTCAACATGTCAAGCACCATCTTTGTTTCAATTTGGCTTAAACCGAACGTGCCTTTTGCCCTTTATATTTGCCTAATGAGGAGGGCAGATATGATTAAAACGTGCATTTTAGGATGAGAATGTTACCAAACCTTGAATACTTGAATGACTCTGCGCTCTGAACTTTTTCTCAAGAAGATGCTGCTTCAGTGAGGTGGCCACATTTTTCCGGGGTGAATAACCTTGTATGGCCTCTTGTGGTTAGGCCTATAGCATAAAAACGGAGTGAGGGGGAGCTGCTCTCCTGCACCGACGAGGAACGATGAGGTATCGGTTTCATTCTTAAATGTATTCATTATATGGGTTGAAAATGATTAATCAAGCGGGAACGGACTTTTCTAGACAAGCCTTACACAAACTACATTTGACATTTCTACATTTTCAGGCAGGCCTAGGCCTATATTGAATACTGCAATAATCCTAAATACAACCCTAGACTACAGGAATCCTGCCATGTCCTGTGGGCTTCTTGTTTTTTCCTGCAGGGTTCCAGCATGATCTCCTCAGAGAACTACAAGCCGTCAGGATTACTGCAGTTTTTTATTTTTTTTGAATGATTAGTTATAAGATGTCTGCCGTCCTCAAGTGGCTGACAGAGGAAACGCAACCACTGTGTTCTCAGTTCAAAGGGTATTTTGCCTAAATATCAGGTCGAGGAATGTCTGTTTAATGTTAGGAATCTATACAGTTTAGTAATAACTTTCGTCTGCTCGCAATGGTTAAACAATAGTTTAATATTTATTTTATTGTATTTTTTGTTTTTAATTGTTTTACTGTTTCTATTTAAAATGTTGGAAGTGGTCTTTGCTTAGTAGGCTATAACTGTGTCACAGTCAGTGGTTGGTATTAGAGGGAGAAACGAGGGAGGCTTTTTGGTCCGTTTGTATCAAAAGAGAAAGACTAAAATTTAAGTGCATGCATGTACTAAAATCCATGTAGGTTAAGGTAGTTTCTGTAATTTAAAGGACACCATTACACTGTGCCCCTCTCTGGCATCCAAAGCATATATTTCAGTAGTGCTAGTTTGAATTGTATTCTACTTCCTGAGGCCACTCTTTAAAGCAACATTCAAATTAAAGCATCAGTATACACAACATTCAACATTTACATTGTAATACAAATTATTAAAGTAAATAATTTGGATTATGAAATACTAATAGCAATAAAAAAAAAACCTATTTACAATTTACAAATACCACTTTATGTACATTAATGAAAAACGTAAGAGAAAAGATTAGACATTGGGAATTAAGAGATTTATGGCAATTCCCTCCAAATACAGAAAGGAAAACCACAAAATGGATTCCATCTGAGAAAACATCACCGGAGTCATGAAAAAGATGGTTCTTTTGAGTGTAATTCTGAACGGTTTTCCATTAAAAATTTTGAAAGTGATAAGTTAAACAAACGCATAATTATCACAAAAAAAACTGTTCAAACTCATGCCAGATATTATATTATATAAAATAAAAGCCCATGTGCCCATGGACAGTAAGGCACTTACAATGGAAGTAAACTGGCCTAGGCAATAAAACGTATTTCAAATGTATAGCCACAAACATTTAAATCAAACATTCATTTTAAACATGTAAGAATAATCAAATTTGCTTCAATAGGTTTTTAAATGGATATGGGCATCAGATGGGTGTGGCACCACTGAGAAAAAGAGCATCTCAGCCAATTACAAGTAAATATCGGACAATTAAATATTAAGCTTAAACATTTCCAAAAATGTAATCGTTGGTACTGGTGAAATACATCTACAATAAAAAAAAAAACTTTATTTTAAAAGACGACTATGAACAGTCATCTGTGATTCCCAAGTAATCTTCATTACCAAGGCACGAAAATAAACAAAATGAGAGACCATTCATATTTCCTGCAAAAATTTATTACCCTCAAAACATATGCAATTCTATTTCAGCAGATAATTTAAATTACTCTTATGAAGGTGAATTAGAATAAAATGAAAGAGTAGAGGAAATATTCACAGTGCAAAAACATACACTTAATACACTTTGTAAATCTGTGTGCCCCAATGGCTGGACACTACTCTCGTGTTACCTCTGTAACAATATTATCATACTGTCATGATATGTTTCTCTCCAACTTAAACATACAGGAAATGAGGTACAAAAGGGCTTTTGCAACTCTTGCAAATTTTGCAAATCACATTCACATTTCTAAAGTGCTTCCTCTATGATGGCCTTAATGCAAAACCATGATGTAATGACAATCTGCAACAATTTTAAATGAGAACCAAAACATTCATGAAAATTCAGAACCCAAAATAAAATAACCTTTATCATTAAAGTAGCTACTCTCTTACATTGGGGGAGAGGTTAGCGTGGTCTTTAACCATTGAGAAATAGCAAACAAAGCATGTCTTTAACCATTGAGAAATAGCAAACAATGAAATCTGAACAGTACTTAAACTTAAGTGCAGAACAATATTTTTAATTTTTAAATGCTTCTTAAAGAGTAAATTAAACCAATGGTTAAACCTAAAATGTATTAAACCGTTACTTTTGCCTTGTGTTCGTCTCTCTCACTCTCATCTTTTTCCTTGTCATCTTTGTCTTTGTCCTTGCTCTTTTTAGACTTCTTTTTCTTATGTTTGTGTTTCTGTCCTTTGAGCTCTGATTCAGACTCATTACTAGCATGTTTCTTATGCTTTTTGTGTTTTTTGTGCTTCTTGTGTTTCTTCTTTTCCTTCTTCTCCTTTTTGTCCTTTTTCTTCTTTTTGCTGTCCTGACTTCCCGGAGAGCTGGGGCTGCTGCTGTGTCCATGGCTTCCAGATGGGCTTGGACTCTGGCTGCCACTGCTGTCCCTCTCTCGCCTTCTCTGCTCCATTTTGCTCTCGGTGTCTGAGGTCTCACTGTCGCTTTCGCTGTAGTCAGGGACAAACGCAGCCTCGTCTGTTTCCCGTGCTAAATCGGAGGACAGTCTTGTGGAGCGTGCAGATGGGATTTTGATGTGGTCGCCATGTGCGCCACCTTTCTCTGCATCAGTTCTAGGCTCTGGAGTAAAAGCTGTATGAGGAGTCCTGTGTTCCCGGTCCTTTGTGGGACGTACGTCAGAATGCCTAGAACCCTGGCTTTCCTTATTGCATGGCCAGTCTCCTTTGTGGTCCTCTGGCCCTGATCGTTTTGGCTCTGGGGCATTCTGTGATGATGCTCTCTTATTCCTACTTGGACTTTGGGACTCCTGAGGTGCTTCAAGAGTTTTTCTTCCAGAGTCTGTGTGCAAGTCTTTTACCCTTGAGGGTGGGGAGGGTGATACTCTCCTCCTGATTGGATTTCTCTCATCTTTTGATCTTGTGCCTGAGTGGTCTCTTGCATCATCTCTATGCTCTGCTTTCCTACTGGTGACACCTGTAGTTGTATCCCTTCCTGCTGGTTTTCTAGAGGTTGGTTCAGACCTGTCAGCTTGCCTATCTCTGGAGGACTGGGAAGAAGAGCTTCGTTCACTGCCATGGTCACTGCCCTTCTCTTGTACACGCTCTCTTTCCTGATTAGGTACACTAGGTTTCCTTTTATCAGTTACTTCGCGATCTACAGTGCTGCTGTGGTCTCTTTCTTTCCCTTTGTCTCGTTCTCTCTCTTTGTCAGTATCTTTCTCCTTATCACCTGATGTGGAGTCCTTGGCAGGTTTGACTTCTGCCTCTTTGGAGACAGGCAGAGCTTTTTCAGCATGTGGAGACTCCTTGCCAGCTGATTTCACTGCAGTGTTCTCCTCTGAAGGAGCAGAGCTGGATGTGTTGATGTTGCCTGTTCTGTTGGTAACCTTAGAATCATCATCCTCAGATTCATAGTCTTCCTTTTCCCACTTGGAACGGGGCACTTGGATCATGACAATTTCATCCTCAGCAGGAGTGGAGCTGTCATTGGTATATTCCTCCAGGGTCTTCACCACAGTCTTCTTTAGGTCAAGCTTATCCTCATGCTTTTTGATGGGGCTTCCACCTGTGGAACTGGTGCTGCCAAACACAACAAATATGAATAAGTTGATAGTACAGATTATATAAAATAAAAGTTGCCATGTACTTTAATATTTAAATCATCTCACCTGGTGTAATCAACCAATATGGACCCTGACCCATCGGGATCATGAACCTTCCTCCTCAATTTTCCTCTAGACTTATCCAGTCTGCCTTTTCCTGTGGGATGAGCAGAGTCCTCAGCTGAAATTGGCCGATCAATGCTAGATATTCTCTTGCCAATTTCCCTGTTGATTTTAATCTTTCTTACAGGCTCTGGCTTAATATCCATTAGAGATGGAATAGCTACTCTCTCCTTTTCAACTGGCCTTTCGCTCTCCAGTCTGGTTTTAGGTTTTGGAGAGTTTTTGGCCACGTCAACTTCCATTTTTGCTACTTTTACTGGAGGAACATCTAGGTCTTTCGCAGGTGGCTTGTCGTCTTTACGTTTCTTCTTATCCTGTTTAGTATCAACTGTCTTAGCGGGCATCTTCTCCTCAGTTTTCACAGGCTTCTCTGACTCTTTATTAGGAACCTTCCCATCTTTGACAGGACCTCTGTCTTGCTTTGCAGGGTCTTTCACCAATTCTTTCTTGCTTTTGACCTCATCTTTGATGGGCTTCAGCTCCTGGTGTTTGATGGGCCTCAGCTCCTGGTGTTTGATGGGCCTAGACTGCATCAACTTGCGTGGAAGCATGAGTTTGGACTCTGAGGATTGAGGTTTGCTTGGTTCAGATTTGTGGGATGGTTCGTCTTTGACTCTCTTAATGGCTGGTTCAGTGGGAGCCACTTTATCTCGTGGTGCATCAGATTCTTTCTCTCTAGCAGGTTTTGACATCTTTCCTGATTCTTCCTTCTTCTGCCCACTGTTGTCAGACTTACGTTTAACTTTGTCAGTTTTGCTTTTAGTCTTTTCTTTCTTTTCCTTTACAGGGGTAGTCTTGTAGGACACTGCAGCGCTATCCATGGGCTCATCCCTGACAGGTGTGGCATCGTCACGACTTGAATTCATCAGCATAGAGTCCTCTTTACGATCGTCTTTTCTGGATTCATCCATAGAGTCAGAGTGGCTGAAGAGGTCACCATCTTCTCTCTTCTTTTTGCGATGCTTTTTATGCTTCACAGACTTGGGGTCTGCAGCAGTGCTGCCACCGGATTCTCGGTCCTTGAGAGGTTTCAAAGACTCTTTGTTAAGTCCTCTCCCTGCTCCAGTGGTGTTGACGTGAAGGTGTCCATACTTCTCAGCACACTTCTCTTGGTATGTCATTGCAGCTCTGCTTCTCGGTGGGACACTGTGGATCTGAGGTGGTGGCGGATAATCCTCCCGACGTCCCCTGCTGTACGGGGAGTTTTCTCTTGGTCGCGGAGGAGCAAAATGCTCAGGGGTATAGGAGTCTCTGCTGCCTGGAGCACGTCTTCGCATTTGACTACCTGGCGGGTGGTCGTAGCTCTTGAGGTATTTATCGTACCACTCCCTGTACTCTCTTTCCCACTCTCGATATCTCTCTCTCTCATAGGGGTCACTCTGGTCTATGTTGCGGCCATAATAAGCCTTAGCATCATAAGGAGGGAGCTCTCTGTACCTCCCTGCATATTTGCGCTCACCCTCGATTTGAGAAGGGGGTGGGAGTTTCTTGCTGGGACTGTGATTCTTATATAGAGGGGATCTGGAGCGGGAACGATAGATTCCACTTGCCATTCCACTCATCTCTCTACCCCTATACGATGGTGATCTACTGCGGGAGCGATGGTACGTTGGAGTGCGAGACCTAGATCGATAGCTACGGCTTCGACCTCGGCCCCTGCGGGAATATGGTGAGCGAGAGTAGGAACGTGATCTGGAACGAGAGCGTGATCTTGACCGAGATCGGGATACTGACCGAGAGTAGGAGCGTGGTGATCTGGACCGAGAGTGGGATTTTGAATAAGAATATGATGAGCCACTGTAAGAGGAATCCCTGTAAGGAGATTTTGATCTGCAAAAGAAAGGTAATTGAGGCAATTTAGTTGATGCCAAATGTTTTCCATCAAAAATTACATCTTGGTGGTGGACACCTGTCAATTTTCCTAACCTAGAGTAGGATCGCCTTCTCTCCTTCTGGATCTTTCTGTACTCCAAAAGCTCTTTGGCAAAGTCATTGGTAAACTCCTCTAGTTTAGACGACTTCTCTCTGGTAACGAATCGACACTGGGAACTATTTATCAAAGACAGGAAGGAAATAAAACGTTGCAGTTAGACACTCAAAATCACAAATAATTACAAAATTACTATATATTAACATTCTCATCTATGATTATGGAGGGAGGAATGAGCAAACCAACCATTTTAATAAATATATCTTTCTTAATATACATGTTAGGATTACTTACTCTTCCTTCAGTCTACGCTGCTGACGGTAAAACTCCTCCTTGGATAGAAAAGGTGCTGTTGGCATAGTAGAGATAGGGTTGACTATAGGTGGCTGCGGACCAGGAGGCACCCATGGAGCTGTCACATTTGGTGGGACAGGTGGAAATACAGGTGGTGGAATGTTGTAGGGAGGGGGAGGCTGCTGTCCTGGAGGATACTGTATGGGATACTGCTGTGGAACACCACCAGGTGGCTGAGGCATAGGGTGTGGTGGAGGAGGAGGAAAAAGAGCAGGAGGCAAAAGAGCAGGAGGCACATACACTGGCGGGACTATAGGAGGAAGGTTTTGTACTGGAGGAGGCTGTGTTCTTGGTGGTCGCTCACTAGGGGCTCTCCCTCTACTTGAGGACCTGATAGGATAAATAGACTGAAGTGAAGTATACATCTCTTTTGGATTAAACTGCAATCTTTTAAGAATACATTTCTGGATACTTACGGATCCCATGCAGGACGGCTTCCAGTCGGCCTTGGTCCACTAGCCCTTGGCTGCCCTAAAAAAAAAAACTTAAATATTAAGAATGGCCAAGTCTACAGAAAAAAAACACCTGAAATTGTGCTGATATTATCTTACCTGATCTGTGCATGTGGTGCTGAGGCATATTCGGCTTCCCAATTACTGGGACATGGTATCCCTAGGCAACAAATAGAAGGGGGGGATACAAAATTGTACTCATGGAAGCATCAATATTTTTTATCTCAACTAGTCTTGCTCATGTGATAATGCTTTAATAGTCTGTGTAATCCTCTAATATGAGCAAATATTAAGCATACTATAAAATGAGTAATACCTTTGGAATAGAAGTTGTCGGGACAGAGGTGTCTGATGAAGGCACAACAGTAGATGCTGGGACCTCTGGTTCCCTGGAGGAGGAGGGAGGGGGCATTAACTCCAGAAGACAAATTTGAATCCAGTACCTCATGTTTTACACAACCAGTGGATCCTCTTAATTTCTAGAAATGCTAGAAAATTACTTACTTAGATGGAGGGTCATCCTGCTTAGTAGTGTGTTGAGGAGAGTTCACCACAGGTCTATAGTTTGATGCTGCAGGTGCACTGCTGCTGTTTACAGTGGAGCTGCTAGAAGGTGGTGGGGTGCTGGAGGGCTGATGAGTGCTAACAGGAGATAAAGGGGCAGCAGGTGTGCTTTGGGGAGGGGTGCTATCAGCTGCTGAGCTCGGAATATGGGTCATCAGAGGGTCCTGCTGGCGTGAGGTTGCCAGTCTCATAGGTGGCCGCTGGGCAGGAGTCTGTGTTTGGGCTCCTTGTGCAGCTGCTTGAGCAGCAGCTGCAGCTTTTCGAATCCTCTTGGTATAACCAGTTTCATTCCTAAAATTATTCACTGCCTGGTGTTGGAAAGAATAAATTGTCTTAATGTTCTACTATTAACTTAGAGGTGAAGACTCAGCTGTTTAACAACAACAACAAAAAATAGGATAGGGATTTCTTACTTGGCGAAGGAATTTGTTTGCAATCAAAGCATCAGGAGATACATCTGATTGTTTGCAGGTTGGGCAAACATGTTCATCAGACTCCAGCAAACACGTTCGAATACCTGCGGGCAAAAGACTGTGTAAGCTTTCAAAGGTCAAAAACACTTCACCTTTTTTTATTTGTTTGTACAGACACTTACACTCATCACAGTAGCTATTTCCACAGCAGGGGATAACGACAGCATCTGTCATAAGATCCTTGCAGATCAAACAGAGTAGCTCGTCAGGTACTGGATCTTCTTCCTCTGAGGATGAAGACTGATTTTGGGGCAAAAATGGTGGCTTCTCTTTCTTCCCAATGGCATAGGCCTCACTAAACACAAAGCAAAATGCTGTCAGCAAAATTGCCATGTTGTGGTCATTACCTATTGTGAGTTTGTAAAACTGCAAAGATGAAAATATGACCCTGCAACACAATCACTTACAAATAGGCCAAGTATACTCACGCATCAATAGTAGGAATGGCATACATTCCACTGTTGGTCAACATGACTCCCTTTCTGTTTGGATCATCAACCTCAACCATGAAACTCCGAGGAATTCCTGTGCTTTTCTTTATTCGCTGAGGAGCTTCAAAACTTCGATCCTGCTAATGCACAGTTGATATTCAAGGTTAAATTTCTTCTCAGACTAAATGAGCATACTAATGGTAAAAACATTTACACAAGCAAACAACTGTAGCAAGCATTACAAAGTTCAAAACAATTGTCATGTTAAAGCAGCTGTGGTAATGAAAACCCAATTACCCCATTCGTTGGGCAATTTCGGATATAATGTCCAGTTTTTCCACAACGAAAGCATGTGTAGTTTGGGGGAGGTGGACCAACAAGCTTCTTTGCATAACTAATGAATAGAGATTTGAGTTAGAATTGATGCCAACAGTAATTTAAACAACAACGTCTTGAATTGCACACTTACTGGATTGGGTCATAGTCATGGTTGGACTGAGACATCATTGCTTTAATTTTGTCTTCCTCTGATGCATTTGTTTCAGCAAGATTGGCTGTCTGTTTAACAGGCAATAATGTATTCACAAATAAAATCAATGTTGGAATGTTCACTTGCGCCCAAAAATGTTGAAACCTGGTCCTGTAAGAAGCAGCTTCTTGCCTCCATCAGTGTGAGATCTTTAAAAATACTACAAAATGAAGTATGAGTACCACCTCAGGCCTTAAAATGAGAAACAAAGGGGCAACACACTTTTTATATTTCCCACAGCAAGAGAGCAAAAATATTAAATTCATAATCAAGACACAAACCACCTCATGTGCAAGACTCAATTCCAATTACACGCATGCATTGCCCATGTTCTAAGAGATTTTTTTTTCCATTTGATAATTTTATTGTCAAAAAAAAATGGAAAAATGTTGTTTTTATGGGCATGTGCCAGATGAATACAGACGATTGCATACTAACAAATGCAATGCATTCATGGCATAAGACATGTACACAGAACCAAAATGAAATGACACGATCCTGTATTCAGAGTATTAACCTGAAAATTAAATTTGCAACTGTACCAAAATAACACTATATTGAGAAGTATTTTGACATCACATGGAATAAAGACAACTAACTATTAGCAATATAAATTATGATACATACAGGTGCATATCAATAAATTAGAATGTCGTGGAAAAGTTCATTTATTTCAGTAATTCAACTCAAAACTCGTGTATTAAATAAATTCAATGCACACAGACTGAAGTTTAAGTCTTTGGTTATTTTAATTTTGATGATTTTGGCTCACATTTAACAAAAACCCACCAATTCACTATCTCAACAAATTAGAATATGGTGACATGCCAATCAGCTAATCAACTCAAAACACCTGCTAAGGTTTCCTGAGCCTTCAAAATGGTATCTGTTTGGTTCACTAGGCTACACAATCATGGGGAAGACTGCAGATCTGACAGTTGTCCAGAAGACAATCATTTACACCCTCCACAAGGAGGGTAAGCCACAACATTTCATTGCTAAAGAAGCTGGTTGTTCAGAGTGCTGTATCCAAGCATTTTCATAGAAAGTTGAGTGGAAGGAAAAATTGTGGAAGAAAAAGATGCACAACTAACCGAGAGAACCGCAGCATTATGAGTATTGTCAAGCAAAATCGATTGAAGAATTTGAGTGAACTTTATAAGGAATGGACTGAGGCTGGGGTCAACGCATCAAGAGTTACCACACACAGACGTGTCAAGGAATTGGGCTACAGTTGTCGTATTCCTCTTGTTAAGCCCTTCCTGAACCACAGACAACATCAGAGGTGTCTTACCTGGGCTAAGGAGAAGAATAACTGGAATGTTGCCCAGTGGTCCAAATTCCTCTTTTCATATGAGAGCAAGTTTTGTATTTCATTTTTAAACCAAGGTCCTAGAGTCTGGAGGATAGGTGGAGAAGCTCATAACCCAAGTTGCTTGAAGTCCAGTGTTATGTTTCCACAGTCTGTGATGATTTGGGGTTCAATGTCATCTGCTTGTGTTGGTCCATTGTGTTTTTTTAAAACCAACGTCACTGCACCCGTTTAACAAGAAATTTTGTAGCACTTTATGCTTCCTTCTGCTGACCATCTTTTTGAAGATGCTGACTTCATTTTACAGCAGGATTTGGCACCTGACCACACTGCCAAAAGCAACAAAAGTTTGTTAAATGACCATGGTGTTAGTGTGCTTGACTGACCAGGCGCCCGGCTGTCTCGCGCTTTGGACTGAACCCATAGAGCACTATGGGGTATTGTCAGAGAAATGAGCTAACAAGAGATCTGCGTGTCATGTGTGTCGTGTGTCTCGTAGCTGGTGTGGTGGACAAAGCCTTCTCAGAGAAACCTGGGCTTCCACACCACCTCAGCAATGCCACAAACTGATCACCTCCATGCCACGACGAATTGAGGCAGTAATTAAAGCAAAGGAGCCCCTACCAAGTATTGGATTACATGTACATAAATGAACATACTTTCCAGAAGGCTAACAATTCACTAAAAAATTTTTTTTATTGGTCTTATGAAGTATTCTAATTTGTTTGAGATAGTGAATTGGTGGGTTTTTGGTTAAATGTGAGCCAAAATCATCACAATTAAAAGAACCAAAGACTACTTCAGTCTGTGTGCATTGAATTTATTTAATACACGAGTTTCACAATTTGAGTTGAATTACTGAAATAAATGAACTTTTCCATGACATTCATTACTGAGCTCCATGTAAATGCTGCTGGTGTCTTTAAAGTCCAGTATGAAGAAAAACGCTTCTTTACAAAAATCCACAACAAAAAAAAAGCCTAAGGTAATTAAAAACAGCTGGGAAAAAATTCAGCGTGATTCGCAGTCTGATCACAAAAGATTATAACAGGTAGGTAATCTTTAACACCTGTGATTAACATCATGTGGGCAAGAGGTTTAAACTGTACTCCAACTCCACACTGATAAAAAGGCAGTGAGCTCACTCTTTACAGGACGAGGCTTTCACAAGTTTCAACAATTACACAATTAGCACAAAAAAATGAGCACACATCAGCAACAAGACTTATTATAAATCTTACATTTAAAAAAAAATAATGTAATTACTGATATGCACCATATAAAAAAATTCAAAATTATCAATATAACGATGGATAAACAAGATTGTCTAATGCAAAACATACAATTTCACAATGAGTGTTGTACAACAATTTTCACAATATTCTGCGCATACATAAACAAGCTGGATGTGACAAACCACAAGATTTTTTACATAAAATATTGTTCACTTGTGGCTACATTATGGCTTGCCAAATCAAAAACACTGAATTTAGAAACAGTAGAGTGGAGTGTATCAAGTAGATGCAGAGTTTAAAATACCTTTGAAAGCAGGGCCAGTGAAATGGATGAAGAATCATCAATCTGTCATCGGAAAAAAAAAACATTAAAACAGAGGGGTTTCACCACTATGACAAGGCACAACTCTTCCATGCCCAACAGAAAGAAATTGGACATATAAGAGTCTCAAAAATAAACACTATACAAACACAAATCAATTAGTATATTTACAACCAATTCTTATTGGACACACATGCAATTTTGTGTGTTTATAAACGTAAACTCCAGGCTGTAAATTAAGACATTTATATATTTTATCTTAAAGGGGTCATATGATGCTATTTCAATTTTTCCTTTCTCTTTGGAGTGTTACAAGCTCTTGGTGCACAAAGAAGATCTGAAAAGTTGCAAAAGACTAAAGTCGCAAATCCAAAGAGATACTCTTTATAAAAGTTAAGAGTTAACCACGCCTACCTAAAACGGCTCGTTCTAACACGCCCCCACATATCTACATCACTATGTGGGAAGATTTGCATAATGCCGCCTAAATGTTCACACAAAGGCGGCATAACTTTTATTCTCACTGTAGTATTGTTGCCGCTGCCGCCATTTCGTGAAGACGCTGTGTGTTTCGTTGTGAAAGTTAAACTACTTTGTTTGGTCTTCCAAAGAGGACGATATCCGCTTCGTCATGCCTAGAGCTGATCTGTGCAGGTCTCTGAGGGAATACATCAACTTGGTGCTGTGGATCGCCAGATCGGCTTTCACCGTGGATGAAGCGGAATCCAGCCCGGGGTCATCACATGTGGTTGCCGCTCATTCGTCGGATCCGCCGTGCGCGCCGTTCTCGACCCCGCCCTCTGCTCACTCTAGCCCGGCCTCAGCTCACGCTAGCCACCGTGCTTTTCGTTGTGAAAGCGAAACTACTTTGTTTGGTCTTCCAAAAGAGGACAACTACAAATCGGTGGTTAAGTTGTATTTACAACACTGTTCCTGAACGGCTTAACCCAAATATCCAGATGTGTGCAGCACATTTTATGGAGGACTGTTTACTGATCCTGGTAGAGTAACGTTAGACTAAAATGCCGGCAGTTCTGACTCACAGTCTGTAAGTTTTCATTTAAAGGATTTGACACTGATGATTCAAATGCGAGTTTTAGGCAGTGTAGAGTAGCACTTGTTTGTAATTTCTCCAATCACAAACGCAGACATGGTTTTATGTCTACGCGGCGCGATGCAACTCCGCGTAAAAAGACATTATAAGTCATTATAATCTATAATTATGTCCTCACGGGATGCAACAAATGCCTCGTTTGTAATGGGTTTTAATGTTTTTGTCTCGTCGCTCCGGCCGTACACGGCATCACAGTATGGTGAGGGGCGTAACATTTCCGTCTCACGCTTGAGGTATTCGGCCAATCACAATGCACTGGATAGCTGGCCAATCACAGCACACCTCGCTTTTCAGACTGATGAGCTTTGTAAAAATCGAGCTGTTTCAGAAAGGCGGGGCATAGAGGAGAAACAATAATGTACAGTATGTGGAAAATAGTGTTTTTTTAACTTTAAACCGCATAAATATTTCATTACACCAAATACACAAAATAATGTTCTTTTTAGCAGCATCATATGACCCCTTTAAGGACATTACCAATTAATACATATTTCTTAGCTTTGATTCGCTGTGGGCAAAGTATAGCATCATAGCTGTTCCAAAGAAAAATAAAAAAAATACCTATGGTGAGTGAACACACAGGGCCTTAAAGATGTGAGCGAATTAAATACTGATGTTTTATTGTAAAACCTTGCAGTAAATCATATTAAAAAATGCAATTTATTCATGTAGAAAATATAACTATAATACAACAGGCCATATAGGATATGAAATACGCAATATATGAAAAAACTGTCCCACAAAATTTGCCTCATAGTGGGTCACTGCTTTTATAAGTAGTTTGGGTCTCAGCATCACACAAGTACATGGGAGACAAGCAAACTACAAGTGCTATCACAAAAATGTATATATAAATAAATAGTAAAGCATTATAGCATAGTATATGTTCAGCTGTCACATATCAGCGATCCCAGTAGCTGTTTTGCAAACATTTGAAATAAAACATCAAATATGGAAAACAAGTACAAAAAAGTCACACAATTAAAATAGGAAAAGGCAGATTGCTGTGGGGCATTAAAGTACAATGTTAAAAAAAAAGTGTGTTGGAAAAAGTTGTTTTGTTAGAACAAAAGACAACTTTTTTAGCGTAATTCACCATGTCAGAATGGCACAAATATTAGCTGAAACTATGACCTCTAATTACAAACGCTGTGGCCAAGAATCACTGATATAGACTTTTTACCAATTACCAATAAAATACAAAATCTCACTATAAGACCAAAATAAGAAAAGTGTATTGTATACAACTACACAATTGTGTTGACAGTTGGTCAGAGATTTCATCCAAAGTGGTCCATGTTCTTTCATTTGCCTATAGCTTTTGAAAAATAACAAAATAAGCTACAACAAACAGTATAAGAGAACACCTCTTAGGTATGGCTTAGGGCTGCACGATATATTGAAATTATCGAAATATCGCAAATGTAAATATCGCAATATGCATATCGCAAGGGCATGCGATATCGGAATCATTTTAATAATAGGCTACTTAAATCAAAACATTGCAAAAGGTCAAAGTTTTAGTTCGACGCATATAGCAGAGAATTGCTAGACGTTAAAAAGAGTTAAGTGCAATAAGTTGCAGAAAACAACTCTTTGCTGTGTCGTCTTGCTGTCTGACACACACCTAAAGTGCGCGCACAAGCCGCATCTCGCACAGTGTCGCTTCCGTTCTGCCGCACACGTGCAAAGCGCGCGCACACAGAAAGACACGTTTCAGACCGAGTTGATTCGTCTTTCACATCCTCATGTTTGAACAGACACATACACAGAATTATGTCAATAGTACCCGTCTCAATGATCATTCTCGTAAACGCAGTCGGTTATGTTTTAAAAATGTAAACACCTGAGAAAGAAATCGGATGTGTACAGGGCAGGACTTACGGGGCCGGGGGCCCCTGGGCTTGAGGTTATGTTTGGGCCCCATACCTACTCTACAAATGCCCTCAACTAGAACATTACGGAGACACAAAATCACAAATTTAAATATGCTTCAGGTTCATATACTGTATACATTATAGGCACATGTCTGACCTAGTCAAGTTTAGATGTAATATTAAATAGTCCTATAATACACTAAACATGATGTGATCTCTCAGTTGCGAGATCAAACCCTGAAATAACACCGCAGAAAAAACAAAGAGATGGGATTCTGAAAATTTTATTGTCATTAGGGATGTAACGATTAACCGCGAGCCGGTTGAAAATCGATTCAAATATGTGACGATTTAAATTGGTTGAGATGCTAAACAAATCGCTATTCATTTAGGGGTATGAGTTTATATGAATGCATGTCTGAGGGGAACTTACTGTCTTTAGAAAAGTTTAGATGGTATTTTTTCTTTTCATCTTGCCTCTGTATAATGCATATTAAAGTTCATAAGTGCAGCGCTGCTTTGTTTACAGCGGAAACCAGGAAACACTTTAAGCGCCACCTGCTGGCAGAGAGTGAATCTGCGTCTCATTCAGCTCGTTTTTATGTATAGTTTCACAAAACTGAAGTCAAACCATTCTGTTTTTGCTTCAAATTTCGAAATTATACAATCTAATTTAGATTTAAAAAATGTTCATGTTGCATGTATGCAGCATCTTTGATTAAAATGCAGTGGTTGCCTCTAGTTTTAAAAGGAAAGAGCACAGACAAACTTATAAACTTATTTTGTTTATATGAAGACATTTATTTTTTTTGTGTTACTTATTTATTTGATTTGGGGCTTGTTTTAAAATTTCAATGTAGTTTTGTTATTTACATTTACATTATATTTAAATTTTGTAATTTAGCAGACGCTTTTATCCAAAGCGATTTACAAATGAGGACAATAGAAGCAATCAAAACCAACAAAAGAGCAATAATATGCAAGTGCTATATTAGTATATTATTATGGTGTTATATTTCAATTTCATAAAGAAACATGCAGCATTTTGTAATAATAAAAGGACACATTTATTTATAATTTGTCTTAAATATCATTTTGTTAAAAAAAAAAAAAAAAAAATCGTGATTCGAATCGTGAAATCAATCGAATCGTGAGTTGTGAATCGTTACATCCCTAATTGTCATATCTGTGACTTTTATGTCAGATTCTTAAATTTAATAAATTCAATCTGAATAAAAAAACATGTTGGATATTAACAATCAAATAAAATCACTATAAACAAAATCCATAGATGGATTTTGCACAAGTTATGTTAAGTTTAAATACAACATTTTAATGTAGAAATATTAAATGATTGCAAAAATGAAATAATGAGCTACTTTTTAAAATATGAAACTACAACCGCCAGTAGATGGCAGCAAGTGACTGTCTTAATGAGCGAGTTTAAAATGCTAATTCATTTAACTTAGTAAACGACTGTACTAATAGCCTGTTTGAACCATTTACTGGTCCTTATAATGCAGAGAAATAAAACACTGTGTTGCTCGGAGACGCAATGATGGGGCAAAACTGAATTTTGTGTCTGAAAGTTACTCAGTAACTTTTTGCGATTTGTGCAGATATTCGGAAAAACAGGACTCTAGTTTGTGTGATAGGCTAACTCCTATATCTTAGGCATTTACTGATTAAATGCAGGGTTCGTTCAACCAATAAATTTCAATTACTTTTAAGGCAATATTCATGACCTAATGCTCCATTATTTTACACAAATGTTCGGAAAATTAATGATTATTAGTGCTATTTGTTTGCTTTCTAATAAGCACAGGCTGCGACTGTGCCAGATGTTCCTTCATGCAGAGAACATAACTTACATAATCACATAACTGAATGCCAGAATATTAAGTATATTGTAATTTGCTTAGCCAGTATTATAAATTAAACTCAGGACCTGAATTTCGTTTTAGAATCAGTTTTGGTGGAAAACATTCAGGTACAGAAATGCTGCAGAAATGGAATAAACTGTAAATTAAAAACAGTAAATTCACTGTAAATTAAACAGATTAATTCTTAAAATTAAAGTTACAAAAATTATTCAGTCAAGAGCAGCGAGTGATTTTGTCTTTTGTGGTTAACATTAATTAACAATAACCAATAATTAATTAACATTGTTAACATTTGGTATGAAAGTGACAGCAGTTTTTAGTATACCTGCTGTCTGTCAGTCTGTGTTAAAGAACAAAAGAAAAGAAAAAAATCACTCTGCTCAGATCTGCTCTTGACTAAATAACTTTTTAATATTTAATATGGATTAATATATACATATAATTTTTATCTTTATCTTTATACATCATAGTATTTTGTTCCTGAACAGTAGCAGCTACTGTTAGTTTTAGGCTATAGCCTACCTGAAAAAGTTAAAACAGTTTGTTTCATTTGTATCCTTGTGCTGACCGTTTAATTGTCTTTATGTAACATTATTTATTAAAATGCAAGGTTACTTGAGTCAGAAACAATGAAAACGATGACTTTTTCTCAAGGTGTTTGCGATGCGGCTTCATGTGCTCGGCACTTTGGATGTGACCGTGAGTGCCCAGAAAACTAGTTTGGAGCGTGAGAGTACCGAATGGTTTAAAAAGACGTGCAAATGATAAAAATTTGTGACGATGCAACACTGACCCGATAAGGCAAGTGACAATTCTGTCAACTGTACCTAACGTCTTTAATTGCAGCTGCACAGCTCTCTTGTGCAGACGAAGATGCGCTGATATGAGGCAATTTTGAGAGAGTGAGAGCGAGAAGACGCGGTACAGCTGAACCCCTCACGCGGGTTTTCAAATGACTGAATCTGATATTCTGTGTGAATTTTTTTTTAACTCATCTAACCTACATTGTATATTAAATAAATTGGAAATTGGAATTTTCCAAACGTGCGAAACCTGCGAAAATTAGTAAAACCAAAATGCGCAATCCCGCACCGAGATTCAGGACATGATTAAACATATATTGTGTTATATAGAGATTTGTAAACTACATTTCCACAACTTTTCCAAAGCTTTGAGGTTTTCATGGCCGTACAAACCCTGTAAATGGCTATTTTAATTTTTTTTTATCGTTTTGATGAAATTTCTGCTCCACTTTGTGTGGTGGTAGTGAGACGGGACAAAGTCCCTGTAAGATATTAGGTTATTCTATAGTCTTTGGACGGGAGAGAGCGCTCAAAATTCTTCAGATTAATTTAGTGGAACATTAATATAATATAGAATCATCCTCTGTGAAGAATTGAGGCGTGAACATGTGAGAATTTATCATTATCTTTCTAAATGTGTGCTCATTTGGGCTAAAGGCTTAATTGAACTGTTTAAAGTAGCCATGTGATCACAAATTTATCGGCGATTCGGCACAGCGCAGTAGTGATTTAATACGTGTGCCTTTTTTCTATGTGAAAAAAATCATAAATTCCAGTTTACGCTGTTTGATTATGACTTCGAAGGTCGTAGTTGGAAGCTGTTAACCCCAGCTGGCCCGTGCGCGCAGTTGAAACGCGGCTAATAATTTCTGACTGGCACATAACGGAGCAAGCCCAATCGTAAATCCGGCCAAGGATGTGTATCATTATACTGGATCCGTGCAGTCGGATTTAAAGGGACAGCAGCCTATAAATACATGCCGCTGAATATGTCACTAATGTTAATGAAACAAAATGGCTATAACAAAGATTAATCTAAATTCAATTCATACAGTGAACACTATGCAGTGTTATTTTACACTTAATTATTAAATTTCTGTAACTGAATACTTCTGTTTATTTTATCTATGCTTGTAAACTGTATTTCTTTTTTTTTTACTGACTGTTCACTTGCCTTTAATCATGTTTGAACTTTCTCAGACTATAGTTTTTGCTGTGGTATATGAAGATGTACTTAAAGTGTGTGGAAAGCAAAGTTACAATTATATAAATTAGTGTCATTAATTTTTTTTGTTTGTATGTTCACACTGATGTTAAAATGACATTTTTTGATTTGTGACATTACTTTTTATGTAATGCTAAAACTGCTGGTCACTTTCAGAAATTGTAGTGATTTTTTATTTTCCAAGAAAGAATGTGAAACAAATTGGTTATATAATTTTTAAATATTTTAAAATATAATTTAAATTTATTTTACACACTTTAAGCAATATCGTGTCTCATATCGAATGTGGCATTTTTTTAACAAGGTATCGCATTTTTCTTCAATATCGCACAGCCCTAGTATGGCAAAAAAAAAAAAAGTGTTTAAATAGTTACATTAATTCAAATTTAGAATTACTACTCTCTCATCAAACACTATAGATAGGGAACTGTATATTTATAGTGATCAACACCTATATAGGCCAAGACACAATTTACACAACAATTAGCTCTTATAAAAGGAAAAAAATTAAAATCTTAAAATAGAATGTGAATTAACATAACTCAATCTTATGTACTGATTTAACTAAAGCAGGAAATTGAAATTAAGGTCATACTACTAAAAGTATTTTTTTGAGATGCAGATTGCACAATATGTAAGTTTTTTTTATTAAAATATCTAAAAACCACTAGAACAGTGTTATATATTTTGCTGACTTGTTTACTTACACTATCCCAAATGTTTCGAAGAAATGTTTAAATCCAAGAAATAAGCAATTTAACTAGGACACGGACCGTGTCTATAGTGCCAATGTGTCACCTGCCAATGTAGAAAACATGGAAACACCAAAAGACGCTTTAATATGTTGTGCGTTTTAATAGACCGATGACGACCGCACATTAGCATTATAACAGAACGCATCTATGATAAAACCGCGCTGCTTTTCCCCCCCACATAAAACGCACGACAGGAAGGAGCGGAAGCGGTCGGCTGTGGCATAATAAAAGCTCCACTGCTTTTGAGTCGTGTGTCACGCTCGTTCAGTCGTCTCGTTTTGCTTCGACGGCTTTCAGCCTCACTCTGCTTCATACTACTACGTTAATAAATCATTAGCTTATCCATGAACATGATTTCTGCCCGAGTCCCGTCGGATTGCATCGTCTGTGGGGATGAAGACCACAACTCCCATGATTCCACACTCAGTCACGGAGTCATCTAACTACGCCTTTGTCTCCGTTTATTTTGAATTCGTGCCCTCTAGCAACGAAAAATTACATATTGTGCCTTTAATGAACATTAAAACTGCATGAGAGCCAAGCTTAATTTGATTATCTATTAAACGCCAAGAGCAGTTCCTAAAACGCACTGAACAAATAGACGGTGTAGAAAAAATAAAATAAATAATAAAAAATAAACAATTCACATGTTTAGTTAGTCCAAGGCAAGGCTCATTATTTTTTTTAGGTAATACAATTATAAAACAAAAACAAACAAACAGACAGACAACTCCCTCGCACACACACATACATCCACACAACTAAATTAAAGTATTGTTCCTTATAATAGCAATTGAGTAAACATGAGTAGTCAGACACCGAAGCTGTATCATACAAGGTGAAATTATTAAATAACACAATGTATTTTTTTATTTAAAAACAAAAAACAGACAGCTTTTTACAGATGTGTCACTTTAAGGACAAACAAACTGAACATTGGCCATGTTCAAAAAAATTATATAAATCAATATGATCTTACACTACACTGTACAACATAATTCATATTTGTAGAGAACTTATTCAATGTGAAACAGTGTATTAGCATGCGCACAGACTTCTGTACACACTGGAAATTGTATAAAAACATGAAAATCAATGCAACAGCTTTAGCGAATCACACAATATAAACATTCAGCTCGACAAACTTTGCTATCTTCAAACAGGTTTCAAAGACAACATTGAGGAGCATGAGGAAAGTTTCCTAAATGATTTCAAGACAAAGCAACTGCTGAGGAGTTTGAAAATGTGTGTAATGAGACAAGGAAATGAGGTGTTTTTACATACTGCTTTTGAAGATCCACTTGGTTCAGATCGATCGCTGCAAAAAAAAAGAAAAAAAAAAAAAAAAAAAAGAGGTTAACCTTCTAACTTAAATTATATGCCCCCCCCTTCCCCCCCCCCCCCCATTCACAGACTGATGACTTCAAAATGAGTTGCATTACAATTTGAAGTTGGCAATTACTCTCTTCTAAATTAAATATGCCTGCTAAAAATAAAGATCATAATTAGGCTACAGTTACCCCTTTTATATATCAAGATATTTAACAAATAGTTCACATAAATAGTCATTTGTCAATTGAACGGTCGCCATTTAACCCTTTAACTGTCACTCACATTTTTGAACAGACGTGAAAGTGCACGATCCAAACTTAAATTTTTATAATTCATGAACGAAAACATTTTGTAACATGATATTGATGTACCATTTTCATGGTAATGCAATGTTTGATTTTAAAATGGGTTTCAAAGGATGAATTTTGAGATTTTAAGTTTTCATTTGATATATAATTTCTGATGATTTCTAAAGTGTGACAGAGAAAAAGGCAATGAAGATGACTTTTTTTTTGACAAAGGTCAGAACTCCTGTTATGATGTAGATTTTTGAGGTGCACTCGACAAATTAATCTATTACTTTTCCTACATAATTTTTTTACAAAAACATTGGTAAAATATCTATTTAGGAGTCTTAGACCTTTCCAACGATATATAGTTTGTCATGATTCGATTAGGATTTAATTGTAATATAGTGAAATAAACTTAGGTGTCCCACAGAGGGGACGGGTGACAGTTAAAGGGTTAAGCCATGTGACCTTCTTATAGTGAACTCAAAAGCAGTTGGGAAAATGAGTAACGCTGACAACTACTCCATTCTCTTTTCCATACAACGAAAATAAAAGGATGTGACAAGTTTGACTCAAAATATCACTGTTTCTCAAGGCTCGCGTACAATCACTGCAGATTAAGCTCGAACATGCAGACTCGCAAATAAGATGACAACTTCAGCAGAAGGGAACATCCTTAGCAAATAAAGAAGCGTAAAAACGTCTTACAATTTTGAATTAATATTAGGGCAAGTAAATGACAATTTTTGTTTATAAGGTTGTTTTATCAGACCTAAAGGCTCTGCTTTGAGAACATACTTCAAATTTAACTAAATATAAACACACAGCAGATGCTCACAGTGAGTTAAAGTATTAATGTACTCACATGACATATGTTTTGCTTGTCGACTTCAGCCCTCCGATAGGGATTCGTCTGATGATAACAGACGAGTTTTTGGGGATGAGGGCTACATCATCAGTGTATTCTGTAAACACAGGCAAAAATGACAAGACCATTAATCAACGTGACAGATTTTCCATTCATGTCGTCTATATACACAACAGTAGGAAACGCTAACGCTACCACACGTACTTCGCCACACAAGTGTACAGGCAAAAAACAACATTCACAAATTTAATAGCAGTCATAATATAACTGACTTAGCCAAACAAAACTCGACGTTTGAGTAATACAACGACAAGGCCGGAGGATGTCAGGATTCAGCCTTATTACATTAGTTAGCAAACATTAGCTTCGAGCTTGATGAACACCTTTTCCCAAACAGACAAGTACTCTTTCAGGCCACGTGAACACTTTGGTTTCAGTTACCTCATAGCACCTTTAAAATGGTGTAAAAACCACTTCTATGTCCAGCTTACCTTCTTTAGTCTGAGCGTTGGTGATTTGCAGGTCGCAATCGGCGGCCTTCAGCTTTTCTCGCCCCATGATCTGGCGTTTCAAATCACTGAGCGTGATATTAAGGCCATCGAAGGTGACCGTGTCGTAGTTAAGTTTAGAAGAAAACTTGTAATGGACACAAGACATGTTTAAACAATCCTCGTGGTCAGACACCACCACACACAATTAAACTCAACTACAATGCGCACGACCGCGTGGGCTCTCCCAGCGATCAACCTTTAAGTTACTCAGTGTCAGTTTATCAACTTAACAGTCTAAGAATAATAGCCATGTTAGTTCATCTCAACACTTTTTAATTAAAGAGTCACCACCACTAAAGCGGTCGTGTGGATTCTGCCTCACGTGAATAACTGCGAATTGAAAATATCAAGTGTTCAAAGAGACTGTGATCAAGTGTAACACGCAAGCGACTTTTAGTCCAGGGAACTTTCCCGGCAGAAGCCAGAAATGTTCCTGCCGTTTCTCAAAGTCCCAGGACCATATGGCGGTTAGCCGTGAGCTGTCCGTAACTCCGATTAAGAAATACACAGTTCAGTGTCCGTACGAGTGAACGCACAGAGTCCCGTCAAATACGTCGCCTCGGTGTCCGCGTCAAAGTTCCTCCGGAATGTTTGTTCGGTGCAGTCCAAAATTCAACAAAACACAACCGACGACGTTTGAAGCAAGGCCTGAAACAATGTGGCTAGCAGCTAGTGTGATCAACCTAAAATGGCGTCCATCACACATACAAAAACAAAAGACTAAAGCAAACCCATTACAAAACGCTAATACAAAATCAGCAAGCAAAACGATTCTCCTTTTATCAAAATACTCCCGCGGTAATCCAGTCGTTCCGTCCTCGACTCTGATGACCGCACAGATGTTTAAATCACTTTCAGCGTACTGACTACATTCGGTTGCGAAAACAACCCAACGACTCCACGCACTCAAGGGGTTTCCGCTGGAAGCGCAGGGGCAAAGAATAAAGCCGTTACTAGGAGGGGCCACTAGTACGCATGCGCAGATGCTACCAATTGCGGGAGGTCAACATGGATCGTATGCAAGAATAAAGTAAGTACCGTAATAAAAATTTAGGCATAACATTAAAAAATAATGAATCTTGAATTGGTCATCAAAGCCAAAAAATTGATATAAGTGCATGAATCAAAAATGATCCGCCAAAATATTTTGATGAAATGACAGTGCCATACTAAATATACAGCTGTCTTACAAAATATTACAAAAGTCACACTTTGTATAAATGTTCTTTGGGTGATTATTTGCTTGGAATTTAATAATTACATTTAAGTTTAATTTGTAATTATTTCGTGAACAAATTAAAGAATGAAATTCCTTTAATTATAGCCTATTTACTATAAGATATTTGTATGATAATAACTTAATCATAACCTTCTTCTCCACCAAACCTTTTCCAATTTACATTATTTCAGAGGCCTACACTTTGTTTTTGAGGGCTTATGATTTATGGCCACCAGATGGCTGTCTATATTTACAAATTCTCTTATTACTACTTGTGCTAGAGATGTTGTGCTGCTTGTAGCATTAAACTAGCAGATGCAGACAGACTGCTGGTGTGTCTGTCATCATAATATGTTCCATCTGAAACCAATAAATGAAAACTGTTTCTATTATTACACTTATGATTTTACAGTAGTTCTTTGTGAATCATAGACTACACTGTTAGCAAAATAATTGGAATAGTCTTCCTTATTTTGTAGGCCATTTACCAGGGGCGGTTCTAGGGGGTGGCCAAGGGGGGCCAACCTTGTTGACAGGGGGTAAATTGTAAATTTACAATCATATCACACCAAACAATTTTGGGTGAAATGCGCAGTTTGTCCTGTAAACTAAGCATATAAAAAAAGAAAAAAATCTCCAGCAGCTAAATTCAAATCTGAATTTAGCTAAATTCAAATCTGGCTGGCACAGAGCCAGAGACACACAAGTTTTTAAAGCACTGCGCATTATAACCAATCACATACGATTCTGTTGAGTTTATGAATGCAAGGACCAATCAGAGGCGTTCAGAAGAGTCACCGCTGAAACACGCTGTTTCATCACTGCGCGCGCTGCCTGACTGCAATCTCTGGCTAATTATCTCATAAGAAACAACAAAGTGAAGATGTACGAATGCAAGTAATATATTAATTTTACAGTGTAAACAGATTTAGAGATTATTATGGGAGTTTTTGAGAGTGCTTAAACTCGCTGGATTGAAGTTGAAAATGTTCTTGATATGTAAAGGTTTGCTCTCTTTGTACGTGAAAGTGTTAATCGTAACTTACCAATGTTTTATTAAATTCACATTAAATACAAAGTCAGTCTTATTAAAAATATTTTATGGCATGACCCATATCTGGTATAAGTAAAAAGATGGAGGTTTTTTATGCGTAGTTAATAGATTACACTATTAGGGTACTTTGCCTCGCCCATATAGATAAACTAACATAATCTATAAAGGCGCCCCCCCCCACCCCCCACAATGCATTTACTTACACATATTTGAGAATCGAGATATTTCATGATATATTTTGGGAATATTTCGAATAAAAATAAATTAATAACCCTGCTGAAAAAAAAACAGTAGACACCATTACAAAATTTGTAATGGTTTTACTGGTTGTAATGGGACTTGACTTATAATTGGTTTTAATGGAAACTGTAATGGACCCTGTTGGCCTCTACTTGTAATAGGTTGCCTTCTATTGGTGGTTTGTTAAAACCAATAAATCCTAATGGAATATGTCCCAAAACACACACAAAAAACATGTTTTAATGGTTTTAATGGTTAAAAGTTAATGGTTTAATGTTTGTAATGTTATTTGTTGTGGAAACCATTAAAAATTTCTGTGATGATTTTATTGTTTTTTTTTCAGTAGGGACATAAGCCTATATCAGTTACACCGGTATTGTGACTGCTTTGGGTCACATGACATGAATGAGCGTCCCCCCCCCCACCCCCCCCCCCCCCCTAACCCTACCCCTCAAAAATTCTTAAGTGCATGATGCCCCTGACACTACAATACAAAATGATTTGTAAAAAAAAAAAAAAAAAGGATGAAACATTCATTTTAGTTGAAATTGTTATAGATTACATATAGATTGCAGTGATACATGACAGGGTGAAAAATGACTGAATGAATAATACTTAAAAGTAGGTTAAGATGAATTCATTTACAGATGAAGAGAATTCATCTTCATTTTTTTACTTTATCAAAATATTAATCTGTTGCAAAACAGTTGTACTTAGAGAAACAATGAGTCCCTAACTCTAAGATTGTTTAGAGAACATTACAGTAATTTTAGCTCAACAATCCCTGTTCATACTGTATGTGGGACTGAATCACTGTCGTGATAAGAATGCTAAGTCAACCAATGCCAGCAAATGTTTATTTTCAGAAAGCATCTGTGCACTATTTATTCTTCTGCATGGTTCTGCAGTTTGGAGATTTACTCAGGCTTAAGCTTATTGTGTTCTTGAGGCATAAGTAAAATATAGAATGTAAATGAGAATAGTTTTATTCGCTCTTGTGTGCTGTGATCTGATAAATTACAAATGTGTTTGACTGTTACACCAAAGAACACTTGGGTAAATCAGTCCACATTAGAGCTTCTTATGCAACTAGTGTTTATGTGTGTGTGCAAATCCATTTAGGCATTTGGAGAACACATTTAAAGGTGCAGTACCATTATTGGCGAGTTAAGTGTCCTAATGCAGCCATTACTCCATACAAGCACATGAGGACAATATTTTGCTAAACTATTGCAGCCAAACAGCTCTGGCCACATTTGAATGTCATCAACTTATCTTATTACTTTCATTAGCACTGTGTCATTCATTTCTTTCGGTAAAGGCCGAATATAGCCAATCATATTTTCTTTCTACCGCCCTCTTTCTCCAAAGGTTGATATTATCTGCTTGGGGCAGTCTTGACCTACGGTATAACTCATGAATATATAATCTACCTGAGCCAACTGCATAATAGCTTGCACACACACACACACAAATTATACTCCACCCACTCTCTGGGTTCAGTCAGGCTGCTCACTCATACTTACACTCCATACGAACTTATGAGATGTCTGCGGTGATGCACCCTCTTCTGTTACCCCTGAGCATATAGGAACATTTGGCTCTCTGCTATCACATCAAACCCTCATTTTCTCAGAAAAAAGGAGTGACTGATGGTCACCTACTTGTCTGCCATTTATTATCTGCTCCCCAGCAGTCCCTAGCAATCTTTCAATCCCCCGGTTTCACCTCAGACTGCTTTGCCCAGCCAATCACTGTAAATCCAGTTCATTTCGCTCAAACAGTGGACACAGTGTGTGGATGTGCAGTGAACTTTAACACATACATGAATTTGATTGTTAGGTTGGGGGGGTGGGGGGGGGAGGGGAACTAAAGTGAGTGGAGTTCCCGGAGAAAAGAAAAAATATGATTTTCTCATAAAATTCTTCCAAAATCAAATTATCTGTGCTGTTATCCACAATAATTTCATGTGAACTTTTTGAAAGAATCCTGGGGAAAAAAAGTGCAGTTTCCAAAAAATATTAAGCAGCACAATTATTTTCAGCACTGATAATAATAATAAATGTTTCTTGAGCAGCAAATCAGCATATTAGAATGATTTCTGAAGGATCATGTGACACTGAAGACTGGAGTAATGATGCTAAAAATTCAGCTTTGACATCACAAATTACATTTTAGAATATATATAAGAATTTTTTTATTTTACTATATTTTCTCTGTATTTTTGATCAAACAAATGCCGCCTTGATGAGACATTTCAAAAACATCAACAATTCTTACAGGCACCATGGTAATTTAATAAAATAAAATGAATATATTTACCATTGTGTTATATGTTGGTTTACTGCTTGATATGTAACACTTCAGCTAAACCACGGCATCACACATTTGCAAGATTTCCTTAAAGTTGAGTGTTTTCATTTGTGCGTCTCTTGCTTTGAAGACAGCAGCAGGGTTTGATGAGGTGAAGGGTCCCGAACGCATCCCCCAGAGGCTCTTGTGAAGGGCATCCATGTGGCATAACGTTCCAAGAAGGACCTCAGCATGCCAGCTAATTTGTTTGAGCAGGTGTTTATACAAAAAGGGAAGACAAAAAGGGAGAGACTTGTTATGTCTTATATAACACACTGGCAGATGACTGTAATTATCATATATGTATATAAATACCTTTGCAGTGTTAATTTTAGTAGAACCCTTTTTGTATTACAATTTCAATTCTATTCAGAATTCAGAGACATTAAGTATTGCTTAAAGGAGATGACCGAACACATCTGTCTAGGGAGAGAGCAAAATCAGTGCAGGTGTTTCCAGAGATAAATCCAAAAGATCCTCCCCCGCTGTGCGTCAGGCAACCACAACCTCGGCAGTCATGAGAGGTAATTAAAATCAGCGCTATCATTGCATGTTTGGAGAGGTGCACTTTAGGGAGGAAGGATGCTCTGGCACGTCAGCGGAGGAAGGAACAGAGCAAAATCATCAGCCATTGTGTACAGAGGCTGCCTCCCACTCAACTGCCTCACAAAGCTCTGATTTACTCCCATGTCGATGAGGGTACCAATGCAAATGCAAACACAAATGCATGGAAATGATCGTACATGATGTGGACATCTCCGACACGACGCGGGATAAGCGCAGTGTCCCTGTTGCACATCTTGCAGTATAATTTATATGTTCAGATCCGGACACACAAAAAGGGAGAGGAGAGATGAGGAGAGTTTGTGCTCAAGGAGGGAGTTTTTGGGTCACTGGCTCTCTCTTAGTTGCCCACTTGGTAGTGACAGCTGGCAGCTGGGAGCCAGCTTTGCCCCTTGGTGAACACCTGGGTAAAATCCCCCTCGGCCTGTCATAGAATCCCAGAAGCTCCTTCTCACCTCCTGAGGGAGGGCAATTTTCTCTCTCCTGCTTTTGCCTGTGGGTTTTTATCTCAAGTGGATATTTCAACTCACTTGTATTTTAAAACTAAATTATTCCCAACATGAAAATTTGGGAGTAGAAGCAAAGCTTAGCATTATACAAAAAGTAAATAATAAAAAGTCTATTGAGATGCACAGATAGGCCTTTAAATGCTAGTGAATTTAGGCATCACAACATTACAATTCAATTTTTGTTCATTTTGAAAAATGGATATTCATTTTTATATTAGGTAAAATTTACATTTCACAGTTTAATTAAATTCTGAGTTTAAAAAAAAAAAATTACCTTCAAGAGAATGGTTGACAGGACAGCATCTGAATCTAAAAATGGGGAAAAATATTAGCATTTAAAATTAAAGATCAAATATAGAAAACAATACTTTTATTTAAAATTAAATATTATCCCAATTTATCTCTTATATATAAGCAAACAAATACCATTGAGCAGAAATCGCATATTAGACATATGGATGGATAATGGACACTGAAGATGGAGTAAGGCAGCTGAAAATACAGACTGTGCATCAAGGAAACATTCTATTATAAAATATATTAAAATAGAAAACAGTAACTTTAAATTGTAATAATATCTCACAATATTAATGTTTTTACAGTATTTTTGATCAAATAGATGAAACCTTGAAAAACATTCTTTCAAAAACATTTTTTAAAAATTCTTACCAGCTCCATACTTTTGAATTTTAGTCAAGTCGAGTCAAGTAAGTCAAGTCACATTTATATATATAGGCTTTTAACAATACAGAATGTGTCAAAGCAACTGTACAGCATTAATTAGGAATATAGTGTGTCAATAATGCAAAAATGACAATCGTAAACATTCATTTTTCAGTTAAAGACAGTTCATCAATGAATTCAGTGATGTCATCATCCAGCTCAGTTAAGTTTAAATAGTATATGTGCAGTCAAGTCGACGATATCGCTGGAAATGAAGTGTCCCCAACTAAGCAAGTCAGAGGCGACAGCGGCAAGGAACCAAAACTCCATCGGTGACAGAATGGAGAAAAAACCTTGGGAGAAAAAAGGCTCAGTCGGGGGGCCAGTTCTCCACTGACCAGACGAAACCAGCAGTTCAATTTCAGGCTGCAGCAAAGTCACATTGTGCAGAGGAATCATCTGTTTCCTGTGGTCTTGTCCCAGTGGTCATCTAAGACAAGGTCTTTACAGGGGATCTGTATCTGGGGCTCATCTAGGTGTCCTGGTCTCCACTGACGTTCAGGTCTGTGGAGGTCCTTTCTAGGTGCTGATCCACCATCTGGTCTGAATACGTACTGGATCCGGGTGACCATCTGATCTGGATACAGACTGGATCTGGTGGCTACGGTGACCTCGGAATAAGAGAGAAACAGACAAAGTTTAGTGTACATAAAACACAATAATTTAATAAAATTAATTATTTGCCAACATTCTTATGTTGGTTTACTGCTTGTTACGTAACACTTTAGTATATACAGTATGTATAAAAATATTATTTGTATTGTTATTACTCTCCTTAACTGATAAGATGTATTTAATATATTTAATAAAAACAGACACTGGTGCGATCATTTAGCATCAGACTGGCAGAAATAAATAGCTGAATCAATAGCTGGTTCCTGAAAACTTGAGAATTTTATCACGCCGACTGGGGGTGCAGGATAACTCCCAGACATGATGTGCATTCCTCCACTTTATCACACCTTGATAAATATATCTGTGACAAACATGACAAGAGGAGCCATGAGGGGTCTCATATATATTCATACACAGCTCAGTGAGAGTGGAGATGCCTTCAAGCTCTTCATAGCTGAGTGGGATGAAATATAGCTCTGATTCATTGCGGTGTACTATGTGTGTTGGCAGCTGACATTAAACCATACGGTGAATCATGTGTGTCAGTGTCACATTCCTTGGGGGCTTCAGAGGCCCGTGAGAGAGGAGCAGGACTATGTGGATGGGAGTGATGGAGGGGTCTGGCCCACTGCGCCCTGCTCAGGGTCAGAATATGCGCAGAGAAAACAGAAAGCGACAGCATTTTCAAAAAACATCAGAAGTGATGGGGCAATACTTTGCCATGACTTGATTTACTGTGATCATTTGTCCACATACAGTACCTTTTCCCCTAAGCTAGTCCCCAGTAAACACTATGACTAATGGTAACCCAGTGCTTATAAGAGAAAATCTGCTCTTGGCGTTAACTCTTGAAAGTTAATAAATTTTTTGGCCCATGTCAATTGGCATATTTGGAGCCCAGATCTTGTCGTCTTGCTCTTGAGATTTTGCTAACAGCCTTGGATAAGACGGCCGTCTCATAAGAGAGATGAATTTGAACTAGAATAACAAATTACTGTGTCTAACTCACCATGACGCAGGCTGTTAAATACTTGAATTAGTTTGTGTGGCAAACATATGATGCCTTAGTCTTGGTCTGTTTATCTTCATTAGTACTTAAGTCCTAAAACCTGTCCCTGTTCTATGACCTGCTCCATGTGGCAGTTATGACAAAACGAATAGTAAATTAACAAACAGTTAACACAGAATGCATCCCACTGAGCTATTTTAATTGTTTTCTATGTAAACACACACTAGACATATGTCATGCTCACTTATTGCATCTTTTGCAGCATCTCGGCACTCAAGGTAAAATAAGTGCAACTTTAAAAAATGCTTCTTAAGCCATTAAGCCCTGAAGGCATTTTTGCCTCCCTGAGGGTGTTTTTTTCTGAGTGACTTTCACAAAAATAATGACCCATAACTGTAGCAAGGAGAGTCAGGTATCATCAAAGGTAGGCATCATTTGAATGGGGAAAAAAGGAAAAAAAATCTTTACATTTGGACAATCTCCTACTGAGAAATCACTGATAAAAGTGTAAGCTAAATTTGTGTGCTCATGGGAAATTTTACATATCTGTTTTATTTGACATTCAATATCTCAGGAAAGAAATAAGGTAGGGGAGAAATTCTTTTTTTGGTGTTGTTCCCCAACATGTTACCTGTGAGTGAATTCAATTTTGTGGTGATATCATGAAGTGATCAAACGTTACAGCATTTTGGAGCAAAGGAAGCCTTTTTGTTTAGCCCTTGACACCCTGAAGGCATTTTAAAATCTGTTTTCTGAGTGACATACACAAAAGTAATGACTTGAGTCATAACTCCAAAACCACAGCAAAGAGAGTCAAAAGGTAGGTATCGTTTGATAGAAATCTTTCTATATTTTTAGGGGAATAAAATTATTTTTAATTCTTTATTTAGAGTATAACATATGAGCAATTTTGCCCATTAAAGTTTGGTACAGGCATCGGTACTGCCATCTACCTACAGCAGATCTCTGTGTGATCAACAGAGGAATTCCTGGCATAGTTTTGACTCCTTTACACATTTGATAAGCTCTTTGTGAGTTATAACCTGGCAAAAATACCATCACGTATACACATACAACGAGCACATTTAACCCAGCACACAGCAGCTTTGAAAATGTTCGGTAAGTTCACAAAATACACATCATAAAAGCTGTCCAGTCAAGTTTTGAACGTATCGTGTTTTATATCTTGAGGTTTGGTGTTAAAAATGACAACAACAAGCAAACCATTTGTTGTACTTTTTCTTTGGTCTGGAAACCAATCTACAAGTGTAAGCACACCCTTATAGAGTTGTAGAAATGCAAAAAAAGTTTACAGTTTATTTACACATTTGAATTTTTTGATACTTTGCAATTTAAAATAAACATTTAAATGTATGTTAAATAGTCCCTAGGTTACACCTGCAATTTGGTAATTGTGATGCTTCTAATTAAGTGTTAAAAAGATCTCAAGTGGCCAAGACAAGTGTGGGTACTGGCACATGCCCTGCTTCATGCTCAAGAGTGACATGTTTTGAAGATGCCATGTCAATTTAAATGTTTCGAGACCCTGTGTTCTTTGCATCCCGCTGCACGTCATCTCTCGTTTTTATTCACATGTTCTATGTGAAATAATTGCCATCAAATTGTTTTCTCAGTTTGTATTTAGTCTTTAGGGATCCAGGTCTTTTAAAGGGGTCCTATTATGCTTTTTCACTTTTTTTATTTTAGTCAGTGTGTAGTGTGTATGTTTGGGCATTAAAAAGATTAAGAAACTTACAAATCTTAAAGTCCACCCCAAAGGGAGATATTTCGTTTTTAAAAAATCCCTTTTCAATAACTACAACGAACAGCTCGTTTGGACTACAGCACTGGTTTTTGGGCTTTGTGATATCACAAAGCAGCCCATCAGAATATCATTAAAAATAATTCCCGCCTACAGAAATTCGAATGGTTGGGGGGTGGGGAGGGGCGAGGTCGTGGTTAAAACGCTTGGTTGAGTGAGTGCATCAGACGAGACGACGAAGAAGAAGTGCTGCTGCAGAGTTAGTGCATCAGAGAAAACCAAGAAGAAGAGCTGCTGTGCTGTAGCGTCAAATTTTTGGCATGTCTAGAACAGCGGTTCTCAATTCCAGTCCTCGCGTACCCCCGCTCTGCCCATTTTGTATGTTTCTCTTATTGCTTCATATGTTTGTTATGTTTGACTGTAAGTGCCCTGCGAAGTGGATATTCCTCCATGATTCCAGTTTGAAAGGAGCTTATCTGTTCCATACAAAGGCATTTAAGTGTGCGAGACGTGAATTTAAATTGTATTTATTTACAGAGGTATATTATGTCCCACTTCACGCTTCTCTTGTAAGTTTCGTTTGTGTGTGAAGACACTGCAGGCAGCGGCGCAGCGCAAATCTGTAAATGAATATTCCGAAGTAAAGTAAACTTAAACGGATTTCCCCTGCTCAGAGAATAGGGAGCAATGAACACTGTGTAGGGAAAATATCAATCGGGAACACAGTTCATTGAGAGCTCACTTTAAACGAGGATGTCTGAATCAGAGAAACTTGCCTTTACATTTAAGAAGAGAAAAACTAGCCATGGCATATTGGATTAATCTTCAGGGTCAAAGAGAGGATCATCCTGTAAGAGAAGTACTTAATGAGAGTTGGGAAACAGTAAATAAACCAGGTAAAGGATTTGCATGGAAAATTAAGAAATTGATCAATGAAACTGGAATAGAATCAAATAAATTTGCATCGGTAATAGTATCTCCTCCAATAGCACCTTGGTTATTAGAACAACCAGAAGTTGACTTAAATATACAGAAAGAAATTAAGGGAATGGGGGAGGGGTTTAATTTAAAATCGTATGTTAAAGAATATATAAAAAGTTTGCATTATTCATTTCTTCAAATTTACACAGATGGATCAAAGAACATAGAAACTGGAAGGACATGTGCTGCATTTTTCATTCCAGAATTTCAGGATAGGAAGGCTGGAAGAATTACGGATGGTACTTCTCTGTATACAGCAAAGATGGTAGCTATCCTTACGGCATTAGAGTGGGTATATATAAAGTAATAAAATGCTCTGACTCAATGGCAGCTCTTACGAGTTTACAATCATGGCAATCAAATAGAAAAGACATATTAACAGAAATCATGATTACATTATATAGTATTAAACAGATAGGGATAATTACTCGGTTTATATGGGTACCTGCACATGTGGGAATTCAAGGTAATGAAGAGGTAGATAAAATGGCTAAAGAATCCTTAAATATGGATGATCCAAGTATAAATATTGCACTCAGCAGAATAGAAGGAAAACAGTTAATATTAAATGCATGCAATATTGTATGGCAGATATACTGGGACTCATGTCAAACAGGTAGGCATTATCACAAAGTACAAAGGAGTATAAAGAGAAGAAAAATCATTCATAACAAGTAGAAGGGAACAAGTCATTTTAACACATATACGAACAGGAAACTCAAATCTTAACCAAACACTATACATTACAGGGAAACATAATACTGGTCTATGTAATGTTTGTTTAACAAAAGAATCAGTGGAACACGTTATGATGATATGTACAGCATATGAAAGAAAAAGGGATCGACTTAAAGATGAATTACAATCCTTAGGAATTAAATGATTTTCATTAAGTAGTATTCTGAATGATGTTCCAAATGCAGGAAAACAAATAAGTGCAATCATGACATTTCTTAAGAATTGTGGAATAATGAACAATTTAAGATTTAGGTGAGAAATGGTACATTCTCTTCACACTCCATCACAGTAGGTGGCGGTATGCACCTATGAAGTGGGTTCGCAACCCGCCATAAAACCAAAAAAAAAAGAAGAAGAAGAAGAATCAGGTGTTGTTTAAACAAGAGAGATGTGCAAACCTGCAGAGCGGGGGTACAGCCAGTCGAGAACCGTGGTTCTAGAAAATTATTACAGATAAAACGACGTAGGGCGATCCGCCGGTTTGTGCCTAAACCCTATAGAAAAAATGTATTGAATTTGAAGACGTGGCACAAAGAGACGCTTCTCGTCCGTTGTGCGACCGCCTGAAACGCTGTTTTTCACCTCCGTGCCCAATCGTCTTTGTTTGGGCTTCCGAAAGCGTATGATGTCAGGAAACAGTGGTTGCAAATTTTTTTTTTACTCTGTTCCTGAGCATTATTACCCCAATTTGCTATTGTGTGCTGTGTATTTTACTGAGGACAGCTTCCACAACCTGACACAGTGCAGTGCCGGATTCGCCAAAAGCTTTTATTGAAAGACAGAGCAAGGGGCGGGGCAGTACTGAAACACAGTCTACGCTGTTCGCCAATCAACGCACTGGGACAGCTAACCAATCCCAACACATTTTGTTTTTCGGAAGGCGGACCTTCATCAAAACCGGAACTAATCGAGCCGTTTGTGCCAGCCGGGGGAGAATGGTATTTTAATAATGAAATTATGTGAAAAATAATGTGTTTTTCGAACCACCAAGCATGAGAGCATGGTCTAGTACACCCCCAAAACAAAATCAAGACACTGTGTTAAAAGAGCATAATAGGACCCCTTTAAGTAACCTCCCTGTGGTTTTGGGGATTGTTCTATTGAAACTTATTAGTTGTTTGCTATGGATCTGATTTTCTCTGACGCTAGTTGAATATTAATTTTGGAAGAGAGCAGTTTGACAGCATTTCACTCGGTTCAAGGAACTTAAAAAGGGCCTGAAAATATGCTAATTGGTATATCAAAGTGAGTGGGTTGTCCCCTGGTGTTTGGGAAAGAGCCAGCCAGATGTTAGGCTAGTCCTTTTTTCAGTGAGAGAGACCTTCACTTGTTTATGCAGCCCAATAAACCTTGTTAAATGGGATCACTGATTGCAGTGGGGAGTAGGATGAGAAAGTGTGTGTGTCTTTTCGAGGATGGAAGAGTCAAACACCCACAATGTATGCATCCATGTCCTCACACATCTATGCAGTTGTTCTCAACTCAGCAATCAACTCACACACTCTGTTTAACCTCAGAGGTATATGAGCCTTGTGCACGCAGCGGGGTAACAGGCCCAGGTGTCTCTGTCATCTGTCATGGTATATGGAGACAGCTTGCTTGAGACTACTGGGTGGAGACAGATGCGAACCCCACCTTGTTTTCCCTCATCCAGATGCTCTGTCAATCTCTCTAATTCTCATTGACTTGGAAATACTATGAAGTTTTGGGGTCATGCAGTTTATGTACCTGTGTGATCTGCTCATCTAATTATTATTTTAGATGACATCTGTAGAATTAATTATTTGGTGTAGCAGTTTCAAAGGTTTCAGTCAACTCACACCTACAGACATGATAGGAGTAACATTTAAAGGCAATAAGTGAGCACTAAATATTTAGTAAAAAATTTAAATGTGTTTTTAGAAACAAATTCAAGAGAACTTAAAGCAAAACTTGAAAAGTTTTACTTTTAAAACACTCAGTTGAACTTTAGCTACGCATACATACTTACATACTGGTAGATATGTTGCATTTTATATAGTTTTCATTTAGCTCAATAAGAGCTAAGAGCAAATTTATAGACTAAAATGAGCCTTGCTTCAGGCTCTTATGTGTAGGTTCTGTCATTTCACTTTATGGTCAATGTACTTTTCTATGCAATTAAAGTGAAATAGCCAAAAATAAATTTAGGAGCCTGATAAAAATGCTAATTTTTGAAGAAAATTTCAGACGGCACTTAGAGGCTTTTACATCTGAACTCTTCATATATATACATATATACAGTATAACATCTATATGGTATATACACACAGGCCAGACTTAAAGCTAGGGTGACCACAGTTCCTCTTTTTTATTGCTAAATTGCCTAAAATCTCTGGGTTTTGACTTTGATTAGCTATTGTTCATGCATGCTGAAGGTAATGACTAAAAAGTAGAGTGCCCAGTAGCGTGCAGGCAATCTACATAATCGTCCAATCGTGGCACACGAGATGGTGGGATCGACAGAGAAGTGGGAGAACTGTAGAGAGCACGTCAGTTGGAAAACAAGGCCAAAACCCAGACATTTTAAGCTATTTGGAAATTCCAGCTAGGACTTGTTTGGGAAAAGGTGGATGTACAGTCACCCAATTAAAATACAACACTCAGTTTGATAAAATATCACATTTTATACAGTATTCACCAAGGGATCTTTGGTCTGAAAAAGGTTGAAGACCCCTGATGCACACTGATGGACTTTGGTGAAAGATAAGAAGATTCAAAAAGTAAAGTAAAAAGGGCCTTTTTGGAAAATAAAAATTGGGTCTTTGCCCTTTCACATCGGACTGCTTTTAGTGCTTGCACACAAAATGCAGCAGATGTACTTCTGCGCTAACAAAATTAGTTCAGTTTGTCCCTACTGGTAAGTAACTCCCATCTTTTTTATTCTGCCTTTAACCATGAACACATGCTTAAGGAGGTCTTTACGCTCAATCACTTTTATCTCTAGCAGGGACCATTACGAGGAAGAACAATTTCACCCTGATTAAACACTTACAATCTAAATTAACTGCTGCTAACCATCGAGCACTTGTGCTAGGAACCGTAGAGGGTGAAAGCTTTCATAGAAATCTGTACTGAGAGAAACATCTATCTAAAGATGTTTCTGAATACATTCAGGGGGCCCAAAAATTGAAACCAAAAAGACTGCTGTCCTACATAATCACTTCAAAAGTTTTACATTTCTAATGAGATAATTAAGAAATTGAGATCTGATTGTAATTAGCATGCCCACAAAACGGTGTAAATAATTAGGTCTAAACGTTATAGTGTGCACTAGTGAGTAAGAATGGAATTAGGCCTAAACTAATTGGGCAAATTAGTCATTCACAAGGAGAATCATGCATTTCAAATAGACCACCCAGTGAGAGTCACTGTAATTTGGTGTTTTGTTCCTACGTCACCATTTATAAATATGTATACACTTTTCTCAATGTTTCGCCCAGCTCTCAGCAATTAGCTTTGTTTTCCTTAAATGCTGTGTGATTGTGTGTCCTACATGCGTGTCTTTGTTCTTTGCTGAGTGTTTGCGAAAGCACACACTTCGCCATTAGGCTTCAAACACGAGTGAGTTCTTGTCTATTAAATTCGTGTCTAATAAATTTGATGACGCAATTGTTGGCAAAATGTGGGTGATTAATCTGAGTGCCGCATCTCGTCTGTTTTTTTTATTATCCCTGTAAGTGTGCTGTCAGTGTGCGCGCTACATCGCTCCTACGTCTATACGGTAAGCGGCTCTCGAGCCAGTGGCTCAGTCATTATCTGTTTACACCAATTGACTCTGCCATTTCCTCAGCCCCTTATCTCTCTCCGTAGCAATTCAAGCCGAGTGTGAATAAAATTATTCTGGTAGTTATGAATAGCTGCTCTGAATGTTGCCTTCGTACTAGAGGAAGCCTATTTAAATGAAGACGTGTTCAGCTGTTCCCCGCATTGCTGTCGCTGAAGAAAATGAATAAATAAATAAAAGTCTAGAAATGAGAAAATAAAACATGTGGAACTGCAGTGTTACTCAACAAAACGGAGAAGAGAGAGAAGGATGTTCAGCACACCCACCGAAAGCAAAAATCTGGCGAAATGAAGAGTTACGGTAAAGTCAACAAAGAGTCAAAGCTTTAGCCAACGGCCACGATGAGATCAATCTGAAATAATGGGTTTCCATCACAAAAAAAATTATTCCTAAGCCGTTTCCCCATTTCCTGTTAAGACAGCATCACGGAGGGTGGCTTTTATTCATAGATTGACTGCTGTCACAATGAGGGAGTTCATTGGCCTCCATCGGTGTGCACTGGCCTGTCTTACAGGAGGAAGTTGAAGATGTGATTGAGAAGGTCACGCTAAATCTGATCCTCCCGCTCCTGTCTGGGCCTTTGTGAAATCGTCTGGGAGGATTTGAGTCCGGGCCGGGGCTCAATCCTGCACGTTAATATATTTGGGCAGGGTGGAGAGATAAGGCGTGTTTTATCGCTAGAAGAAGTTATTTTAAAAATGTTGACACAACAAACACAAAAACAGGCACAAGTGACACAGCAGCTCAGATTAGAATCTTGCTGGATGAGGCCTGCATAGTCTCTGGTCTGTGATAAAAGGTGCTCTAATTTGTTGTATAAAAAAGACTTCAAAAATGGCTGAATTATGGTTAGACACCTTAATGTTATGATTGCTTAAAGGGATATTTCACCCAAAAATGTAATTTACCCCATGACTTACTAATAAGTAAGCCATCCTAGGGGTATATGACTTTCTTCTTTCAGTCAAATCCAGTCAGAGTTATATTTAAAAAAATCTCCTGGATATTCCAAGCTTTATAATGGCAGTGAATGGGTGGTAATAATCAATAGTCCAATAGAATAGAAGTCAATAAAGGTGCATCCATACATCATAAAAAAGTATTCCAACACGGCTCCAGTGGGTGAAAAGGCCAAATTGAAGTGAAAATTGATGTGTTTTTGTAAGAATAACACTCGTCACAACTTGGTATTTCGAATTCTCATTGCAATTAGATAGACCTGTCAAACATAAGTAGCACTGTCAAACACTCAGATACAAACCTTATTTCTAAGACTTTTTGATTTTTTACCCCACCAGTGGTCTTTGAGGTCAATTTTGTGGTGAATCAAGTCCCACAAAGTTGACAACAGAAGTGTCTAAGTATTTGTCTTCATCTGAACCAATCTATTGCTGAATATTTGAAAATAGAAACTAATGTTCTTTTTTTTAACCTAAAAAAAAAATTGTGTGTGTTAAATTATCACCGATTTACGATTCATCGATGATAAGTTATCATCTAACAATGAAATAAAATGAATTAACATTATGCAAACTATAGGATGAGAATGAAACCAATTTAATTTAAATTATGTATGAAAAAAATGAATTATAGAAATACTGTATATATAATTATAAATATATGTTTAGAAATAAATATAGCCATATGCTTGGGTGGCTACTCAGGTTTTTAAAAATGATGTTTATATAGATTATATATGTAGATAATTCCTTGATGAGATTATTGCTACAGTTTTATGATTTGCAACTTCATTACTCTACAGCAGCTATTGTAATGTACTGTTATCTGTAGACTGCCTGTTATGGTTCACTTATAGACAACTTCAGACTTCGCCTGTAGAGTTAGTGAGAGTTAAGATGGAGGAAGTGGAATTGACAGGCAGTTATGGTGAGGATGGCCGACTATCTCCAGACTCAGGCAAAGAGGAGCCAATCTGCAGCCTGCACTTGCTCCTGTAGATAACTCACCCAGTGAATCGTCAAAGCCTGTTTAGAAAGCACACATCCAAAATTCCCTTCATCCTTTTCAGCGCAGAAATGAGGTTTTCATAAATCCTCTTGTTTTAATTTTAATCCATCAGTCTTGCCGCTGCTTAACAGACATGCTCAGGGAGCAAAACACTCGCTTTTTCAGACAACACGAAATTATGGTGTTTCTCAAAGTTTCCAAGTCTTTTCTTTTCTTCAATCAACCTAGGCACTTTGGAAAAACGTGCCTCTACCTACAGTTTTGCAAAACCCCAAAACCCATAAATTAAAATTCACTGCAGTTACCAGCTGAAATGAGCACGTGGCAGCTGCTTTTGCGAGGCTCCTTGCACAATAGTATATGTTATGACCTCAAAACTATAGAGTATGATTTGTAAAACTAATACATTGTGTCTTTGCTCCACATGTATGGCTTGTCTAACATATAAAACCGGTTCGGTAGCTCACCTGAACGTTTCACTCAGATGCTGCGCGCTCATACGAGTCCCTTGAAACACGGGTCATCATAAAAGACCTCAGACTTGTGGACTGAATCATACACTGAAAGAAAAAATAGGGCACTATACGGTCTAATTTTCCCCCAGAATTTTTTCCGTATTTATTTTTTACAGGTGTTTTACCAGTATTTTGTTTTAGAGTAACGGAAATGTTCGTAAAATTAATGCATAATGTCCTGTGTAATGAGCTGCCAGTACTTTTTACTTTTTTTTACAGTGACAATGTACAGTACAATGGCATGGTTGCTTCAACTAATGCATTTTCGTTTGCCTTTTTAAAACTATGGGTTAGGTTTAGGGTAGAATGTAGGTGCTACGTTATTTTCAAACATATAGAGCGTTAACTTTTTAGTGCCACTCAGTATATTTCATTTATGAACTACCTCGATACCACAACTAATGTAATAAAACGTCAGATAAAAGTGAACAGACTTTTAGCGCCACTCACTGGACATTTCACTTTTACTACAAATAAAACCGAAAAAAAAAACATGGTTGTTGTAGTTAAACCTTGGTAACCACAAATTAACCATAGTTTAACCATGGTATTTGTTGTAAAACTGTTATGCAAATGCTAATCAATCGGCCAAAAAAACATACACTTGTAATAAAACCATGGTTAACCATTAAAAGTGGATAGGCTAACTAAGGGAATGTACAACATGTCATACAACGTACTGTAATATCATTTTGCAGAAATGTCGCCACAGGCACGTTTTTCCATTGTGGTTGAGGGTTGCATGCGAATGTATGGTGTCAGGTTAAAGGGCTCAAAAGGGGCAAACAGGTGAAGAGGGAGGAAAAAGGGAAGCACTGTCTGAAAAACATGACCTTTGTGTGATAGTTATCTGGCTACTGCTAGGTGGGAGTGTGCTGGTGGGCGCCCGTGAGGAATAGCAATGCTTTTGTTGGTAATCTTTGCACGACCAACCTGTCCTGTTTTGTGTCTGACTCAGATCTCCCTGATCTCCAAAAGACACTCACTCAATACCGCCTGCATGGATGTCCTCGTTCACCCCTGCAAAGGACCAACCTCAGGGCCGCAGACCCTCATTCCTCCCTACACCAAAACAGCCTCCTGAGAGACTCGCCTCAGGTAATGTCAGTGACAAAAAAGCCCACCTGCATATTCGTATTCAGCCAGTCACACACCTGAGATCATCTGTGCTTTTATTCGATGCTGTGGGATGATTTTCTCCGCAGATGTGCAGCTATCCACCTGTGTGGAGGTCCAATGTGCTACTATGACTCTAAACCTTCAGTCTGACGGCTCAGCTCTCACTCACACTGGCCTAAATCAAGCGGCGCTGCCCTATTGAAGATGAAGAGGTGCAGCCTGGAGCTCATACGCCACAGACAGGGCTCCTATTGATTTTATAGCACAAGCCTCTGGTAAGCTGCGCTCTCTCTGGCATACTAAATTCCCTGCCCTTTTAGGGGGGCTTGATGAACTGCCCAGATAGCTCTCACTCATTCCTCTTGTCAGAAGCACTTGAGCTAGATGAATGTCTTACCTGTGCCTCGTGTGTATGCGACTGACTTAAATGTTTCCCGGAGACTCTTAAAGCTTTTTTACCGCAGTCTCTGATGATGAATGACTTTTTTTGTGAGAAAGTGTTTTAAATGCTTTTCCAGGTTTCACTTTGGAGGATTTATCTTCTAATATATGAAGACAGAGCAGTTTTAGCTGGCACACATTCCTTTCACTGACTAGATAGACAATAGTTAAACATCATGACGTAGGATGTCATTGTTTTGCAAACCCACTAAATGCGTGTACCTTCATTGTTAAAATCAACATGAAATGGCATTCACAACCCATTCATTTTACACAATGTGACATATTTATGATTTGAATTGAAAAAAAAGACCATGAAAAGTGTTCTCTGTATAACATGATCTATATGATTCCTCAAGATTGCAGACTGTGACTAAAATAGTTTTAAATGCAACAAAAAATTTACATTAACACTAATAACATTAGCATATGTTTGTTGCATTTCTCACCCCAAAAGGCAGTTTGCACAGAACTTTCAAAATGTAATAATTATTTCTGACAAAATTATAACTATAAAAATACTGGTAATTCTCACCTCACACTCAGTTTTTATTAGAATACATCACATCTGGTTGGGCAGTTGCATACAGCCGCAAAAGTTCAAATATTTCAGTACACTAGAAGCTCAAATGAAATCCAAATATTTGTGAAAAATTTTGCATACGCATGTGATTGGAACTTTAAGTTTGTTGTTTGTCAGTTGTTGGAGATAGTGAAAAGGAGACTTTAGAGACTACATCAGAGTTTCATTCACAGCACAAGCCGTGATGTTTGATTCATGAGCAAAAAAAATTCACGAAACAGCCTTTAACTCACTGCCTCACTGAACCACGAGCCATTGTCCAATTGAAAGTGAACTAGGAACATCACCTCTAATTAAAATACACATTCACAACAGAACAGAATTTTTATGCAACATAAGGTACTCTAAAAATTAAAATATTTCAGCAATTGTAATGTCATAGTAATATTTGTTTTAGAAAGTAAAAATATTTACTTTCTTTGGAATAATGTGCACTGATAAGACCTGGAATGTGGATTAAAAAAGTAAATGAGGTCCATTTTGAGTTCATGTTGACCTCTTCCATCCCTGATGTTGAACCAAAACACTGTAGTTGTGATACATCATTGCCTTAGTTCCTGCATTATTTCAAATTTGAAGGTTAGTTTGCACACATTTTGTGAAGAAGACAAAGAGTGCATTGTTGGCATTCTTAAAACTGACTTTATTTTTCTAAATCTTTAAATATCTCTCTGACTATTATCTTTATTGATGTAAACTACTGTATTTAAAAGGTGTGCTTTTTTCTACAGCATGTTTCAAGCTGAGACTGCTGTTTTCATTGAGAGGTCACATACACAATGTTGCAGGCCTAAGTGGTGAGTAACAGGGCCTAAGACTCTATGGATGTGATTGGCTGAGCAATAACAGTCCTGGGAAGAGGAGCTGATGCGAGGCTGTGATGGAGATGAAGGAGCAAGCGAGCGAAAGTGAGAGACCCGGCGACGGGTGCTCAGAGTAGGCAGAAGAGACAGGCACTACTAGGTGCTCTGATAGAGACTTGAAGGGTTGAACTGTTCAACTGTGCCGAATGCACACCGGTGGACTCCTTCAAATATGAAACACTTAGTTTTGGACCCAGAACAGCACAATTTCACAACATAAAGTGGATCCAAACAAAGGCAACATTTACAGTAATATTCCCAGTGAGGCGGCAGATCGCTAGCATGACTTCAGTAAGCTGCATGAAATAAAACTGGAGATGAGCGACTGGCTTGCATGAATCTGGAGGCTAAAGTGCATGCACGTCAGCTCTCGGGGGTTCTGAAATGAGGTGAACTTCCGAAAAAACTACATTATTATAGATGTTTCAGGATCTATTTCCATTTCTACCTAACTGACTCGTGGATTAATAATTGAGACAGATGTGAAGGAAAACTTATTGTATAGATTACATCATTAAATCTGGATGTGTTTTGCATACATGAATATTGTCAGGTAACAGTTTTTTTAAATTTAACTATTTTAAGGGCAGATCTGTTGTTTTCTCTGTTGGCTGAACTTCTTTAAAGCCCTTGTATGCTTTGTTATTTGAAAATCAAAAGCCCTTGGAGTTTATATTCATCAGTATGATATTGATAACATTAACTAAGCAACTAAATTACAGTATACACTTATATTTTGTCGTTAAATTCAGTATAGCATTGATGTAGCATTAATGTAGATAGAATGAGCAGTATATTGTATGCATGTTCATAAGCAATGCGTTTGTTGTTGTATTGTTATTGTGTATAGACTTGAACCTGAAAATCCCTTCAGCCCATTTAGAGGCTTGTCTATTCATGATATGTGAATGGTTCAAGTACTCAGGGCAGTTCCTTTTGTTTTTATAACGTTCTGATGTTTATAAACTCTTGATGCCCAGCTTTTGGTAAATGTATGAACAATATTTTCTCCAAAAATAGTTTAACTATAGACAGTTAGGAAATCTACATTTGGCAGCCAACTGCTTTTCTTTTGCTAACAAATGAAAAAAGAAAAAAAAAACTCTACGGTATAGTAATGACCACAATATCCATATTAATAAGCACAAGGGCCTTCAGTAAACCTCTTATCAAGGATATCTCATTGTAAATCACAGAAAACCTTTCCCCACAATGAGAAACAATGTAATACCAAAAAGCTTTAGTGGGCTAAAAAAAATTATATTTAATAACAAGCATTTTAACCCTGTTATAAAAGTTTATGCAGGGGAATATGGGGGTTTCGCAATGGAAATAAAGGGAGTAAACGTAAAAAATAACAGAACTGTGTGGATGGCATGCAGAGCCCGGCCAAGTAGCTTGTGGGCAGTGTGTAGGTGGGATGAGTGGGGGTGATCAGCATGAGACAGTGGCACTAGTTGTGGGCTCAATTTCCGACCTGGGAGAGAAACCAACAGTGTATACAATCTTGTGAGTGTGAGGCAGCACTCACCAGCTATGGGCTACTGAGCTGTGCATAAGGCGAGTATCGGGGCAGCCTTTCAGTTTGTCTGTCAGAAGCGTTACAATCCTCCCCCTCAGAGGGATTCACAGTTACGCTGGGCTACCTTTGCGCACTTCAGGAACTCCAATCGCAGAACAAATGACATTGAGGAGAGGACTAGCATTCTACTCGAGTAGCCCTTAGGGGTAGGGATGTGTGAGTCAGGTGAAACGACAGAAACAGTGACTGAAAAATGAGGATTAAAAGGAAGCACCAATGATCTAACAATTACCATCTATATTTATATTTAATGTTATAGAGAGAGGGTTATAGCCCTGCAGGCCTCGAGTGAATTCTTCTTCCTGCTGGGGTCCAGCTCAAGTCTGTGGTTGTAACTTCCTCTGTGCTTATACTTTCTCAGACTGGAGTGGTCCTCCTGTTGGCCGCATCTTTGAAGTCCTTAGCGTTGGAGTTGTGAGCCTGTAAAAACTCCCTCTCAGAGTTGAGCAAGGCACCCATTGCCGCCTTGGAGGGATCCCTGGACAGGGTGTACATAGAGATGTCTGCCGCAGCGGGGCCCGTGTACCCGCTCTTGCCCATGGGCGAAGCGTCACGAGAGGCAGGCTCACTGGAGCGGCAGCTGGAGCGTCGGCGGAATCGATATCTGTAGCTGGGGATGCGACTGAATGCTGACTTCTTGATCAGCTCGGTGCGGGACTTGGCGCGCAGCTTCCGGTGTTTCTCGATGTACATGTGCACGGCGAGCACGCCCACCATCTCGGCCATTATGAAGGACAGTGCGCCGAAGTAGAAAGACCAGCCGTACGAGTAGCTCTTCTTTGAGTCGCTCTGGCCAGGGTCGCCCGAATTGGCAGATATGTACACGATAATGCCGATGATGTTACTTAGGCCTGCGTGAAGAGTAAAAACAGAGGAGAGGGCAAGAGAGAAAAGAGAGAGAGAAAGTTACGGCTCAGCATGCAGCTGTGGCTCATCATTCCATATCATTACACAAGAATGCATTACTTATCAGCCATGCGGAACACAGAAAAAAAGAACAATTGAAACATTTTAATTAGCTTTTTATCATCGCCATCATATTGAAGGGTAAATAATTAGCAGTTTGCCGTGAAATATTTAGATCATAACCAATAGGATGAGGCGATTCGAAGCACATTGTCGTGTACAAAGCAACGCTCTGTCATCGGCAGCGCATTCGCTACAATCATGAAGATTGATTCATCATAATTCAATTGTAATGGAGGGAGTTGGGCTCATTTGTGTGCTCATGAGGTCCTAATGGGTTCTTCTCTAAATATTTGACCAACATGCAGTTCTGTTTGAGGATCCCCGTCTGTCACCTTTTTTCAGGCCAGAACAGCAGTGGGTCAATATGCTGGCCTGCTGTTTGTTTACACTGCTCGAGCCGGCCCATCCATTTTTTCTGTCAATAATCAGAGTTAATCTGGGAAGTCAACACAGATCTGCAGCGTCTACGGGGAGGATGACATCCTAACCTGTTTGTGAACTAATCCATTCTCGACATGCTGTGTTCTGAACCCAACGATACTCTCTATCCAGTGGGGAAACCCTGGTTCGGACAATTGACTGTTGTTTGGAAAGACTGAAATATGCTAAAGCTAAAAATATAAACAGGCTGAGTGTGCTAGCACTGATGCAGTGGGTTTAATCTCTTACCAGCAGAGACAAAGAAGATTCCAGCACTGAGGATGACATTGTGTCTGCTCCTGTAAAACTCACCGGCAGCCACACACAAACCTCCCATGAACAGAAGCCCAACGCTCATGATGGGGAAGATGCTGGACGCTCTCACTGCTCCTGAGGGAGATTAGTGATTAGCGATTAGTTAACCACATTAGTGTCAATGTAAATAGTACAGAGGGAAACTCACCATATACAAAGTCAGAAAGTATTTTTATGTGAATGACAGACCATATGCAAAGGTCCATTATGCTTAAATTGATTATTAGAAAACAGAGCATTCTGGTTCTGGATGCTGATTGGATACAAACTGTACTAAAATAAACAATATACCGCATCTATGGTGCAAACACCTATCCACCCGCTACTGTTCATCAATGCACAGCACACATAGAGGCCAAATATTATCCTTACACTAAAACAAAATCTAAAAACAGTCTACTTTATGCAGTGGAATCTTTAGGCGGTAACATCTAAATTAATTGATTTTGTTCAAGTAAAAAAAATTATGAACCTAGAGACTAACAAATATAAATTTAAGGGTTAGATTGGATGGAAATACCTCCAATCACATGAGTCACATGATCCTTCAGAAACCATTCTAATATGCTGAATTGGTGCTCAAGAAACTTTCTAATTATTATCAATGTTGAAAACGCAGTTCTGCTGCTTAATATATTTGTAGAAACTGTGATACTTTTTTTCAGGATTTTTTGATTAATAGAAAGTTCAAAATAATCGCATTTATTTAAAATAGTTTTTTTGCAACAAGTCTTTGTTGTCACTTTTGATAAATTTAATGCAGCTTTGCTGAATACATGTATTAATTTTATATATAAAAAAAAACTTACTGCCCCAAACTTTTTGAATGAAAATTAATAATTACTTACAAAATTATAAACGCAACATTTTGTTTTTGCCCCCATTTTTCATTAGCTGAACTCAAAGATCGAAGACTTTTTCTATGTACACAAAAGGCCTATTTCTCTCAAATATTGTTCACAATCTGTCTAAATCTGTGTTAGTGAGAACTTCTCCTTTGCCGAGATAATCCATCCACCTCACAGGTGTGGCATATCAAGCATTCTGAGCCTAAGGCCGCTGTCGAATATGCCGATCCAGAGCATCCCAAACATGCTCAATCTTTGACATGTCTGGTGAGTATGCTGGCCGTGCAAGAACTGGGATGTTTTCAACTTAAAGGAATTGTGTACAGATCCTTGCAAAATTGGGCCGTGCATTATCATGCTGCAACAGAGGTGATGGTCGTGGATGAATGGCACAATAATGGGCCTCAGGATCTCGTCACGGTTTTCTCTGTGCATTCAAAATGCCATCAATTAAATGCACCTGTGTTCGTTGTCCATATTAACATACGCCTGCCCATACCATAACCTCACCGTCACCATGGGCCACTCGATTCACAATGTTGATATCAGCAAACCGCTCACCCACACAACTCCATACACGCTGTCTGCCATCTGCCCCTTACAGTGAAAACCGGGATTCATCCGTGAAGAGAACACCTCTCCAAAGTGAATAACACCATCGAATGTGAGCATTTGCCCACTCAAGTCGGTTTACGACGACGAACTGCAGTCAGGTCGAGACCCCGATGAGGATGACGAGCATGCAGATGAGCTTCCCTGAGACTGTTTCTGACAGTTTGTGTAGAAATTCTTTGGTTATGCAAACCGAATGTTGCAGCAGCTGTCCGGGTGGCTGGTCTCCGACGATCTTGGAGGTGAAGATGCTGGAAGTGGAGGTCCTGGGCTGGTGTGGTTACACGTTGTCTGCGGTTGTGAGGCCGGTTGAATTGGCCAAATTCTCTGAAACGCCTTTGGAGACGGCTTATGGTAGAGAATTTAACATTCAATTCACGGGAAACAGCTCTGGTGGACATTCCTACAGTCAGCATGACAATTGCACGCTCCCTCAAAACTTTCGACATCTGTGGCATTGTGCTGTGTGATAAAAACTGCACATTTTAGAGTGGCCTTTTATTGTGGCCAGACTAAGGCACACTTGTGCAATAATCATTCTTTCTAATCAGCATCTTGATATGCCACAATTGTGAGGTGGATGGATTATCTCGGCAAGGAGAAGTGCTCACTAACACAGATTTATGACAGATTTGTGAACAATATTTGAGAGAAATAGCCTTTTGGGTACATAGAAAAAGTCTTAGATCTTTGAGTTCAGCTCATGAAAAATGGGGGCAAAAAACAAAAGTGTTGCGTTTATAATTTTGTTTCGTGTATATATTACATGCATCCTCAATAAATTAGAATTTCGGTGAAAAGTTTCATTTTTTCAGTAATTCAACTAAATGGGTGAAATCTTGTATTAAATTCAGTGCACACAGACTGAAGTAGTTTTAGTCTTTGGTTATTTTAATTGTGATGATTTTGGCTCACATTTAACAAAAACCCACCAATTCACTATCTCAACAAATTAGAATACTTCATAAGACCAATATAAAAAAAAAAAACATTTTTAGTGAATTGTTGGCCTTCTGGAAAGTATGTTCATTTACTGTACATGTACTCAATACTTGGTAGGGGCTTTTTTTGCTTTAATTACTGCCTCAATTCCGCGTGGCATGGAGGTGATCAGTTTGTGCACTGCTGAGGTGGTATGGAAGCCCAGGTTTCTTTGCAGTGGCCTTCAGCTCATCTGCATTTTTTGGTCTCTTGTTTCTCATTTTCCTCTTGACAATACCCCATAGATTCTCTATGGGGTTCAGGTCTGGTGAGTTTGCTGGCCAGTCAAGCACACCAACACCATGGTCATTTAACCAACTTTTGGTGCTTTTGGCAGTGTGGGCAGGTGGCGAGAGGGGGAACAGCGAAAAGAATCCTGCTGGAAAATGAAATCAATATCTTCAAAAAGCTGGTCAGCAGAAGTAAGCATGAAGTGCTCCAAAATTTCTTTGTAAACGGGTCCAGTGACGTTGGTTTTCAAAAAAAAGAAAAAAAAAACACAATTGACCAACCCCAGCAGATGACATTGCACCCCAAATCATCACAGACGGTGGAAACTTAACACTGGACTTCAAATAACTTGGGCTATGATCTTCTCCACCCTTCCTCCAGACTCTAGGACCTTGGTTTCCAAATGAAATACAAAACTTGCTCTCATCTGAAAAGAGGACTTTGAACCACTGGGCAACAGTACAGTTCTTCTTCTCCTTAGCCCAGGTAAGACGCCTCTGACGTTGTCTGTGGTTCAGGAGTGGCTTAACAAGAGGAATACGACAACTGTAGCCAAATTCTTGACACGTCTTTGTGTGGTGGCTCTTGATGCCTTGACCCCAGCCTCCGTCCATTCCTTGTGAAGTTTCAGCTCAAATTCTTGAATCGATTTGCTTGACAATCCTCATAAGGCTGCGGTTCTCTCGGTTGGTTGTGCATCTTTTTCTTCCACACTTTTTCCTTCCACTCAACTTTCTGTTAACATGCTTGGATACAGCACTCTGTGAACAGCCAGCTTCTTTGGCAATGAATGTTTGTGGCTTACCCTCCTTGTGAAGGGTGTCAATGATTGTCTTCTGGACAACTGTCAGATCAGCAGTCTTCCCCATGATTGTGTAGCCTAGTGAACCAAACTGAGAGACCATTTTGAAGGCTCAGGAAACCTTTGCAGGTGTTTTGAGTTGATTAGCTGATTGGCATGTCACCATATTCTAATTTGTTGAGATAGTGAATTGGTGGGTTTTTGTTAAACGTGAGCCAAAATCATCACAATTAAAAGAACTAAAGACTTAAACTACTTCAGTCTGTGTGCATTGAATTTATTTAATACACGAGTTTCACAATTTGAGTTGAATTACTGAAATAAATGAACTTTTCCACGACATTCTAATTTATTGAGATGCACCTGTGTGTGTGTGTTACTTTGCTGTATTGAAAAATGCAACCTAGATATTTAGCTAAATAACTCTTTGTTCCACTGAAAAAAAAATGACATGTTGGTGAATAGATAATGACATTTTTGGTGAACTATGCCTTTAAGATTTACTGATACAATGACTCTTATGGTACACATAAATTGGTATTTTTTGGATTTATGGTGTAAATCAGTATGGTTTTTAGTCTAATAACCAGCATTTGTATGCTCCATTCCGAGCGAGCCATCTGATGGTGCTCTGCAGAAAGAATGTTTCTTTGAGGCACTGTGTTTAGTTAAGTCTTCACAGATTTGAGCACTGCAACAGACAGCATCTGTCCAAAATGCCTCGTACTTCCTTCCAATTATTTGCGGACAGTTCTGGATCAGAAAACACAGCACACATGGGGCTTCTCAGACTGGCTGAACTCCTCGCTCCTTCACTCTGCCTCAGATCAAGCTTGATCAGCCTCTTCAGAAATTGGATAAAAGCTAAAGGAGGGGCGTCTGAGAGTGTCAGGATCAATGTCAATAGCCTAGTTGACTGCCCTTATCAGTACGCTATTGCTATGCATACCGCAGCGCTGCAGCATTTGCCCTTCTGAGTCTCTTCTCCTCTAAGAAATAAATATTTTGGGATAAGAGGGGCAATCATGTCTACAGATGAAATAACCAGTACATGTAATAGTAAAATATGTCAGTTTAGCTTTTTCTGAAATTTAGCCTTTATATTATCCTTTACCCCATGCATGTAAAAACTGACAGTGATGTTATGTACAACAAAACACTGATATCTAAGTAAACCAACTCTTTACATTCAATGCAAACAGTAAGGTTGCAAACAGCAAGTAGAATAGAAATAAAATTACATTCAAAGAAATTCATTTTAAAGTTAAAACATTTAAAATATATTCGATTTTTCAATATGAATTGCTGATAAAAAAAATATATCTTCAAATATGAATATATACAATTTATTTATTTCATAAATACATTTTCATTATATTTAATAAATTAATGGTGGAGGAACAGTTCATTTGCAAGGATGCTCTAATTTATCCCAAAATTATTTATTTATTTTGATGGTGGTTTTTTGACCATTTTAATGGATACATGTAAAAAAAAAGTGAATAGGAATAACAAGTCAAAATTAATAGGAAGGATATCCACTGTGAAACAAATTATTATGTGAATGATCTGCTGTGGAGACCCCTAACGGGGGTCAAAAGTCAGAATAAGTCAAATTGAATGACAAAATTATTTATGTTTTCTTGCAAAACTACTAAAATCTCTCTGTGTGACTGTGTTGAATATCTTTGAATTGCAATTCATTAATTCCTTTTTCTGTCATTCCAATTGAAACTTCAATTAAATGGCATATTCATTTCATATTCATAGATTAAAGGCAGCCAATTCTCAAATTCTGAATTCTGAAAAGTAACGAGCAAAAACCTTTGCTTTAACCATTTATGAACCATCTCTGATAGAAGAATAAATGACTGTAAATGTTGTTTGATCATTAAGCAGATGTGCAGGTCAACACATTCGTTGACGATCAGTTGGTAAATTGTTTGTGAGGAAAACTGCACTATGGCTTCATTGTCTTTCTATATCAAATGTCACTCTCCTTCCCTTCGCTTCATTTCTCTCTCTCCTCAGTGGATCAGCAGTCTCCCATGGCACACCTCATTAAAATATTCATGCCCAGGGGAAGACAAAATACTCCTCCATCATCCAATTTTCCTGCCATCCTTGAAAAATGGATCAGTGGCCAAGCCATGCTTAATTACAGCTGGAAACAGGAGATATTTATTAAGGAGGATTGTACAGAGCATTAGCCTGCAACAAAAAGGATTACATCTGCGTCCTTGATGGGTCCATCGTCTCGCTGACAGGCAAGATCGACGTAGGGTAAGACCTCTGTGGGACGACTGAAACATTTATTTGTGCTTGGCTGAGACTTTTCAATTTGAAAACCGGATGGACGGGCATCTCTGGTTAACAAGTCGAGATTATCAGCCTTGTGAATCCCCTGAAATCTGTGCAGTGGGCATTTTGTACACAAAGATGTGCAGGGCAGAATGTGAAATGCCCGCCTGAACTTGCATGCAGAGCATGTTAGGCCAGGGGACATGGCCCTCTGCTTCAAATGAATAACAGAGAAATTAGAACAATGCTCATAGGGAGAGACAGCCATCTCAAGGGTAAATAAAGTACGCTATGAGAGAGACAGATAAAGATCGAGAGAATCAGAGGCAGAGAAAAAACAGAGAAGGGAAATACATTTCGACTGCATTTCTTTTCAAAATCAGCTAATTTTTTGCTCAGAAATGTGTATTTGTAGTGCTCATTATGTATTTCAATGCATTGTTTCTTCTGAATGACATGCCAATAGCACCATAAATAGGGCAGAAAAAGGAGCTGTAACGCAGAGCTTTAAACCGTGCCTCCGGTATCTCGTTTTGTCTCCTTCTTGCCCTTAAAGTCTGGGTAGGATGTCTGTTTTTGTGGCTTCTTGATTGCACAAACAGTCGACATGCCAAGACTGGCCTCCTGTGAAACTTCAGTCTAAGATGTCTAGTGTAAATAGTTATTGGCAGAAACCCAACTTGCTGTGCTTTGTTGTTTACATGCAGTAAGATCTTACATCACATAAGTCTCTCTCTCAATAAAGCTCCAGTGTGGAAGGCCGCTCTTGGACTCTTTGTTAAAAAGATAGTTCACCCAAAAATGAAAGATGACATTTCTGACATTCCATTTAAAGAATTTTCACTCTCTACACCGTTCCATAAAACAACAGTGCATAGCCTCCAATTGATAAACACAAAAAAAGCGCCTTAAAGTCTGTATAAAAATATAAATTCCTATCTATTTTCTCTGTATATTTATCTCTGTATATTTTTCTTTTTGACCTTGAAATCTTTAATTAAAATCACTTAACTCAAACACCCAAATGATCTCAGATCCCCCTGAAAAGACCCAAAAATGAACTGTATACAGACCACCTCAGGAGGTGGTCTGAGAACGGTTCATTTAAGTTCCTTTTGTGGTTCCAATGCATCCGTCTTGAACATCAAAATAACTGAGGTCACTTGCAGCTTGTTCTCTTTCTGGTTGACTTTAACTGAACTGGGTTTGGTTCATTTAAAATACAGTTTATGTGAAAACACTCTTAATAACGCAATCAACCCCTTCATCCACCATTGCCTGCAAGCTTACATTCATTTTAGAGTGAAAAGCACACATCTCAATATCAACTATAATTTCGATAATCCATTACACTCAGTTGTACATCTTAACATGAAGGAAAAGTTGAAAAATAATCTATACAAGGCTGAACATCAACTACCACTTCTAATCATTGGGGATTCGCCCATTATACATTTTATATACAAGCAAATTTCCAACCCTGTTGAATGCATAACTCCTAGTTTTATTGGCCAAACTTGATGGTATGTTTGCCAAAGGGTATATAATTAAAAAACAGATCATTAAATAATTATTATGCAAAGTAACATTATCATTTATAATTGTACTTCTAAATGCATGGTAATGTAAAAGTTCTTTTTTTAATTACTGATGTCCAGGGTAGGACCTGGGGAAAGTTCAAGCTCAAACCGGTGTGCACTGGTTTGCTACGTTTCCGGGATCTTGAAAGACCATGTTACTGGAACGGTGTGAAGGGGTTTGCAGAGAAAGAATGGTTTTCTTGTTTGGTGGGTGTGTCAAAAATTTCAGCCCAATCAGCAGCAGCATGTGTTTAAACCACGCGGTATTAAAGAGACAGCTGGCACAATGTAATTAACATCAAAATAAATTCACAAGAGCAAGTATATTGTTTGCACATGTTTATTTACATTAAAGGCAAAATAAATGAAATAATAAGAGCACAAGTATAGAAGTAAAGAACTTCTTTAAGTCTGTCTAAATATAATTTAATAATTGCAATGTCTTCTGGTTCATATCCTTTCCTTAGGAAGGTGTGCTAAATATTGATTAATGTAACATAAAAAATACTATACATATTTATATATTTTGCTATTGTATTGTGGAGTGACACTTTCATAAACTTGTCTATACTCCTCTGATTATATAATGGTAAATATTACAATATCATAGCACAACAACAGTGATCAGCAATAATGATAAGCCGAATACTCACAATAAAAATAATAAGGTCATATAGATCATAACACAGTCTCGGAGGTAAGAAGTGGATTCTCCTTCACCTGAAATGTTTGTCTTTTCATCCTGAAATGCGAGGCAAATGTTGGATCACAATAATTAGGAATCACAGTTTCCACAAATCCCTTCACTCCATTGTGATGTTCTCTTTTATTCTGGAAGGCAAGGGCAGTGACTGTAACATCGAGCATATATTCTGCAGTATTAAACACGTATTTATACCGATTTCATCAAGCTCCGAAAATTCTTCAAAAAGAACACAAAGACTGGCCTTCTCAGCTGCCATAGCTGCAACTCTTGCTTCATCAGAACAGTGTGTTCAACGCACCACCGTTTCCGTTTAAAAAACGTTTTGCACCGTTTTGTCCGGGCTGAATGGAGCACTGCACTCCCGCAGAAGTACCGCGGGACCCAACGCAACAGAGTGCGGCGCGGGACAACTCTTGATGGGCGAGTGCGAGTGCGGGTGGGAAGAGACTCATGTGTGTGCGGGATGCCGGAGAACAAAATGATTCGCGGCACTCCCGCAAAATAGAAATTATCTAAACATAAAGTGTCTAAAATATATAAATAGTTATTTATCTGTTGCACAAAAGCAAAAAGAACAACTAATAGCTATTAACATTAAAATGATTGACATGCGCAAGCTAGGCAGTTTCTATTTAAAACACGTGTTTAAAGGGTTGCACAATGTAGCCAATCACAGACTCAGCTGTTGATTTCTGTAACGCAATGGCCAATCAGAGGCGTTTAAGTTAGAATCTATCACCGCAGTGCTGAAATTTGCGTGCTCATGAATCCTCTTATTATAACACACGAAGTGTAGACATTATGGAAGATTCAATATGCATATATTATTTGTGTTATAACAGAGCTATGAGATCGCGATGAACTGAGATGTCAACTTTTTAGTGATAATAAAGGAAGCGCTGCTGGCATTCTCCCATGCCAAACCATGCATGCAGCAGCCAATGCTTGCTTTACTGTTAAAAACAACAGTGGTTTGTGAATGTTGATGCTTAGCCTAAATAACAAATATTTTATCGGGTCCAGTCCAGTTTGATGTCAAACCAAAGTAGTTTTCCCAGTGATGTTTAATCATGCATAACAATTCCTAAAAAAAATCTACTTCTGTGGTCCACAGGACAAATAACAGTGTGCAGGCTTGAAACAACATGAGGCTGAGTAAATAATAACAGAATGTTCATTTTTTTTGGTGAACTATCCCTTTAACGTGACTGTATGCACTGCAGTTGAGGTTCATAATTACAGGAATCTGCAGGGCGCCTCATCGCAAACGATGCAATTGACACACAAGCAAAAACACAAAATGAGAACAAAAACAAATTCCAAGAATATGTACAAATTTACACAGGGGAGCCAGTTAAAGAAGATGTTACTTAAATAGTGCAACCAAATGGCCATCACAGTGGAAAGGCTTGTGGGTAAGCATGATTTATCACTAAGCATACACCATGACATGCTTGAGCGCGTGCATCTACTTTGTTCGGCTTCAGTCACCAAGCAATTTCAAGACATGCTGCACCTAATCTATAAGATGGTAAAAAGTGTGGAGGTCATTGCAAAACCTGAAGAAACCCAGCAGGACTAAATGAGAAAAATCCATCTGACCAGTATGACCCTTCTCTATGCATATCATCAGTCTGGGTGATTGTGAGATGGTTGAGATGTGTGGGGGAGACCGTAGCAGTAGGGGAGCTGTGACTGTGCATGTGGTGGACGTCTGAAAGCACCCTCTCTGGGTTTGAGTAGAGTATAAATTCATGTTTCAATTGAGGTTTATATGGTTTATGAGAATACATTTGATCTTATAGTATCAATATCCAAGCAATACTATAACATTACTGTACTGTATGCTTGCACTACTGTTCAAACTGTAGGTTCTGTAATATTTTCTGATGTAAAAAAAAAAAAAAAAAAGTCTCATGCTCACCAAGGCTCACCAAAAACACATTAAAAACAGTAATATTGTGAAATATTAATACAATTTAAAATAACCATTTTCTACGTAAATGTTTTTAAAAATGTAATTTATTCCTGTGATGGCAAAGCTGAAATTTCAGCAGTCATTACTCCAGTCTTCAGTGTCACATGATCCTTCAGAAATCACTCTAATATGCTGATTTGCTACTCAAGAAACTTTTATTATTATTATCATTGTTGAAAACAGTTAATATTTTTGTGAAAACATTTTTTAATTTTTTTCAAGATTCTTTGATGACTAGCAATATTGCTCACTATACATATAGATAGATCAGAGATTTAATTACAGTGGGTACGTAAAGTATTCAGACCCCCTTAATTTTTCACTCTTTATTATATTGCAGCCATTTGCTAAAATAATTTAAGTTTTTTTTTTCCTCATTAATGTACACACGACACCCCATATTGACAGAAAAACACAAAATCGTTGACATTTTTGCAGATTTATTAAAAAAAAAAAATGAAATATCACAGGGGCTAAGTATTCGACCCTGGCTGTGACACTTATATATTTAACTCAGGTGCTGTCCATTTCTTCTCATCATCCTTGAGATGGTTCTACACCGTAATTTGAGTCCAGCTGTGTTTGATTATTTTGATTGGACTTGATTAGGAAAGCCACATACCTGTCTTTATAAGACCTTACAGCTCACAGTGCATTTTCAGAGCAAATGAGAATCATGAGGTCCAAGGAACTGCCTGAAGAGCTCAGAGAAAGAATTGTGGCAAGGCACAGATCTGGCCAAGGTTACAAAAAAAATTCCTGCTGCACTTAAGGTTCCTAACACAGTGGCTCCATAATCCTTAAATGGAAGACGTTTTGGGACGACCAGAACCCTTCCTAGAGATGGCGTCCGGCCAAACTGAGCTATGGGGGAGAAGAGCCTTGGTGAGAGAGGTAAAGAAGACCCCAAAGATCACTGGGCTGAGCGCCGAGCTGCAGTCGGGCGATGGGAGAAAGTTGTAGAAAGCCAACCATCACTGCAGCCCTCCACCAGTCGTGGGCTTTATGGCAGAGTGGCCTGACGGAAGACTCTCCTCAGTGCAAGACACATGAAAAATGAAAAGCCCCCCTACGCATGGAGTTTGCTACAAAAACACCTGAAGGACTCCAAGATGGTGAGGAATAAGGTTCTCTGGTCTGATGAGACAAAGATAGAAATTGTTTGGCCTTAATTCTAAGCGGTATGTGTGGAGAAAACCAGGCACTGCTCATCAACTGTCCAATACAGTCCCAACAGTGAAGCATGGTGGTGCAGCATCATGCTGTGGGGGTGTTTTACAGCTGCAGGGACAGTACGACTGGTTGCAATCGAAGGAAAGATGAATGCAGCCAAGTACAGGGATATCCTTGACGAAAACCTTCTCCAGAGTGCTCAGGACCTCAGACTGTGGCCGAAGGTTTACCTTCCAACAAGACAATGCCTTCCCTAAGCACACAGCTAAAATAACGAGGAGTGGCTTCACAACAACTCTGTGAGTGTTCTTGAATGGCCCAGCCAGAGCCTGACTTAAACCCAATTGAGCATCTCTGGCGAGACCTAAAAATGGCTGTCCACCAACGTTTACCACCCAACCTGACAGAACTGTAGAGGATCTGCAAAGAGGAATGGCAGAGGATCCCCAATCCAGGTGTGAAAAACTTGTTGCAAAAGACTCATGGCTGTATTAGATCAAAAAAGTGCTTCTACTAAATACTGAGCAAAGAATACTTAGGACCATGTGATATTTAAGTTTATCTTTTTTAATAAATCTGCAAAAATGTCAACATTCTGTGTTTTTCTGTCAATATGGGAAGCTGTATGTACATTAATGAGGGGAAAAAATTAACAAATGATTTTAGCAAAAGGCTGCAATATAACAAAGAGTGAAAAATTTAAGGGGGTCTGAATACTTTCCGTACCCACTGTATATATATATTGTCAATTTAATTTTGCCCCTGTGGAATAAAAGTATTAATTTCAGAGTGCAGGCTAAAAAAACAACAACTCACTTACAGATAATTTAGTGTTTAAAGTCATTTTAAGTTTGTTTTGATTTAGACAATACTGACAGTGATGATGTCTGAGTGGTTGTTGTTTGAGCGAGTTGTTTGTAATTAGACAATTTCCACAATTTGGACCCATTAAGGCAATTTGTGGGCCACACTAGGTGGGTATTTTTGCACTGACAGCGACATCAGCCAATCATAGTGGCGTGGAGGCAATTTTATATCTCAATGAGAACCAAAGGGAGCCAAAACAGTCACTGCCTCCCTCTTTTTCTGCTGGTATCACTCTTGGATAGTGTTATTTCATACAAATGAGTGATTCACATAATATTTCAGCTCATAATTTCAAATATTTGTTTTGCTTATTTTATATTTGATGATTTTCTCATTCAATTTATTTTGAAGAGGTGCCTCCTCAGAGAAAACGCCTCTGATGTGTGTTGCTTTGACAGACTTACGTAGTAAATACTCTGCTGCATCCTGCTCATAATCTGCATCCTCTGGAAAGTGGTCAATCTTCTTACAGACACCTCGAAATGTTCCTGCAGCCATGAAGAACAGAGAGTAGAGGAAAGAGAGAGTCAAATACCATTAGTCTATTTTTTGCGCGCATGTGTCGGAGTGCATACAAATACACACACACACTACAGGAGTCCATTTTATGTGTAAATACAAAATTAAGCATGTCTTGGCGTTTATTTTGCAGCATGCTTAGGTCAATGAGCACAGTCCTAGTAAGCTGATTGCTATGTGTATATGTGTGTGCGTATGTGCACGGATGCATGCTGTCTTGTGCATTCACTGACAACCCCTGTTCACTCGGCTGTGTGCTCAAGATGACAAATGAACAAAAATAACGCTTCTGCCCTCGGGCGTAACATGTGACCGGCTAATGAAGAGGTTTATCGTACCAAATACATGCGCCCTATGTAGGGGGAAACCATTCTGACAAATACTGTCACATTCTCTGCTGCATTAAAAGAAGGAGAACACAGCTCAAATGATCGGTGTGTGTTTGATATATTTCCAGTTTAAGCAATTATCATGTATCATCTTCTCTGTAGCTAGTATAACTGTTAAAATACAAAGTAACTGTTAAAATATAATGATGTAACCAAACTAAATATTTAACCCTCATTTTCTGGTTAAATATCTTTGTGCTTCCAGAGATCCCCTTGATTTACATAATTTAAAATTAAATCGACCTCTTATTTTCCCTTCAAATTCTTTTGATATGCTCCTTGGACCAAATCAAAACCCATCTGACAGATATTATTGAAACATTAAACCTCTGTTTTATTCTATAATTATCATTTCTATTCTCAAATATGTTACTGGTATGCATTCTGGCTCAGTTTGATCATAGCAAAAACACACTGTGGAAAAATATACTTAAATTAAATTTACATTTTAAATTTAAATTTAAATATAATTAAATAAATTAATAACTCCTTAAAGAACACAAAAATACTCACAACATGTCTACAAATACACCACGTTCGAATTTTTATAATTTTTTTACTTGGAAATGGCTCAAAGGACGAAAATAGGGTTTAATGCATAAAAACAATAAGTAATAGCTTTAAATGGTGATTGTTTTCCCAAAAATTAAAAAGTTTATGTTTAATTTTAATTGCAATTTTGTTGTTGAGCAAAAAAATAAATATTCCATACATTTTCCCTGATTACAGAAGGACACCCCACTAAAATGCAATTAAGTGGTAAACAATCTTGTCAGGCTATGTACAACAAAAAGTAATTGATGACATAAAGACGTAATTATTTAACCTCAAATAATCATAGTTGTACTTATAAAATTTTTAAAATTGTCCATTTTAAACACAATAAAATTTATAGGCTCCCTTATGCTTTTAATATTGGAAATGTAAACGTCAAATAAGAGGGGTTGAATTTTTACATAAATATTGTGTTACTCTGAATGACAATGTAACATTATTTCAACCCAATTTTAACATTTTATTGTCCAAAAACTTATTTGAACCTTAAAATAGACACTTTACTTACATTTAATGTGCTGTCGATGGACATATAATCACTTTTGTACATTTCTTTTGATTCGGAACATCTAAAAACGTCTTGACCCCAAATACATAAATGGCCATGTACAAACATAAATATTTTAATAAAATTATTAAAATGATTTGCATAATACAGAGATAGATAGATAGATAGAAAGAAAATAAAAATGCAAATGGAAAACAAAATATATATCAGAATGACATTTCAACCAAATCAACCAAATGTTAGGTATATTTTACAACTATTAAAATGGCATTGACATCTCAAAGAGAACATGAGGGTTAAGAATCAGCCATTGAAAAACCCATATTGATCAACCAACATTTTGAATAAGAACATGTGGTTATGGCTCTGAATTAATACTGAACAAACAGCACCTAATGAGGCCACATAGACTGACTTCTTATAGTTTTCTTGGGTCTGCGTGCGTGTTTGTTTCTGTGAAATGCTTTTAACCATTTTGTTTAAGAATGAGACAGAACAGGTCTCTGTGGTGGATGGTGAGGGCTTTCAATGATTCAGAGTGAATCAGGGCATTCAGGCTCCTTCAGAAATCCCCTTTGGCTCAGCCCGCAGCCCTCTCCCACCATCACTGTCTACAGGTGACCTGACAGACTGACCGCTCAAAGCCATTCAGCTCTGTTCACTCCCTCAAACACACACACAGACAGGCACACAAACACTGCCAGCTCATAACACAGAGATAGAGGGAGATCAGAAAACGAGTAGGCGATGTAGGCTCGGAGAGAGGGACGGTTATTGTCATGGTGACTGTGACTGCTGTGATGTATTTATGCTTTGAGTGGGAAGGGCTTTAACGTGATGTGAGTCCTCAGATATAAAATAATCTGCATTTTGATAAGATCGAAAAAATTGTGCTATAAAACACCCCATGAATCAATGACTTCGCCCAAAGGTTACAATGCTAAAGAATTATGAATTGTACCATTTTTTTTATGGCACTTTATGAACACATCCTGTAACAAAACAGCAGGTTTGTGTTGTGGGCGGTTTATATCACAATATGAGTAATTTAAACAGTAATGGTAAAAGTGTGTATTATGTAAAACATTTTTTTGCTACAGATTCATTAATACAATATTATATGTCATATAATTGAATAATAATTGAATATAATTAAATATGTTAAATCTTCCATATAAAAAAATAAATAAATTAGTAAATCTAAAAAAAAAAAGTAAATCTAACAAAAATGATCAATAAATGGCAGGGTCATATTTCAAGCCAAAATTAAAAATGAAAATTAACTACATTTTGGATTAAAAACATTTTTAGGACCATTAAGATTTTGCTAAACATTTTTTCCATGACAACTGAGCATGTCCCCAATTCTCAGTCAATCAATCAATCAATCAATCAATCAATAATTTAATAAAAGTGATGACATTTTGGGAGTCAATAAAAATATCAATAAAATATTACGATAATGCAACTGTCACAAATCAAGCCTCTGTGGCTCCCTCCGATCTCCACCAGAGGGCTCCGTCTAGTTCTTGGACTTCATCTCCCACAACCCCATGTGTGGGACTGATTACCTGCACAGCTGCACCTCATTCCCGGGACTATTTAAGCAGCTCTCAATCCCTCCCTCATTGCAAAGTCTTGTTTTGCTGTGGCTTTCTGAGCATTTTCTACCGTGTATTGAGCCCTTGTGTATGACCCTGGACTGTACTCCCTTGTTTGATCCTCTGTTGCCTGCCTTTGTGTCTCTGCCTCATTGTATTTGTAACTCTCTGCCTAGTTTGCTGCCTGCCCTGACCATTTGCTTGTATTTTGACCACACTATTGCTCTGCCTTGGATTTATCTCCTAATCCATTACGACTACTTCCGCATTAGCCAGTCCTCGCCTGGCTTTCCCTGAGAAATTCGATAGCTCTCCCACCATGTGCAAGGACTTTCTGCTGCAATGCTCTCTGTTTGTCAACCAACAACTCATGCTATACCCCACTGACGAGAGCCACATCGTATTCGTTTGCTCTCTGCTAACCAGGAGAGCGCTGGACTGGGCCATGGCTGTATGGAGCTAGGATTGATCGGCTTTCCCAATATTCACCTGCTTTCTGCAACGTTTCCGGGAAGTGGTTGAGCACCCAGCGGGTGGTAAGGAGGATGGTGAACAACTTTTGGCCCACCATCAGTGGAAAAACTCGGTGGCTGACTATGCTCTCACCTTCCGCACTCTAGCTGTGCAGACTGTGTGGGTTGATGACACTCTCAAACTGCTGTTTCGTAAAGGACTCAACGCAGAACTGCAATCTGAACTGGCCTGCCATGATGAGGGAAAACCTTTAGATCAATTCATTGACCTGAACATCCATATTGATAATCTGATTAGTTCACGACGACAGCCCAGGTACTTCCCCACTCATCTTTCTGCCACTCAAGTACCCACAGAAACAGAACCCATGCAAGCTGAATTTACTCATCTCAGTGCAGAAGAAAGAGAGGGATGTGTAACACGCCCCCACATATCTAACTCACTATGTGGAAAAATTTGCATAATCCTGCCCAAATGTGCATGCAAAGAATGAAGGCGTGGTTTCAGTACCGCAGAGTTAGTGTTTGAAGTCAGCCATGTCAGGGAGACGCTGTGTAATCAGTGCGAAAGCAAAAGCACTTTATTTGGCCTTCTGAAAGTAGATGCATTTAGGAATCTTTAAGATTACTTACAACAGAACAGCAATGCATTTTATGGACGACCGTTTTGTGAAACTAGGAGAGGAGGTAATTCTGACTTTGCTATGACAATCTGGCGCTTCTGAATCAGCTACTGTTTTGTTATTAATATTGGGCTATGGACTGTTCAAATTGTGGCGAGTTTCCGCCATCGTGTGTGTGTGTGTGTGTGTGTGAGAGAGAGAGAGACAGGGTCACATCACAGTGGAGTCAGCTGTCTTAACCGTGACCGTGGTCTTGTGTACTGCAAACACATACCAGCTTCATCACTGTGTCTGTCACGCGACTCTGTTCCCCTTTCGGGCTCTGTCTTTACATTTCCGACGAGTGCTTGTGGTGTTCGGCCAATCACAATGCACTGGGTCAGCTGGCCAATCAGAGCAGACTGCGCTTGTCGGAAGGAGGGACTTTGTAGAAAACGAAGCGTTTGAGAGAGCCGGGGCATATAGGACCTACAATAATGTACAGTATTTGAAAAATAATGTGTTTTTTGAACATTAAAGCATGTCAACATATTCTGTTACACCAAATACACAAAATAATGATCCTTAAAAAAAAGCATCATATGACCCCTTTAAACTTCCCTGGCTACAAGTGCATAATCAGCAAATTTCATGGACTGAGAAACAAATAACCCAGTGGTCTGACTGCTGTCTCCAACAGTGTGTTCTCACTATTCCCCTAAAGTCTTTGCACATTGCCGCTGTTCAATTGGAACCCTCTTCCATTCCCAATCTTCCACCAGAATATAACAACCTGGCTGAGGTTTTCAGCATGACCAAGGCTTCTCAACTTCCACATCATCACTCTAATGACTGTGCCATTGATCTCTTACCTGGCACAACACCTCTTAAGGGCAGGGTTTTTCAAATATCACAAACAGAGTCAGAGGCCATGAAAACTTATATCGAAGAGGAGCTAGCCAAGAGTTTCATACGGCCTTCTATCTCTCCAGCTTCTGCCGTGTTTTTCTTCGTAAGCATTTAGGAAGGGGGACTTCATCCTTGCCTTGATTATCAAGGCCTGAACGAAATAACTGTCAATTTCCGTTACCCATTGCCTCTGGTTCCAGCAGCCCTTGAACAGCTCCACACCGCCAAGTACTTCAGCAAACTCGACCTCCACAGTGCATGCAATCTCATTCGAATCTGTGAGGGGGATGAGTGGAAACGGCATTCTCCACCACATCAGGGCACTATGAATACTTTGTTATGCTTTTCGGGCTGGTCAATAGTCTCTCAGTCTTCATCTTCTGAGACATGCTCAGTTGATGATTTATAGTTTATTGATGACATCCTCATCTTTTTAGACTCCTTGGATGATCATGTCCAACATGTAAGAGCTGTCCTGCAACGTCTGATACCACATTAATTGCACACTAAAGCTGAGAAGTGTGAATTTCATCAGTCTGCTGTCTCGTTCCTCAGCTACATCATCAGCTCAGAGGGAGTCGCCACGGATGATAAAAGGACCAGGCAGTACTGAAGTGGCCTCAGCCCGCTTCAATCAAGGAACTACAGCTTTTATAATGTTGGTAACCAGGAACTTCTTGCCATGAAGGCGGCCTTCGAGGAATGGCATCATTGGCTAGAGGGGGCCAAGCATCCATTTGTAGTTCCAACCAATCACTTTAACCTGGAATATCTCTGTTCAGCTAAGAGACTCAATTCTAGACAGGCAAGATGGGCATTGTTCTTCACTCACTTCAATTTCACGGTAACTTACCGACCAGGTTCCAAGAACACCAAGGCAGATGCTCTCTCTCGGCAGCACGAATCCTCTTTGATACCACCAACTAACGAACCCATAATCTCTCCCACGTTCATACTGGCTCCTGTAAAATGGGACATTATGTCTGAGATTACGGATGGTCATGCATCAGATTCACCTCCACCAGAATGCCCCCCAGATCGCACCTATGTGCCATTCACACTTTGCAAGCAGGTCATTCAATAGGTCCACTCATCTCCCAGTTGTGGCCATCCTGGTATTGCTGCCACCATTCAACTACTTTCCAAACGTTTCTTGTGGCCCATTCTACAATCAGATACTATCACCTTCATTCATGATTGCCTTAATTGTAATATCTCCAAATCCTCTCGACAACTACCCGCGGGACTGTTACATCTATTAACGGTCCCTCATCGCCCTTGGGCACCCATTGTCATAGATTTCATCACTGACCTCCCTAACTCCATGAGTCACACTGCCATCCTCACCGTGATAGATTGATTCTCCAAGGCATAACATTTCATTCCACTGCCCAAGTTACCCACAGCCCTTGAGACAGCCATACTGTTGAGTAACTGTGTTCAGATTCTATGGCCTCCCAGAAGATATTGAGTCAGACCAGGGAGCTCCCGAGTATGGTCCGCATTCCATCAACACCTTAACATCAAGATCAGTCTCACCTCCGGTTATCACCCTCAATCCAAAGGCCAGGTTGAACGGCTCAACCAAGAACTCAATCGCTTTTTCCAATATTAATGCCACAGAAATCAGGCTGACTTGAGCCGATATTTGATGTGGGCTGAATATGCACAAAATTCTCTTCACAAACCCTCCACCGGTCTCACACCCTTCCAATGTGTGCTTAGTTTTCAACCTATTCCCCTGGTCTGGAGAACCCTCCGAGCTCCCTGCTGTAAATGACTGGCTTCAGAGAAGTGAGAATACCTGGTTCGAGGCGCACATGCACCTCCAATGTGCCTCCATTTTCTACCGTGTATTGATCCCTTGTGTATGACCCTGGACTGTACTCCCTTGTTTGATCCTCTGCTGCCTGTATCTGCCTCATTGTACTGGTAACTCTCTGCCTAGTTTTCTGCCTGCCCTGACCACGCAATTGCTCTGCCTTGGATTTATCTGACACTGGTGATTGAACTTTGCCTGTTAGTTAGAGCGTGGACAAGCTACAGGCGATGAGAAGCTTCAGTAGAACAACAGTGAACTGTGGTCAAATTAGATGTTGTCTGGTCATATGTCAGTAAAAGTGATTTTTCTTGTCCTGTCAGCCGTTATATTGTGCTCGTAGCACATGCTCTTCAATTACACGCACAAATGCACCGGCGCATGCTGTAGCCTGTATAATTTCATATCAAAGCGCGAAAGAAACTACGAGCATGCAATGTTGTAGTTATTTCGTCAGTTAAGTTACCAAAAAGGTAATTAAAGCTGCCTTAAAACTGTGCATGTAAGTATATGTTATATGAGTTACATTTAAGAACCTCTTTAATGCAGTGGTTTTCAAAACTGTCCTAAAGCAGCCCAGAACTGTCTCCCTCATCTAACACATCCGATACAACTCTTCAGTTCATTAGAAGAGACTTTAAGACCTGAAGTGGAAAAGAAAAGGTAAAGAGTTGTGTGGAAATAATATGTGTGTCAGATCCGCGTCATGTTCAGCAGCGGCAGCTCTTAACCCTCTAAGCGCCAAAGTCGCAAAATTGCGACAAGACGTCATACTTAATAAAATAGACTGTAGTTCCTAATATGGCGTAATATCTCATTTGTATTGCCTACCACTAGATGGCAGACATGTAGTACTTCGATTCTAGACCAAAATTATGTCATGTTCCTATTCAAATTTTCGAGGAAATAGCAGAGCAAGTGAGCTATTGTGTAATTGATGCGGAAGCAGTTCAGTTCATAGCGTGCGGGTAAGCTGTGAGTTTTGTGAGAGAAAATCGCCAAATGGCTAATAGAATGTTGTACGTGAGGATGTGTTGCAAATGTTTTTCGCCGATTCTGACTCTGAATGGGAATATTTGCCTTTTGGAAATGACGATCGGTCGTCTAATAATCGCGCTTCTCCCGGTACATCTTTGCAGCGCAATGGTGCCGCCGTGCAAGGCGAGAGTGTTCACGAAGCACAAACAAGTGATCATTTTGACCCTTTGCCCAACAGGGATGGGGGTGGCAGGGGAGGAGCTGTTGCTAGAGGTAGAGGCAGCAGGGGTAGGAGAAATAGGGCTGGAAGTAGCACTAGCTGCCCCAAAGAGGTGGGAGTGGCCACGGTACACGTGGCTGTGCTGTGCGTGGGAGAGCCGGGAGACTTGGTAGAGGCAGCAGGGGTGATCTGGATCTAAATAGGGCTGGAAATAGTGATGACAATGGTGGCTGGGTTTATTTGAGAAATGAAGTGTATCAGGACTGGATCAAACGCTTTGATGAGCCTGTTGGTAATTTAGTACATTCTCCTGTTTTATTGTTGGTTTCCTCTTTTCTGATCATTTAGAATGAGATACACAACACAACACAACACAACAACAACAACAACAAAAAACAATGCAATAAAGTTTCAAACATCCATTTAATATCTTCTATTTTCCTGCATATTACTGATCAAAATCCCGTGACTAAAAGGTTTAAAGCAGCCAAAATAACCTAATAACCCTGCTGCTGTGATGTCTGTTAATCAAAGGACAAAAGAAAAAAGAGGAAAGTCAATAACTTTTGTAGCTTTAAGGATTGATCTTTATTTAAATTAGAATTTAATGTTTGATCACTTTATTCAATTTCTGTATGTTTCCTACTTGCTGAAGGGCACAGGTAGCTAAATATGCATTTATTATAATGGGTTTATGTTAAGATTGTTTTAAGTTCACTTAAATTAGAAGTTATTTTTAAAAGTCTGATAAATGTTAAAATTGATAGCCCTCAATGTGAAATTGACAAAAACAAAAAGAGTGGCCTTTTATTGTGACAAGCCTAAGACACACACTTGTGCAATAATCATGCTGTCTAATCAGCCTCTTGATATGCCACACCTGTGAGGTGGGTGGATTATCTCGGCAAAGGAGAAGTGCTCACTAACACGGATTTAGACAGATTTGTGACCAATATTTGAGAGAAATAGGCATTTTCTGTATGTAGAAAAAAGTCTTAGATCTTTGAGTTCATCTCATATATTTTGTCGCGTAATAATATTAGATCTTAGATATATATATTATATTATATATATTTAGGTGAAATATGATCCAGACTCTCATTGATTTTCACCCACTGACATTTAAAACCATAGTTTTTTGGTTTTGGCCTGTGATTAGATTTACCACATTAAAGTTGTTTTAAAATAGCCTGCCTACACACACACACACATATATGACTTATAAATACTATAATTGTAACCCACACCATAACCCTAAACAGAAAAGATAGTCTTTTGAATTTAAAATAAATAAAATAAAATAAACTTTTATTTACAAATGAAGGCATGCCCAAAGGGAGATTTAGTCAGATTTAGCTCACTCCTGAGTAAAAATTTGTCCCCAGAATATGATTTAGTAGGTATGCTTAGGTACACACACACACACACACACAGACACACAAATGGTAGTTTCTAGCTCTTCTTCCTATTGGGTGTGTCAACTCAAAGACAGTCATCTCATATCATATTTCAATAAATCACCTGTCCACTGCCCGTGTCCACACTTATCTGTCTAGCGTAGTGTGAAGTACAACCAGGCCTCTCCATCCTCCAATGAGCTCCGATGGATTACAGCGGCGCTAAAAGCATCATAAGACCCAGAAGCTGCTTTTACCAACAATCACTTCGATTTAGAGCCCGGCTCTTTGTCTCCATTTACATAACACACACCTGCAGAATGACTATGTGTTTGTCACAACTTCAGTCGCCGACCTGTCAGAGAGCTTTACCGGAGGACGGGTGAATGCATTAGCGAGGAAGTATTTCATTAGCTTTTATCTCTGTGTTTACTATCATTACATACAGCCTGTGAATAAATAAAAAGAACACTGATGCTATTAGCTGAAAGGGTCCCCTGGAAAGATGCCTGCAAGGAATACTTTGCATTGCAATTAAAAGTCCTAATTTGGTTTCTATGCTGACAATGCAATGATTCAGAATAATCTGATTAGAAAACTCAAATGCTGTTTCCGTAAATTCACACACAAAAAAAAACCTGTGAAACCTTTTTTTTCAGTGTTGTTGTCTGCAGGTGGAAAGATTTGTCTTCATCACACTTTGAGGTCTCATTGACCCTTTTGTCTCAGGACCTCTTAAAACAATTAGTCAAATTTGATTCTGTGTTTCACACTTTAAGCTAATGGAGTGCTCATGCTCGGATATCAATAGAGACGTTGAGAGAGAGAAGTGGGAAAGCAAGTAGTTTACAGTCAATATTGAGGTAAAATCACCAGAGACATGTTTTCAATTAAAGGCTACTTTTGTTTGAATTTTAAAACAACTCATCCGGTTGTGTTGATTCGAGCCTCTGGGTTTCCACATCGGAGAGAAAGTGAACAGAGCGGTGAGCGGCGAGTCCCATGGGCTGGGGGCTGACGCCACACCGACACACCTCCGGTTTGAATAATTCAACAGAGATCTCCTCAAATGTGACAGCTTTGTTGGAGGAGACCAGAAAGATTAAGAACTGATGGAGACATTTTCCACTCGGCCCTCCCTTCATCCCCTCCTTCTCTTGAATTGTGTAGCCAGTGCAGTTCTCTTGCCTATTCAGTGCATTGCTAACAGATAAAGCAACACTTTTATCCAAGGAGTCAAAGGGCTTTTGTGTTGCTCTGAGCTTCGGCATCGCTGCTCTTCTCTCTTGGTCCCGTGTGGCCGGCGGTGGGTGGCTGTGGGCGCAGTGAAGAGCTCTGCCGCTGGAGCTCCTCTGATAGCACACGGGCTGTCTGCCTCACTCTGATTGACACATGGTTAGTCACACTTCAGAGAAATACATGCTCAGCTTAATTTGCCTATGCATTCACCCTCAGCTTAAAGGGAACTTAGAGTCAAAGTGTAAAGACATCATTTGTGCTGAACGGAGCGACGGAGCAGAAGTCAGCATTTCCATAAAATTTCCTGTCAAGCAATTTCATATTCCTGTTTCTGGAATATGATGGCCAAATCCACTGACGATGTAGGAGGCAGTCTCAAAGCCTTTCTTTTTAGCATGTTGTACATGTGAAGAATATTTTATTATACAACATTATTGGTGTGTTCCAAAATGTAGTGAGCTAAATACTGTATCTAGACAGCATCATAGGGCACTATGGGGTTGTTCACACAGAACATGCTTTTGTATTCCACTGAGCTGCTTTTCCATTGTTTTTTCTATGTAAACGTGCTAGAGAGATGTGATTAACCACTACGCTTGTGTCTTTCGTGGCACTCAAGTTCAAAACTTCAACTTCAAAAAATGTGACTATTAATGACTATGAACACGACTATTACAGATACATTTTTCTGTTTGTCCAATAGGTGTCGGAAATGGAAGAGTTTCATTCTGACTCGCAGAGAATGCCAGTGCCTGAGCATAGACACACAGGAGTGCCCACTCACCATATTTATTAGTTTATAGTCTTTGTTTAACAGTTCTGCCAATTTGATATAACTATTAAACAATGAAAGTGAATGGTATATAAACAAATATTTTTTTGCCTTTCTATTAATAGTAGAAAGGCATTTAAAAACACGATAATACTCTCTCTTATACCATCTGCATTCAGCAAATAAGCATTTATATTATTTGAACAAGTCTTTAAATATCTAATAAACATTTATTTCTACAAACTTCGCAAATCTTGGTAATTCCAGCTGTTGGATCTTATAAGTGTGCACTGGATGTCACGATTTCGGTGGGGTCTACTTGGGCTTTGTTATCATGGAGCACATGGCCTTTTGTTTTGACGGCTTGCCATGTGCTCTGCTGTCATCCTGGTGTTCACCCCGCCCCTCTCGTTATCCCTGTTAGCTAATTCTCCCTTCTCACCTGCACCTCGTTTTGTCCTCATTATTCTTCCCTTTATCTGGCCCTCTTGAATGCTATCTTGTGTCAGTCCGTATCATGTTGTGCAGCAGCTTAGATCGTCTCTGTCCATGCTGTGTTTGTCTGAATCGTTTTTTTATTTTTATTTTTTCTAGTCTAGTCGGTCTGGCGTTCCTGTGTTTGTCACCCTCCTCTTTCTACCCTCCTGCCTCCCTAGAACTCTGGTCGGCTCCCATCCTTGGCTCTCGCTACTCATAGGCCTGTCTCTCCACGGCAGTTTCGTCCTATTCCTCTCTGCTCATGCTCGAGACGACCCCTGGAATTCAGCGGTGGCATTCTATTGCCAGTTCGACCCCTCTCTTCCCCGCGTGCTCGACCGCGGCTGGTCTAACCTCCACGCTGATCAGAACTGACTTTTTGCTGGGGTTTTGCTATCCGGCTGACTTATTTACCTTTTTGTTATCACAGTTTCAATAAACTTGGATTTTGTTTTCACCTGCTGTTGGATCCCGGTCTCGTTTCTGACAGTACGGACTGACCAAGATGGATCCAGCAGGTGAGGAGTTTGTCAGATCGGCCATCGCTCATCAAGGAGCTCTCCTCAGTCATCAAGCTAGCCAGCTCTCATCCACCACTCAGGAGGTTGCTACTCTCAATGCCCAAGTGGCGGAATTAAGCAGCCGCTTCCGTGAACTCCAGCAGGACATTCTGTCATCCTCCGCGACAGCGGTTCCCCTGTCTCCTTCTCACCGCGAACCCGAGCCGCATGCCAACAACCCGCCCTTATATGATGGAGATCCGAATTCATGTCGGGCATTCTTATCTCAGTGTTCACTGGTGTTCGCACTGCAACCACGCTGATATGCTACAGAACGGTTAAAGGTTGCCTATGTCATTACACTGCTGACGGGAAAGGCTCGCGAGTGGGGGACTGCCGTTTGGGACGCTAGAGCCCACTTTTGCACGCATTTTGAGGAGTTTCGAGGTGAGATGACAAGGCTGTTTGATCGCTCTGTTAGGGGAGATGAGGCAGCATCCACACTAGTGCGGCTCCGTCAAGGAGGCCGTTCCGTGACTGAATATGCCATTCAGTTTAAGACTCTAGCTGCTTCCTGCGACTGGAATGAGGGGGCGCTGCGAGCTATGTTTCGCGAAGGGTTGAACTTCGAAATCCAGGATGAGATTGCTGCCCACGACCTACCCCAAGACCTGGAGGGCTTTATCAATCTGGCTACTCGAGTTGAGAGCCGCCTTCACTTGCGTCAGCGACGCTTGGCTCCCCGCCCATCCTGGGGGCTGGAGGAACCCCAGCCTTTGAGGAGCCACTCACCACCTCTTTCCTCTCTGGCTGAACCTGAGCCCATGCAGTTGCGGCGACTTTGATTGTCTGCTCAAGAGAAACAACAAAAGCTGGTTCGGGGCCTCTGCCTCTACTGTGGAAAGCAGGGCCACTTTGCTCAGTCATGTCCTTTAAAAGCCAAGGCACACTAGTCAACCGGGGAGTCCTGGTGGGCGTTTCTCCTCTAATCTCCCCTCAGTCACGCACCCAACCCTCTGCTACCGTCACGTACCAAGACTCGGTCCACTCCTGCAAGGCTCTGGTTGATTCCGGTGCCGAGGCCAGCTTTCTGGACTATAGCACGGCCAAGAGCTGGGGCATCCCTGCCATTCCCCTCTCTTCCCCTGTCGCTGTCTGGGGCCTCTCTGGCCAGTCTGTAGCCACTATAACCCACACCACCCCTCGTGTGAGTCTTGATGTGTCGGGCAATCACTGTTCCTCCTGGAGTCTCCATATGCTAGTCTTGTTCTGGGGCACCCCTGGTTGGCTCAGCACAACCCTCATGTGAATTGGTCCCGCAGTCAGATATTGTCTTAGAGTCAGTCTTGTCATGCTTGTTGTCTAGGTGCAGTTTCTCCTCCTTTGTCTGTGTCTCCTGTGTTGCAGGTTGAGGCAGCTGATATCACTGGGGTCCCGGGGGAGTACCATGATCTGCGGCTGGTTTTCAGCAAGTCCCGGGCCACCTCGCTTCTTCCCCACCGGCCGTTCGATGGTGCCATCGATCTCCTTCCAGGCACTTCTCCGCCCCGGGGTCGTCTCTTTTCCCTGTCAGGTCCTGAACGAGAGGCTATGGACAAATACATTCAAGAATCCATGAAAACTGGTCTCATTCGCCACTCGTCTTCCCCTGCTGGCGCTGGGTTCTTCTTCTTTAAGAAGAAGGATGGCTCTCTACGTCCTTGCATTGATTACCGAATGACATTACCGTTAAAAACAGGTACCCCTTGCTGTTAATGTCATCTGCCTTTGAACTCTTGCAGGGAGCCACGGTCTTCACTAAGTTAGACCTCCGCAACGCCTATCATCTCATCCGCATCCGCGAGGGCGATGAGTGGAAGACAGCCTTTAATACCCCCACGGGACACTATGAATACCTGGTCCTTCCGTTCGGGCTCACTAATGCCCCTGCTGTCTTCCAGAGCATGGTTAATAGCGTGCTGGGAGACATGATTAACCAGTTTGTCTTTGTGTACCTCGATGACATTCTCATCTTTTCTCCATCTCTTCAGGTACACACTCAGCACGTGCGCCAGGTCTTACAACGGCTGCTGTGGGCGCAGTCTTGTCTCAGCGCTCTGCGAGTGATGGGAAGGTGCACCCCTGTGCATATTTCTCCCACCGCCTCAACCCAGCTGAATGTAATTATGACATCGGTAACCGGGAGCTGCTGGCGGTTAGGTTGGCCTTGGGTGAGTGGCGTCACTGGTTGGAGGGGTCAGCACAGCCCTTCTTGGTCTGGACGGATCATAAGAACTTAGAATATATCCGTTCGGCCAAGAGGCTGAGCTCGCGCCAGGCTCGCTGGGCACTCTTCTTTGACCGTTTTAACTTTACCCTTTCGTACCGGCCCGGGGCCAAAAACGTTAAGCCCGACACGCTATCCCGCCAGTTTGAGTGCCCGGGAGAGGAGACCCTAGCCAATGCCATACTCCCTGAAGGGGTGGTGGTGGGGGCCCTCTTCTGGGAGGTCGAGCGGAAGGTAGAGGAGGCTGGTCGAAGGGTGGAAGTGCCAGCGGAGTGTCCTGCGGGTAGGTTGTTCATGCCGGCTATGTTGTGCCCTGAGGTCCTTCAGTGGGGGCATGAATCTAGGGTTGCCTGCCATCCGGGAGTCAGGAGATCGCTGGCTGCCATCCGCCAGCGATTTTGGTGATTTTAGGCAGTTTGTATTGGCTTGCTCTGTCTGTGCCCAGAACAAGGTCTCTAACCGTCCCTCCGTTGGTCTGCTCCAGCCGCTGCCCATTCCCTCTCGCCCCTGGTCACACATAGCCTTAGATTTTGTCTCTGGCTTACCCCCTTCAAGAGGCTACACCGTTATTCTCACGGTGGTGGATCGCTTCTCTAAGGCGGTTAATTTCGTGCCCCTACCTAAACTCCCCTCTGCCAAGGAGACAGCCCAACTGGTAATTGACCACGTCTTCCGGATCCATGGTCTTCCGGTTGACGTGGTCTCTGATAGGGGTCCCCAGTTTGTCTCCCGTTTTTGGCAGGAGTTTGGTCGACAGATCGGGGCCTCTACGAGTCTGTCGTCCGGTTTTCACCCCCAGACCAACGGACAGTGTGAACGAGCCAATCAGGATCTCGAGCGAGCTCTCCGCTGCCTGGCATCCCGCAATCCTGCCTCTTGGAGCCAACAGCTCACGTGGATTGAGTATTCCCATAATACTCTCCCAGTAGCATCCACAGGTATGTCACCTTTTGAATGTTCTGTTGGCTATCTACCTCCCTTGCTTCCCTCTCAGGAACCCGATGTGGCTGTACCGTCTGCCCTAGCCTTTGTCCGGAGATGTCGTAGTGTCTGGAGGAAGGCTAGGAAGGCCTTGGTCCAGGCCTCCAGACGGACCAAAGCAGCGGCCGATCGTCACCGGATTCCAGCGCCCCGCTATGTCTGTGGTCAGAAGGTATGGCTGTCTACCAAGGACCTGCCTCTCAAGGCTGTCTCTCGCAAGTTAGCGCCTAGGTTCATTGGTCCATACCAGATCACCAAGGTCCTCAATCCGGTGGCGGTACGGCTCAAGTTGCCTCCCTCTCTTGGTCGGGTGCACCCTGTTTTTCATGTATCCAGGGTCAAGCCTGTGTTCAGGTCTCGCCTTAATGCCAACATTTCATCCCCTGCCCCCCCTCCCCCTCGTCTAGTGGATGGTTCTCCTGTCTATTCTGTTAGGAGATTACTAGATGTTCGTCGTCGTGGCAGGGGTTTCCAGTACCTGGTGGACTGGGAGGGTTACGGTCCGGAGGAGAGGAGTTGGGTTCCGGCTCGGGATATTCTCGATCAGTCGCTGATTGAGGACTTCCGCCGGACACAAGGTTTGCTATCCGGCTGACTTATTTACTTTTTTGTTATCACAGTTTCAATAAACTTGGATTTTGTTTTCACCTGCTGTTGGACTCCGGTCTCGTTTCTGACACTGGAAGCTTGCATAAAATATTTTTTGTCAAATTATTCATCTCAAATTTTGTAAATATTATGTAAAATAAACAAAAATGTAAATGCAGAAATTGTTATTTAACAGTCACAAATTAAGTTTCAAACCATATCGTATGGACCAGACCTACTGGACACAGCTACTTTTTTTTTTTACTGCATCACTTTCAGTACACACTACCAAAATTAAATTCATCAAATTAATTTGCTGTGGTGCTGAAGATTCATCAGTGGCATTGATTCAGCAGTGAAATTTTTTTTTGACACGACCAGTGAAAATTGGTTCAATAGGAGATCATTTAAATGAAAATCCTGATTATTTTTACCCAGCCCTATGAATAGTTCTATTTTTGCGTCATGCTGAGTTGATTCCTAAGAGTGTTCCAAATAAGTCGCTTCACATTTGGTTTAGGATGCTATCTTCAAAGGCAGCTATCTTTGTAGGCTGTAAAAAGCAAGACAGCTCACTAGATTTTGGAAAAGAGCTTAAAGCACATTTCTGTATCACACAATGAAATTGAGCTACCAATGGCTTGTGCCAGTCAGAGTGTTACAGTAATCACTGCTCCAGCGAAAATACTGCACATTTCTGCTGCTTTTAATGACCTATGTGTGTTTAATTTTGCAGGTAGAGTCTGAAAATTAAGGCCCAGCTTGCAGAGAGACTGATTGGCCTAATGGTTTTGACACGGTGAGTCATCCACATTTATTAGGCATGGTTTTAATGATCCTCCACAGGGCACAATATCTTTGCACAATAATATTCTTACCAACACGAGAGGCTCACTTACCAGCCCGCTAATTCAACTAAACATAACAAGGCAAGGAACGCTTTATTCGAGCTCTGTGATAAGCGGAGACATGGAGCATCCATGTTAAATCATGTTTCTGGAGAATGGGGTAATAAATGTGCAATGTGGCCTGTCCAAGACAACTAGGATGGCGCTGAAAGACTTCAAATTGAACAAGAGGCAATCTTCTTCCACTTGTGGCGTCACATGCCCCCTCCTCTCTCCCGCTCGCCCGCACACACTCGGAAGCCGTTAGCTGCTTATTACTGTTATCTCAGAAGGTCCCAATAACTATTCTTGTTTGTTTAAGTCTGTTACTTCTGCTTTGGTCTTTTCCATTAAATGGAGTCTTTTCAAACGACAGCACACTTCAAAAGACGGGTAGAGGGGTTGTGCAGTAGCTGATACAGGCAGCCACTTCCTCAAGAACCGCAGGGGCTCTTGAATACCTCTTAGGGGCTGAATCATGTAAGCAATCCTGAGGGGTTCACTCCAGGAAAATATCCCTTCTTTTCCTTCCAGTAGTGTCATGCCCATTCAAACAGAGTGCCCCCTCGGAAGTGGATTAGCAATGCAATTTCCAAGACAAAAATCACATTTTATCATATTGTTTGTATCTTTGATATATACAGTATATACAGTGGGTACGGAAAGTATTCAGACCCCCTTACATTTTTCACTCTTTGTTATATTGCAGCCATTTGCTAAATCATTTAAGTTAATTTTTTTTCCACATTAATGTACACACAGCACCCCATATTGACAGAAAAACACAGAATTGTTGACATTTTTGCTAATTTATAAAAAGAAAAACTGAAATATCACATGGTCCTAAGTATTCAGACACTTTGATGTGACACTCATATATTAACTCAGGTGCTGTCCATTTCTTCTGATCATCCTTGAGATGGTTCTACACCTTCATTTGAGTCCAGCTGTGTTTGATTATACTGATTGGACTTGATTAGGAAAGCCACACACCTGTCTATGTAAGACCTTACAGCTCACAGTGCATGTCAGAGCAAATGAGAATCATGAGGTCAAAGGAACTGCCTGAAGAGCTCAGAGACAGAATTGTGGCCAGGCACAGATCTGGACAGGTTACAAAAAAAATTCTGCTGAACTTAAGGTTCCTAAGAGCACAGTGGCCTCCATAATCCTTAAAGGGAAAACGTTTGGGACGACCAGAACCCTTCCTAGAACTGGCCGTCCGCCCAAACTGAGCTATCGGGGGAGAAGAGCCTTGGTGAGAGAGGTAAAGAAGAACCCAAAGATCACTGTGGCTGAGCTCCAGAGATGCAGTCGGGAGATGGGAGAAAGTTGTAGAAAGTCAACCATCACTGCAGCCCTCACCAGTCGGGGCTTTATGGCAGAGTGGCCCGACGGAACCTCTCCTCAGTGCAAGACACATGAAAAAAACACCTGAAGGACTCCAAGAATGGTGAGAAATAAGATTCTCTGGTCTTATGAGACCAAGATAGAACTTTTGGCCTTAATTCTAAGCGGTATGTGTGGAGAAAACCAGGCACTGCTCATCACCTGTCTAATACAGTCCCAACAGTGAAGCATGGTGGTGGCAGCATCATGCTGTGGGGGTGTTTTTCAGCTGCAGGGACAGGACGACTGGTTGCAATCGAGGGAAAGATGAATGCAGCCAAGTACAGGGATATCCTGGACGAAAACCTTCTCCAGAGTGCTCAGGAACTCAGACTGGGCCGAAGGTTTACCTTCCAACAAAACAATGACCCTAAGCACACAGCTAAAAAAAACGAAGGAGTGGCTTCACAACAACAACTCTGTGACTGTTCTTGAAAAGCCCAGCCAGAGCCCTGACTTAAACCAAATTAAGCATCTCTGGAGAGACCTAAAAATGACTATCCACCAACGTTTACCATCCAACCTGACAGAACAACCTGGAGAGGATCTGCAAGGAGGAATGGCAGAGGATCCCCAAATCCAGGTGTGAAAAACTTTGTTGCATCTTTCCCAAAAAGACTCAATTAGATCAAAAGGGTGCTTCTACTAAATAATGAGCAAAGGGTCTGAATACTTAGGAAAATGTGATATGCAGTTTTTCTTTTTGAATAAATCTGCAAAAATGTCAACAATCCTGTGTTTTTCTGTAATATGGGGGCTGTGTGTACATTAATGCGGAAAAAAAAATAAATGAATGATTTTAGCAAATGGCTGCAATATACAAAGAGTGAAAAATTTAAGGGGGTCTGATACTTTCCGTACCCACTGGATATATTATATTTTTATTTTATCTAATAAGTTCTCTAAGGCTCATCAAGGGGCATATTATTACAATTTAAAATAACTTTTTCTATTTTAATATATTTTATTTAAAATGTAATTTATTCTTGTGATGTCAAAGCTTAATTTTTAGCAGTGATTACTCCAGTCTTCAGGGTCACATGAACCTTCAGAAAACATTCTAATATGCTGATTTAAAGCCTCAACAAACATTTATACTTAGGCTACTGTTGAATGTGGAAACTGGAAACTGTGATACATTTTATTTTTCAGGATTTTTTGATCAATTGAAAGTTCAAAAGAACAGCAGTTATTACATTTATTAACATTATAAATTACTGTCACTAGTATTCACATTGATATTTACGGAATAAAAGTATTAATTTGTTCATGCAAATAAAATAAAATAAAATAACTGTGACCCCAGACTTTTGAACGGTGGTGCATATGTCAATATATTTACTTTCATACACCAGGAAAAAAATAGTCATACATATTTGGAAAGACATCGTCATTTACATGCCAGAAATGTGATTCAGTCAATTTAAGGAAGGCATCCCGCAAAATTCACGATATAAATATGTTGTATGTTATTCTAGAGAAGGGGCTGATCAATTATGTCACGACGCTCATGGTTTGTCCTGTTTTTCCACAAAACTGTCTTGATCTTGTCGCTTCTTATATTTCTAGTTCCACACAATTTCAAATTCATGCCGGCATTTGTGTGAAGTTGTGCATTTGATGCTTGTACAAACAGGGTTATCTTCCACCAATAATAGACTAAGTCTTATATGTTTGTAAGGACATGAGGGTGAGTAAAAACGATGTCATATATATTTTTTTTTTGTCACTTATTGTCACACTCTTGTGAAGGGAGGCGCACAAAGTCGAAGATAATCCAAATAACATTTAATAGTAATCCAAGATGATGAAGATTCATGCAAAACACAGGGTAACACAAGCAGCATACACAACTAATAACTGGCCAAGGACTGAACAGAACAGGGAGAACTTATACAGATACTAAACGAGGGAACTAATTAACGAACACAGGAGAACTGAATGAACTAATCAAAAGAGAGACAGAAACTAGGTCAAAGTCAAAATGGGCATGAAGACAAAAACTAAATGAAAACGCAACAAAAGAAGTCCATAACTGTGAAACTTATCCTTTTAAATATTCCTTAAACAATTACAAAAACCAGTTATACATGAAAAACCAGTTATACATGAAAAACTGACCCAAACCTGGCCTGAAATTCACCAGTTTGTTGGGTTGCAAACTGCTAACTCACCCCAGCAAGGCCAAAGTTCTTTGACAGAGGAATGACAGTATTCATCTAAAGTGGGCTGCACTCCCTATTTGTAATTCAATGAGACCATCTTGTCTTTTGGTTGCCAAAGACAGAGCTCATGAATATTTGGGCTTACTGCACAACACATGACAGCAGAACCATGAAAGTGAACACATTTTGTGTGGAGGCTAATCCTAAAAGGCCGTATGTTTGGCCGATAAACATTTGCCTGACACCATCGGAGCCTGATCCGAAGGATGTGGAGTGTTATGCTACGTATGGGAGGGACTCAAAGCCAACTGGTACATACATGTGAGTCCAACAGCAGCCAATGCTGACGCTGTGATTGCTGTGAAAGCACTTTTTTTCTGACACACATCGAATGGCCTTCATGTCATGGCTATTCTTCAGAGCCAACATGCTTGATTTAGTTTTCCATGAAAAGGAGGAAGCTGCCTGCGCAAGCCAGCCAAAGGTTCCTGCCAGCCCAATCTCCACAGAGAGGTCTCCTCAGGTGCGGGCCAACATCGAGTTTAATAGACTTATTTGGCTTGTTAACACTCTAGCAGCGCTGCCCGTATTCACGCAGAGGTGAAGTCAACACATACACATCAAAATTCAGTTCTATCCCTCCCTGATCCCTTTGCTTTCCAACTATCCCTAATATAATAATTATCATACAAGAGCTCTGGAATAGTGCTGGACATCTACATGAAATGTGCCAAAAACTGTTCCACATGAGTGAATGCAAGCGAGTAAACAACCAGGGCTTAAGGGAGATAACGGCACTTAATAACACAGGGGAGGAACACAGCTTTTTCACGGCTTTTTCAGCAGGCTTCCTAATCACAATACACCAGGAGATCGCAGAAACACAAGACAGATAGCTCATAAAAACAGGGACACAGCCATAACTATTGTTCGGCGGTGAGCTTATGAAACCCTGCAGGTGAACATGCAGCAGATATTGAAGACACTTTCTCATTGCCAAAGCCACAATAATTCTTGCGGTGACTTGTGCGAACAGGCTGGTGTGGGTGCTACTTTGAAGAGCTATAGCGATACTATTGCGCTCTAAGTACATTAAGAGAAACCCCCTAGAGGCCAGCACAATCAATGTTTGCCCAAGGAGTGTGAAAGTCTGTGTTTGACACCGCAAAGGACCTTGGGACTGGTGGACTATATTGTTGTTAGTGTCAGATAAAGCTCAGTATTGTAACAATTGTGTGGGCATGCATGCACACTTGCATATAAGTGTTTCTTCAACACTCAGTACACCCCAGGGGTTGAAAGTAGAAACATAACTTTAACTGTCTTTTTCTTTTATATGAAGGTCACATAAAGACTATCATGAAACTTTTCACAAGTGCCTTTTATGTAGATTGTATTGTTCAACTCTTGTCCCAGACCCAGTGTTGGGCAGTAACGCATTACTAATTTCATTACTATTTTAGTAACGTAGTAATTTAACGCGTTATAATTTTCAAAATAGTAATTAGAGTATAGTTACAAGCCGAGGTCTCTATACATTACTGCCGCATTACATTGCTGACATAATGCAGTGTTTTATAATCTAGAGATTGTAAAAAGGATGTAGCTCAAGCACTGTCGAGTCAAGTGCCAGTGGATTAGAGACCTGCTCCCGCGAGACCCGACGCAACAGAGTGCGGCGCGGGACAAGATGGGCGAGTGCTGGTGCGAGTGGGTAGACACTCGTGTGTGTGCGGGAGGTGACCGTGATTTCACCAAGTCAACATGTTCCTGGATCAACATCCTTGTTGATCCTGAACAAATTCCAATTAACCAATCAGACTTGAGGATAACTTTTTCAGGAAAAGAGTTGTTTAGGGCTTCGATAAGGGTTAGGCTTACACCCTTGTTATTCAGCTATCATTTCCCTCTGATTTTTGGGATAAATTATGGGTTGGGTTATGTTTAGGGGTAGGGATAGGGTTAGGTCTATGTTTTCGGGTAGTAATGTTGATCCAGGATCAACAAAAGATGTTGATCCAGGAACATATCTTACTTGGCAAAATCACAGCGACTGTGTGCGGGATGCGGGAGAATAGAATGATTCACGGGACTCAGAGTTTCTATTTAGGCTATAACATGTGTTTGCACCATTGAGCAATGCATGCTGAAATTTTTGTGCTCACGAATCCTCTCATTATAACTCACGAATTGTAGACATTATGAAAGATTCATTATGCATATATTTCTTTTGTCATAACAGAGATTTGTCAGATTGCGATGAACTGAGATGTCTTTTGGAGATTATAAATGCAGCGCTCTTTGCTGGCATTCTGCCATGCCAAACCATGCACACAGTAGCCGCTTGCTTTAGTTAAAAATAACAAAGTTCTGTGAATGTTGATGCTTTAATAACAAATATTTATCAGGAGCATGCATGCTGGGATTTCATAAATTTCATGGAGAAAAAAATAACGTAACTAGTAATGTAACTAATTACTAATTACTTTTGAAATAAAGTAATCAGAACAGTAACGTGATTACTTTTAAAAGGAGTAATCAGTAATTTGATTACATTTTCTGAGTAACTTGCCCAACACTGCCCAGACCTAGTTGTAAAGTTTTGATGAAACAGAAGTAGTGACACATTTTTCTTAGTTATTTTGTCATACATCAAAGTGAAACAAATGACCAAAAAAAAACGGGACTTGGTTCTATCCTTCGGCTGTTGATTGGATGGAGGCAGAACTGAATGTGGGCTTGCAATCGACTGTAAGAAACGTAAATTAGAGAGAAGTCTGGAGGTCAATTTATACCACTAATAAATAATAAAAATTTGGATATATATCGATATATACGGCCCTAGGCCAAGGCACATCCCTGGCCCCCCATTCGGACAGAGGGGACAGGTTTCAACTTGAGGTTTAGCACCTAGTCTTACTAATACAACTGCCGCTGTTGCTCTGATTGCTTTTAGATGGAAAAAAGTGCACATAACGCCTGGTCTAGGATCTGTTTTTCTTCGTAATAATAGCATACCGAAATAGATTTAGCAAAAACATTCAGGGGTATCTGCCCTTCTGCTTTGGGAAAGCATCAAATTACTTTTACAATGCATTTTGCAGGGGAGCAATGTAGCCCAATCACAGACATGGCTTGTTGATTTCTAAAACGCAATGGCCAATCAGAGGTGTTTAGGTTGGAATCCACGCACTCACCACTCCAGTCACCGCTTTTTGTCCAGTGCGGAGTTCGATCATGCTCGTTTGTCTTTCTAACAAAGACATAAAAAAGTTTCATCGTGTAGTCATTCATTGGTTGTTTTTTTTTTGGAACTTTGTAAAATCGTGATGAATGAGTGACAGTTTTTAATAAATTTAAAGGGAGCACTCTTTGTATGCTGCATACTATAATATATTCTAGAATATATGATAATATATTCAGAATTTAAATAAAACGTGCATTTTCCATGCTTGACAAGCGGCCAAGTACGACACAGAGATAGCTAACTACCACACTATATAGAAAAAGATAATAGCCTAATTTCAGAAGCACAATGTGATTCTGCAACCAAGCCTGGTCCAAACGCAGGATTTAGGTAAGGAAACGGTTATTATTTGTATTGGCTGCCACGCCAAATCATGCACACCTGCTTGCTTTTCTGTTTAGTTTAACCGTGATTTTGTGAACACACATGTTCTTTAATAACAAATAATTGTAACACTTTACAATAAGGTTCGATTAGTTAATGATAGTTAATGTATTAAAGTGTATTAACGACGTGTTAGTTAATTATTATAAAGTGTTACCTAAATAATGTATTTCGAGCGTTCACTTGAAAGTATTAACCCCCATCCCCCATTTTTCAAAAATTATATAAATATAAAAACTTAAACATTCACGGATGAATCTTGCACAATAAGACCATCCATTAGCCTACTTACATTTAGAATTTAAAAATATGAAATCCGTCAAATAAATAAATATTACATATTTACAACTATGAAATAAACATATTTCAAAATATTTTTGTGTGAAAAACAGGAAGTAACTAATATTCAATTTCTCAGCAATAATAATGTGATAAGCCAATAATTATTTCCATGGCTCATAATCAACGGTCAACGTTAAAATGATATACTATGCCTAAATAAATTAAAAATAAATAAAGCAAAAAAAAGTGAATTTAAACATCACAACAATGTATAGTATGAAAATTTATATTCATTAATTTTTGCTAAAGATTACATTTAACAGTACTAAATTATTAGTGTTTTTAAAGATTTTATTAAACTTTAAGTGAGCGTTTGATGATGGCAAAGGTAATCAAAATGTAAAAATTGGGGAAATAAGCCAGCAATGTAAAATAATACAATAATAAATACCTAAAATTGTCTGATACTAATGACTTTAAAAGTCACTAATATCAGCTGATAATTTATATGTAACCCATATATCATGCACTACTTTTCAAAAGTTTGTATATACTTAGAGCACAGTTAACAAGCAAACTTGCAATAATGAGATGTGGTGTGTGAAGTCTAATAACAATATCTTATGAACAATTAATAATTATCTTATTAATGTCTATCAAACAGTGCAAAAATTGTGAAAAATATTGATTAATGCATTCAAACACTTTGCCTTTATGACAGTCTCCTTTGTGAGTGACAACAAAGTGACAATACTAGTGGCAGAGCAAATGGACCACACACACACAAAGACGGATTGCCAGCAACACATTCTCAGAAGCCCTGTTATCACCTAAATCAACACTCATTGAAAAGTGTTTGCACAAACAGATTTTTCAGGCCTGCTTTCTCTTGACACCCTGTCCCTCTCGTCAATATAATATAGTCTCTTACTTTATTCCACAGTAACCAATATGAAATCCATCCAAGCCCTGGCACTTCCATCTCAAGCTAATGTAAGCCACTTAGTATCTCTGGCAGGTTTGTGTGAATATGTGTGTGTGTTTATGTACTGTGTAGAGCAGGCATGTGTCCAAAAGAGAGAGTTTTGGGTCAGCAGAGGGCCCAATGACATTCATAAAATTATATTGCGTTCCTTAGTGAATGTCTTTCAAATAACAGCATTTAAAATATATAATCCTTGCTCCTTGTTGAAAACCCAGTTATGGGTCACCAGTCTTTGATCAGTGATGTGTTACCTTTGAGACTAATGTGTGATTGCTTGTGCAAGGCAGCTTTGAAAGAGTCATTTAAACAAGTTATTAAAGTTAACCCAAAACACATTCTCATAAAATCTGACGCAACCTTACTTCCTCCAGCCCGGCCCACAGGAATATCGGTCGGCTGTGTTATCTCTGGTCGCCGAGCCTCTGAGATGGGGAGGAGACATGGGGAGCTATTTTAGCAAGCTTAACCAATGCTGTTAGAGGATCTATCAAGAGTAATTTGCCTCACAAAGGTCATCGCAGCCAGGGGCAGAGGCAGCATCACAGGCAGGAGCCTGGAACAGCAGTGACTCACTATGGTCCACATTCTCCTGCCGGCTTCACAGGACGCCATGTACCCACCACATCAAATCAACACACTGTCACGGAGGGATAAACTAGCATCAATATTGTATTGATTTTGCATGGCATTAGATATTAATACATCGGTTTGCTAAATGTTGTATGGTTTCAGAAGCCCAGCCTATACAATCTGCAAAAATTGTGCTCTTTTGCAGTTTGCCACATTGCATGGTGGGTACGCTGTACTTTTAGCAACGCCTTACACTTCAAAACAGAATGTGGGACTAAAAAGGTCCCTGAGTTTCCCATCGTATACACATACTAGACAATACTCTGCAATAGACAATGGGTCTATTCACTAACCGTGCATAATATGAACGTTTTGACAAACAAATCATGATTCATCAATAACTTTCGCACTGAAATTGATTCTAAATTCACCAAAAAAAAGTAGGAACAACTGAAACCACATGTATGCCCAAATCACATGCACTACTGGTATAATTTAAGATTTTTAAAAAAAATGTTTTTGAAAGAAATCTCTAATGCTATCAAATGAATTTATTTGATCAAAAATATAGTAAAAACCATAATATTGTGAAATATTGTTCCAATTCGGTTTTCTAATTTAATATTTTGTGAAATGTGATATATTTCTGTTGATTTCTTAAGCTGAATTTTCAGTATCATTACTCCAGTCTTCAGTGTCACATGATCCTTCAGAAATTATTCTAATATGCTGATTTGCTACACAATTATTAATAAAGGTTCTTATTATTATTAATGTTGAAAATATTTTGCTGTTTAATATTTTTGTGGAAACAGCACTTGTTTCAGTTTCTTTGATGGAATAAAAAAGTTCAAAGGAACAAGGAATTGATTATTTAAAAAAATATTATACAATAATTATTTTTACTGTCACTTTTATCAGTTTAATGCATCCTTGCTAAATAAAAGTTATTTTATTTAAAAAATATTTTTTTTTTATCTCACTTACCCTAAACTTTTGAATGGTAGTATATCTCAATTTCCACAAAAATAGTAAGCAACAAAAACTTGTTTAATGCAAATTACTCACTTAATTTAGAATTAACATTACAATAAAATTCTAACAAATTCATGTGCTTATGCATGTGTTGTGAATTAGACAGAAATTTTCTGTGAGAAGTTACAAATGATCCACATAATTACTAGTGAATGAGACCCAGTGCTCTCTGGAATATACAATTCTGATTGCATATTTCTTAATATTTGCCATTGTCCATGGCAAGACTGTATATACTTTAATTAACATTGTCTTATTTACAGGCTGATTGTTTTGTATATTGTAATGAATTAAAGCACAAGTTAAATGTTCAAATTACTTCAACTATATTTAATGTCCACATATTGATTTATTTGGGGGATAGTGTGTTATAAGCTGCATAATGTAGTCAGTTGGTCATTATCAAAGAAAATAAACCCCTGCTCAGGGCAGAGTACATTATCACTTTTATATACTTCACCAGAAATAATAGGCTGCTTACTTGTCATCATTTAAAATCAGGAAGTCTCTTCATATTCCCACATAATTCTTTACACAAAGAAGTGTAGGAGCTCATGTCAGCGGCACTAAATGAAAATGGTGAAAGCATGTCTGACTATTATACTGACTGGGCTTTAACACAAAGAAGCATTCATTATTAATTTCTTCTGCTCATTCAAATTGCCACCAAAAAAATAAATAAATAAAAATTCTGCTAGCGTATAGATTCAACAATGTACTGCAAAATGCTGACAAGTTTCTTCCATTACCACTGCCATAAAAAATTAAAGGGTTAGTTCACCCAAAAATGAAAATTAGCCCACAAATTACTCACCCTCAAGTCATCCTAGGTGTATATGACTTTCTTCTTTCAGAAGAATACTATCGGAGTTATACTAAAAATGTCTTGATATTTCAAGCTGTTTCATGGCAGTCAGTGGGTGTTGCATGCATCAGTCCAAAAGAAGTTAAATAAAAAGCCCCATCTATTAAAAAAAAGTGTCTCACACGGCTCCGGGGGGTGAACAAAGGCTTCCTGTAGCGAATCGATGCATTTTTGTAAGAAAAATATCCATATTCAAAACGTAATAATCACTTTAATGTTGTGATTAACAGTTGTACACAGAAGCAGTTCCGGGCGGATGACGTATGAGGTCAGCTTTGCGCATGCGACACTCAGAAGTGATGAATGCGGAAGCGCAGGGGAGAGATCAAAACAAAACTCCGGTCACTTTTAGAAGTACAAAACGAGGATTTGTAAAGAGAATTTCGGAGGATTTCGATATAAGCCAATAGGACACTGGTTTTCCTTTGCTGTAAACAAAAGGAAAACTTTGCCTTTTTGCCTCCTGTTAACAAAGGTGTTTTCACGAGATCACCGGCGCAATGCACACAATGCTGACTCATACGTCATCTGCGGAGCGTGTGAGGACACTTTTATGGATGGGCACTTTTTATTTAACTTCTTTTGGACTGATGCATGCAACACCCGCTGAGTGGCATTAAACAGCATGAAAGATCAAAGACAATTTTTAATATAACTCCGACGGGATTTGTCTAAAAGAAGAAAGTCATATACACCTAGGATGACTTGAGGGTGAGTAATTTGTGGGCTAATTTGAATTTTTGGGTGAACTAACCCTTTAAGTCCACTATAGCTGTGTGTTTAGCCAACATGGTTCCCGTCTACAGTCCTCACTCGCACCTTTAGTGCACATTAAAAAGGCAAAAACACGGGCCGCATTCCTGCGAAGTGTCCCGAGTGGCAGTGTAAGTGGTTATGAGGTAGTATGTTCACATCCCAACGAACCAATCTCATTGTCCATTTCAGAATATGTGCACTCACGCGTGTGCATCTCTCCATGCATGTTTGACACATGTTTGAGTAGCCGTGTGATGGCCGGGCAGCATTTCATGTTTCTGTGTCTCCAAAGCTTTCATGAACAAGGGGAGGAGGAGGACGGAAAGCAGGGTTGAGGATGGGGGAAGGTATGGAGAAAGAGCAGTGGGCCTATCTCGCAGGCGGAGCGGCTGGTTTCCAAGGAGATGTGTGTGCGTGATGAGAGTGTATGAGACAGGCTTTGCTTGGGTGCACACTTAGAAGGAAGAGTCCCTCTTCATCACTCCCTGCTTTGCCTCTCTCTCCCCCTTCTTACCTCAGTTCCCAGGTCATCATTTATCCTGAGCATGGCCAAAACGTTCCCCTGAGATCCACCTGCACTTGAGGACATACTGCATTAATCTTACACCTCCATTCAGCATATAAACCCGTGTTAAATTCCACCGGAGCGTTCCCCTTATTATTACGTACATAACCGCTAATGCGTCTCCCTATGATGACATGTGATGCAACATGCTATATATTTAGCCCTCATGTTCTGTTAGGCCATAAGGACATAATTTATTTGCTTGAAAATTATACTTAATATTAAATCATCAGGCTGATACTTCTTGACTTTTCCTAATCATCTGAGAATTAATTATAAACACAATTTTGATATATGCTTCAAAAATTCTCCTCTGAAAAATGTTACATCATTTCTGTTTGGGTCTCAAAGACCCAAGATATAAAACAAGATTAAATGCAATGGCCCCACCCCCCAGCTTTTTATGACGTGGCTCGCAATTCATCTGAAACAGTGTTACAGAAGATAAGACCTGTGAAAATCTGATGTTGATTGATTATATTTATTTATAGAAGTATCAGTAGAACCCTTAAAAACATGAGTGTCACAAAGCTAAAAAGTGCATGTCTATGTATGATATAAAACTAGATGGCCTTTTTTTTATAAAGGAGAGAGCTTTAAATGATTGCTGACTGTTTTGAGCTGGTCGAAGAGCATATAAAAATTATTCTGAAAGGTTCATTTTGAAATTACTATTATTAATTTTAGACACTACCAGTAAGATTTTTGAAAAGACATCCCTTATGCTTACAAAGGCGTAATATTAAGCAATTTAATACAATTTAAAAAAATTCGCTTCGGATAGCTAATTCGAATAAAGTGACATTTTAAAATAGAATTTTGCCAGTCCGGCAGCGGATGTCAAAGCTGAATTTTCAGGATCATTACTCCAGTCTTCAATGTCACATGATTCGTCAGAAATCATTCTAATTTGCTGATTTGATGCTCAAGAAACATTTCTTATTATTATCAATTTTATTTGTATTTTTGTGAAAACCATTATATTTTCTATTTTTTAGGCTTCTTAGATCAATAAAAAGTTCAAAAGAACAATATTTATTTGAAATATAAATCTTTTTTTGTAACATTATAATTGTCTTTACTGTCACTTTACCGTCAATGCCTTTCTGAAAAAGTAAAAGTAAAAACAATCTACTGACCATAAGCTTATGTGAACAGTAGGTATCAGGGGCTTTGTAAGACACCATACATAAAACCAATATTAAGGAATAGAATAATCTCTAAAAGAACAGGGCTAATAAAGTCATGCCTTTTGGTAACTGTTTCAATGAAAAAATTGGAGAAGTGAATCACATTCTCATGCTGATTCATAGCATTCATATGACTTCTAATGGTCTGATATGATGTTTGCTTTAAACATATGACTGTACCATCAGCCTTTGGAATTTAAACTGTAATTATGCAGTAAGAATCATGATCTTAAGTGATCCTTATGGCCGATCAAATCCAGGTTGCACTTCAGTTCACAATTTTTCCAGGAAGTCTGGATCAGTGCTGCTGTTTAGGCCTCCCACAGACACACATCCATTTACATATTGGCACACAGAGCTGTACTTGATGAACTCCCCCCAGAGCGTTTTACACACCAGGCTGCTGGACATCTAAGGAGGCTGAAGACAAAGGTAGTGTGACCTGGATAGACTACTGAAAACACACGCTTACACTTCCTCCCTAACACTAATGTTTCATTCATGGCTATTCAACAATATGCACCTGTACAACTGTACAGTCTTCTCAGTGTAAATATCTCTCTTCTGATGCTTTACCCTAAAATTAAAAAATAAGCATCTAAACTATAAAAAGTGAGAGTTCACCCAAAAATTTAAGTTCTTCCATCATTTACTCAAATGCATGTCATTCCAAACCTGTACGTCTTTCTTTGTGGAACATAAAAGAAGATATTTTGAAAATATTAGTTTTTTTATTTTCTTCTAGTCAATGAAAATCAATGGTGTCCAAAAAAGACTGCACAGAAACTTTCATTATATGGACAAAAACAAAATCGTACTTCAAAATATATTTGTGTGTGTGTGTGTGTTGTTCAGCTAAAGAATGACATGAGGGTGAGTAAATTATGACAGAATTTTCATTTTTTGGTGAGCTATCACTTCAAACACAAGACCAATAATCACAAACAGGTCAAATCTCTCAAGAACAATAAGTCAACATGTAAGGAAAATATTTTTAAAGTCAATCTGAATAGTTTTTTGTCACCCTCTTTTCTTCATAATTCAACACATTTCTGATCAAGAAAGACTATTTGATGAGGAGAAAAAAAATTATTTTATCAATTGAGAATTAATTGGATTGTGATAAGTAGGCATTTCACTCCAGAATGGAGGCAGACCGAATGAGAGTTTGCTAAAATGTGTCTAAATACCTTTTTGGCTGTTGGTTAACATTATCAAATAGGTTGTGTGGCCTAGGTGATGTCATCACAACAGGAATGTTGTTTCCGGAAAGAGTAAGTAATGACATATTAATTCTAGATTTCAAAGGCCAACATTTTTTTCTATGAAATAAGACCAGAAAAGTGCATTAAGAAAGTAAAAAGGGTCAATGCTGGTTCCATGTTGATTTTGAATAAGATCAACAGGCAAAGCAAAGCCGTCATGCATGAAGGAACATGCAGAAGGTAGTGATTGGCTATAGTGCAGCACACTCTTGAAGGTTATATTCAGAGAGGCTGGTCATGCAGTCTTGTCCAGCAGAAAGCCTCATTACTACCCTTCTCAAAGATTTATGTACGGACAAGCTTTGTCCATGACTCAGAGTGATATGTTTCTACTTAGATGGATCAATCTCTCAATGGTATTAAGCAAATAAATCATGAGAATCTTTTTGAGATTTAAAGTGGATCAAATATGGCTGTGGGTATCTGTGCACTGGGTGACAGTGACATACACTTCAATTAAATTAATACTGAAAAGTCAATCACTGGATTTGTGTAATCTGCCATGGCCACATCTATTGGATTGCGCCCATCCCTTTCAATTAAAGATGAGGATCTTCCCATCACACTGCAGTCATGTCACCTCTCTGTGTTCCCTGGGGCAGGAGATTAATCAAAGTTTGAAAAGACATTATGAAGTACATTATTTCACTCCCAGTCAAGCAGTGTCAGGGCTGCCATAACCTAAACTACATGGAATTAGAATGAATCCATCCAGAGGACAAAGGCAAGGAAAGAGAGGGAAGATAAGGAGGAAAACGAGGAAAACAGAGGAAGACGATAAGCCAAAGGAACAAGTCATCATCATGTTTTGGGGGTATACGATGTACATTTGAATAACAGGGTATGATTTAAACTCCATAGGGTGTTTTGTTGAGCTCACTGTACTTATGTAAGGCTGTAGGCTGCTAGCTTGAATTGACTTTGATTTCCCTTCAAAAAGCCTTTTAAATCTGTTTTGTGTGTGAGGTGGGACAACAGTCTGTTCAGAGCACCATGACTGACATAACGGATGGGCTGATTACAGCTTTATGAGTGAATACAATGCACCCCAAAAATATATATTTTCATAATTGTAATCCTTCTAGATTCTTTCCTTTATGTAAGGGACCGGTTTATTTATGTTATCTTTATTGGTAACATTATTGCAATGACACTAACAGCATTGGCCAAGTAGCCTATTCTGTTCCATGTCAACAGCTTGCAATACTGAGACATTTATACTTTGTAGAATAGAGTGCTTTCATTGAACTGCAATACAAGGTAATCAATATGATTGCCCATCTTATTTTGAACTGACAAGTGAGTAATTACACAATTTAGCCCTGATCTATTGGTTATATGACAGCTGCAATCATCATGCTGCTGAGGTTAGTAGTGCTTCCAATGTGTCACATTAAATAATCCTCAGTTTAATCATCAGTTGGATAGGATAGAATGGACACAAGCGTATACCAGGAAAACTAGTCTACTAGAATCTAGATAAATAGATAAGACAGACGGACGGACGGAGATAGATAGATAGATAGATAGATAGATAGATAGATAGATAGATAGATAGATAGGAAAGCACATAAGTTGGACCCCTTGGACTTCCAGAAGCACACGAAATCTCTTACTTACCTTCTAGACAGCAGGTTCTCCACAGTCCGGAATGGGTCATGACTTCCTCATTCTTCCTGCTCGTCTCGTTCTCGTTATTACTTTTGACCCGGCACACTCCTCGTGAGTACAGCCAGTAGTCCGTTCCCACAGCGATAGTCATCAGGCTGAACGCGGCGAACGCGCCCACTGTGGTGATGAGCATTTGGACTCCTCTGTCACACATCAACATTTTGCCTCATTTCAGGATGGGGAGTCAAAACAGGGTTCTTAGCGTGTCTCGTAAAACCTCCTAGCCTGTCTGATGTGCGGACTCCATGCTCCAATCGACTTCAGAAGCCCATAACATTATTATGTGCTGATTTCTGGGGTCTCGAGACTGTTGCAGTCGCTGTTGATGCTTCTCAAGTTCAGTAGAAAACCTCACAGTGTTCCCATCTCTTAAGCGGAGAGCTAGGCTATTTGTTTCTCATTCTGGGTTGTGAAAAAACTGTTATCGAGGAACAGTCTCTCATCAGCACCACAGCATTTTGCAATTGAGGCACCGGGCTAAACGAAGGACACGATGTTTCGCCTGTGACTTCAATAGAACATCTTTGTTTCCTGAAAACGGCAATAAATCAGTGTTTAGGCACGGAGAGTAAGTATCAAAAATACTGTCCTTTGTTAATCCAGCGGATAATACCTCCGTTCAATGGATGCATACGGTATTTTTCTCTAAAACACAAGAGAAGAGTAAAATATCCCACTTCATGATCAGCGTGTCTGTCCAAAAATCCCCTTCAGATCTGGCGAATCTAAAGAAAATGTCATTTGATTGTGGAGCAGCATGTTATGAAGGCACCAATCAAGAAGTGATCGATTAAATGAACATAATCCCAGCGCTTGTAATTTCTGTCAACGGTGATTCTGGTCCCCGCAAATGTGTTTTACAGCAATGACAGCTCCCACGTTCCTCCCGAATCCGCTCGTTTGAAACACCGCCCACAGAAGGAGCGGAGCGGAGCGCGCTGGCTGCTGTCCGCGCTGCTGAATGGACGAAGCCTCTCGTCTAATCTGAGTTTCTCCCCGCACAGCGCCCCTGACTCAACCAATGTGCTACTTAAGGCCTTCATATGCAAAGATATGGGGAAGAAGCGATGCATGACTATTCGGACCCTGGAGAACAGGAACGTCCTTAAAAAGCCACAGACATTTTCGACGATTTCCTCCGTGGAGACCTTCACATGGACAATTCCGGAGAGTTTTATAGATCACAAAATTCATAGTGATATTTTGATCACGTACATCAAGTGCACATATTGTGCATGGTCTGGGTTTTGAATTGGCCGGGACCACACACACACACACACACACACACAATTTCTTTTTTTCCCTTCAGATTCTGTTGTTCTACAGAAAATACAGGTACAGCAACGAGCGAATGAATCGTTTGTCGGTTCTTTTTAGTGAATAACTAAACATGCTTGACCAATGGGGTCCAGTTCTCAGAGAAATTACTCGCGCCAATTCTTTTTAGTGAATTGAATCGAAAACGCTGAATCTAATCGGTGACTGACTCACTTACTGAACCTATCAAAACCAAAAACTGTTGCCGTAGACCTAGAATCAGGTGTACGTTTACATGACAAATATGTACTAAAACGGAAAAAGCTTTTCCTTTGCGTTTTTGAAACGTTTTCCAAACAGACGACAACTCTGTCAAAACGATCCCCCTTCACATTAATTCTAAAAATCGACTAAAAATGCTGTACATATGCCAGACCAGTAGTTGGCGATGTCACTTTTTAAAGAAACTCTACACACCTGCGCACATACACATGGCCGAGAGAGCTCAAAGCGCTGCAAATGAAAAAAAAAACACATGCAAATAGAAAAAACATCTTCATCAATTTGACAACACACCCGCTGCAAATTCTCACAACACAGCCAAATACAGAAACCCGCTGCAAATTCTCACAACACAGCCAAATACAGAAACCCGCTGCAAATTCTCACAACACAGCCAAATACAGAAACCCGCTGCAAATTCTCACAACACAAATAAATACAGAAACACACAGCAAATTCTCACAACACAAACAAAAACACGCTGCAAATTCTCACAACACAAACAAAAACACGCTGCAAATTCTCACAACACAAACAAAAACACGCTGCAAATTCTCACAACACAAACAAATACAGAAACGGCGCTGTGCAAATTTCACCACGTCCAATACGGGAAACCCGCCTGCAAATTTCTCACAAACACGCCAAATACGAAACACGGTCACTTCTCACAACCCAGCCAATACAGAAACACGGTGAAATACAGCAACCCCTGCCATTCGTCACAACACAGCCAAATCCGTCCACCCTCTGTCAAATTCTCACAACGCCCAATACCAGAAACGCTTTGCAAATTTGCACAACACCGCCCATACAGAAATGCACTGCAATTTCTCACAACACAGCCAAATACAGAAACCCGCTGCAAATTCTCACAACACAGCCAAATACAGAAACACGGTGCAAATACAGAAACCCGCTGCAAATTCTCACAACACAACCAAAAACAGAAACACACTGCAATTGCCACAACACATGCAATACAGAACACGGTGCAATCAGAAACCCGCGCAAATTCCACAACACAGCCAAATCGAAACCGCTGCAATTCTCACAAACAGCCAATCAGAACACATCCAAATACAAAAACCCGCTGCAATTCTCACACACAGCAAATACAGAACCAGGGTTGCAAATACAGACCACTGCAATTCTACCACCACGCCATCAGAAACACTCTGCAAATTCTCACAACACAGCCCAATACAGAAACACGGTGCAAAACAGAAACCCTGACAAATTCTCACACACAGCCAATACAGACAACACCCTGCAAATTCCACCCACAGCCAAATACAGAAACCGCCAAATACCAAACCCGGCTGCAAATTTCTCACAACACAGCCAATACAGAAACACGTGCAATACGAAACCCCACTGCAAATTCTCACAACACGCCAAAATACCGAAACCCGGCTGCATTCTCACAACACAGCCAATACAGAACCGCTGCAAATCTCACACCACAGCCACTCAGAACCCCTGCAAATTCTCACAACACAGCCAAATACAGACACCCGCTGCAAATCTCAACAACACAACCAACTCGAGACCTCTTAGCAAATACTTTCTAAACACACTGGAAATACAGAAATGTGCTGCAAATTCTCACAACACAAACAAATACAGAAACGCGCTGCAAATTCTCACAACACAAACAAAGAAACACGCTGCAAATATGCACAGACCACATCAGAAATGTTTAAGGGAAGCGCATTTCTTTGTTTGTGTTGTGAAAATTTGCAGTGCGTTTCTTTATTTGCAGCACGTTTCTGTATTTGTGTTGTGAGAATTTGCAGTGAGTTTGTTGTCAAATTGATGATGTTTTCTTAATTTGCAGGTGTTTTTTTTCTATTTGCATGTGTTTTTTCATTTGCAGCGCGTTGAGCTCTCTCGGCCACCGTACATACAGGACTGAAAACGTAATACGCATATTCATGATGTCACCATTTTCACAAATTCATTTTCACTGGGATGATATTGGTATCATTTTCAAAAACTTTCAAAAAGTTAGTGTTTTCAGGCTCCTAAAACGCCATTGTCATGTCGGCCAAAATGCATAAAAAGTTTTCTGTTTTTAGTTGAAAACTGTCATGAAAATAGCCTCTTAAATACATAGATAGTGTTCATACTTATTTTTTTTAAACACGTAGGCTATTTCTTCCTCAAAAGTAGTAAATGAATGGTTCATTATTGGAATCCATTTATTATTGGTCAATGAGGAATTTTTTTCTTCAGGGAGGATGATTCATATTCATCAACTTTAATTAGTTACTAATAAAAGTTTGCAGCTGATTTGTTATATATTTGCTTATATTTATGCTCACTTGACCCCCCTGATAATGTTATCTCTCTGATCACCAACACAAGAACAGTCAATATACCAAATCTACAAAACAAATCACGGAGTGTCATTATCGGAGTACGCCCATTATAATCATTTATACGTGAATGGAGAGCAGTGGTGGACAGTAACGGAGTAGCTTACTTCGTTACTGTACTTACATTTTTCAAGTATCTGTACTTTACTGGAGTCGTTTTATTTTGAGTAACTTTTACTTTTACTTCACTACATTCCAAAGCATAAGATCGTACTTTTTACTTCACTACATTTCATAAAACATATCGTTACTCCTTATAATATATCACGTGCTCCGAGACGCAGAAGCTGTGTCTGATTCAAGAACGAACTGATTCTTTTCAATGAACCCGTTAAATCGGTTCGCAAATCACACCAAACGATTCATTGACGAATTAGAATGAACCGATTGCAGCTGTTCTCGAGTCGACAACTCACTGATTCAAATGAACCGTTTAGTGCGAGTCTCCAGTGAACTGAATTCACAAGTAAGAACCGGGAGATCTTGTGAGCGCGCGCGCGTCTGATGGTGCTAAAAGTAAGTTACTAATGTCGAATTTTAGTTTTAATTATTGTAACTGAAAATCATATTTAGGTCAAAACTGTCAGTTGTTTGTGAACTAAATCTGCTGTAAAGGGTGATCTGTTTAAGCCCACTGAAATGATTGAATGCAGACACATCAACATCTGTGTCTCTATTTTAGGTTAAAAAAAACCCAGAAACATTAAAATAACACAGACTAAATAAAATAATTAATGCGCGTTCAAATTCCCCGCTGCCGTAACGTTAACAGTTTTATTAAAATGCTACGCATTTAGCCCTATGTGACGTCTGTTTTTATATTGTTTATCAACAGTATACATTTTATATTGTTTGGATTAACTAGCCGAGTAGACAGATATGAATGTTTATTCATAACCATACTGAAAATAAGTAAATATTGTTAGCTGATGCTAACTGTCTAGCTAACAAGCTTGCTGGTGCTAAGTTGAGGTAATTTTTAGATATAAAGTCCAAATATTTTTATTCAACCACCTAGATAGATTACATCTGAGGGAAAAAGAAAGGATGTGATGTTCAGAACATGGTAACTACAGTAATTATCAAAGTGGGAAGTGATGCCCTCTGTGGGCATTTGTCCAGGGGTGTTTTTACACCACAGACAGGTTTGAGAAGAAAAAAATCATTATGAAAATATAATTATATTTTCCTTAAAATGTTCTTCCTAACTTCAGGCCTTATTCTCATGTCATATATAACTGTGATGTTCTACAAAACAACAAGCTTTAAAACACTTTTTTCTTACTGGTGAAAATCACTCTCGTCAACGAAGTCCATATCAACAACAAAAATATATCTTGACTCCATATAGTGGTTATTTTGGGAAAATCCCAGGTATTTTGAGCAGTAGGATTATAAAAAATATGTGCTAATATAAATTTAAATTAAGTAGCCTTTATAAAATTTATAGTACTTTTGTACTTTCACTCGAGTAAAATTGAAAAAGGAGTACTTTTACTTTTACTGGAGTAATATTTTATTATACGTATCTGTACTTTTACTCAAGTACTTGATTTGTGTACTTCGTCCACCACTGATGGAGAGCCCCATTCCATCCAACACCTGACTCTTCTATGGCGAAGAAGTCCATCTCCCACTCCTTCATTATGGCAAATGCAGCCTATGTCCCTCTCATTCATTGTAACCTTGAGGCAATTCAATATAATTTGGATTTCATCAATATTTTACTTTGGAAGTTTTTCTTAAGCAAGCAGGCTTCATGCAGTAAAGTCTTCAAGCTGATTGGCTTGAACAATTTACCTTTCAAAAAATGATTGGTCCATGATATATCCTGATTGGATATATATGCGAAAGCAGGAGAATTTAGGCCTCCGTTATGCCTTTTCGGCCATTTTTGTCGAGGAAACCAGCATGATGCCAACTTCTATGTTGGCCTTCAAAAGTACGTCATCACTGGCACTGCAGTGTGCTATTAACCTTAAAGGTTGGCCTAATCCTACAAATTGATGTTATGAGACAACTTTATTACTTGCAAATGTAACATTTTAAGCAAATTTAATACAATTTTTAATTTATTAATTTTTATATTGTGGCAAAAATAAGCAAGGCCATGCTTAAGTGCAGTATAGTCAGGGTGCATATTTTGCACATTCATTGCACATTTCAAGTTATGAAATAAATGGGTAGATGAGAAACGCATGTTTCACACCTAGTGCGACATCACCTCCTGCACTGTGTGAAGATCAGATCAAAGTCTGCCTCCCACCACAGCTCACAGTGTTATATGCTTTCTCACAGAACCTCCCTTCGTTTAACATGACATATCCGTCTGCACTACCACTAAATAAAGCATTTACTTTATTGTTATTGTTCACTTGGTCCTTACAATGCATGCATAGCATAGAAACACGCTAGTGTGATTCCCGCCATTTTCACCAAGACGATGAACAAGCGGGAAGCACCTTTATCCCCCAGCCTGCTTTTTCTGCTTTCCTCCGACAGAGCCAGCATAAGTTATCCTATGAATAATGCTTTATAATTCAAATGCTCAAGGGCCTTTTTTTAAACCAAAAATTTTATCTAGAAGGATAATGACAGAGGGTACAAATCGAAAGAGTGTCGTCTAAATCGTTGCCGTGATGCAAGACTTGGTTTCTTTCCCACTGACACAGCTTTGTGTTGTTTATATCACATTCAGACAATAATACAATTCTAAAATCAATGTGAATGACAATCTAGTAAAAAAAAAAATTATAATAATAATTTTTAAAGGGGTCATGAACTGCCTTTTTTATTATTTTGTACTGTTCTTTGAGGTCCACTTATAATGTTATTAAGATTTTTACATAAAAAACATCATGATTTAGAAGTAATAGGCTATTTTCTGTCCTGTATTGACCCCCCTCATCAGAATGCTCTGTTTGAATAGGCGTGGTGGATTGTAGACTCGGAAATAAATGCCCACTGCTATGACTGGCTAACAGTTTTGCATGTGTGACAGCCTACAGCTTTTTTTTTTTTTTTTTTTTCCCCCAAAAAAAAAAAAAACCCCCCGATGGCCGCTGCTGTGATTTGATTAAAACCGCATAAATACTCAGTACATATCAAATGATCTGTAATAACAGACAAAGCAATAGTGATCACTTAATTAAAACAGTTACTCACACTTGTGTTGTGCGACATTACTGTCGGATCCAATATATTCGTCAATACTGACGCGGTCTGGATCTTCATTAAAAATAAAGTTCATCCAGTCTTTCCTAAAGTTGGGATCAGAAGGAACGCAATGCAAAGACTGTGTTTTCCCACAACTTGGCACTGCACAGCATCGTGTTGTTTTCGGAGCATCTTTATCGTTTGGTTTATGCACAGACCTGCATTTGCCTCTCTCGTTATTTACACTACAAGCACGAATCGGTGGGCGGGGCTAAAAAGGCAGTGATGTAGAAAGAGGAATTGATCTTCTGCGGGAAGGCGGGGTTTATTTTAGCAACCTATTATCATAAAGTGAAACATCCACAAACATGTATTTTGGCCGATTGGCTTCAGACAGACAGGTGCATCTCAATAAATTAGAATTGTCGTGGAAAGTTCATTTATTTCAGTAATTCAACTCAAATTGTGAAACTCGTGTATTAAATAAATTCAGTGCACACAGACTGAAGTAGTTGAAGTCTTTGGTTCTTTTAATTGTGATGATTTTGGCTCACATTTCACAAAAACCCACCAATTCACTATCTCAAACAATTAGAACATTTCATAAGACAATAAAAAAACATTTTTAGTGAATGTTGGCCTTCTGGAAAGTATGTTCACTTGGTACATGTACTCAATCCTTGGTTGGGCCTCCTTTTGCATGAAGTACTGCATCAGTGCAGGTGGCATGAGACAATCAGCCTGTGGCACTGCTCAGGTGTAATGGAAGCCCAGGTTGCTTTGATAGCGGCCTTCAGGTCATCTGCATTGTTGGGTCTGGTGTCTCTCATCTTCCTCTTGACAATACCCCATAGATTCTCTATGGGGTTCAGGTCAGGCGAGTTTGCAGGCCAATCAAGCACACCAACACCATGCTCATTTAACCAGCTTTTGGCAGTGTGGGCAGGTGCTAAATCCTGCTGGAAAATTAAATCAGCATTTCCATAAAGCTTGTCAGCAGAAGGAAGAATGAAGTGCTCTAAAATTTCCTGGTAAATGTCTGCGTTGACTGTGGACTTCAGAAAACACAGTGGACCAACAAAAGCAGATGACATGGCAGCCAAAATCATCACTGACTGTGGAAACTTCCCACTGGGATTCAAGCAATGGTTTCTGTGCCTCTCCACTCTTCCTCCAGACTCTGGGACCTTGATTTCCAAATGAAATGCAAAATTTACTTTCATCTGAAAAGAGGACTTTGGTCCACTGTGTTTTCTGAAGTCCACAGTCAACGCAGCCATCTACCAGGAAATTTTAGAGCACTTCATGCTCCCTTCTGCTGACAAAGCTTTTTGAGGATGCTGATTTAATTTTCCAGCAGGACTTGGCACCTGCCCACACTGCCAAAAGCACCAAAAGCTGGTTCAATGACCATGGTTTTGATGTGCTTGATTGGCCTGCAAACTCGCATGACCTGAACCCATAGGGAATCTATGGGGTATTGTCAAGAGGAAGATGAGAGACACCAGACCCAACAATGCAGATGACCTGAAGGCCGCTATCAAAGCAACCTGGGCTTCCATACCACCTCAGCAGTGCCACAGGCTGATTGTCTCCATGCCACGCCGCACTGATGCAGTAATTCATGCAAAAGTCTAATTATGTTAGAGGGTCCAGCGCCATGAAGGTTAGTTCACATAGCTGTGTCATTTGCTGATTGAGCTGGAATGCAGTGAGATCGCTCAGCTTTAAGGGTGACAGAGATGCACAAGGATTCTGTTCCTTTAGCAATAAAGCTAATGGCTGAAATAAAGAATTTTAGAAGAAACAGACAGCAGAGAAATTCAGTGTATTATGGACAAACATCGATTTCACTACATGCACACTTTGACTTTTGGCAGATTTCCTTATTTTTGCCTTCACTAGATAAAGTGTAAATATTTTATTTAAGTTGTAAATAAAACAAAGATTATTGGAGTATGTTTTACAAGAAAACACTATTTCAGTGTTTATGCTTCAAAAATTCATGTTTAATTCAACATGTTACATTCCATTTCTTTGTAATTATTTGTTAAAATTTACTAGCGGTTTTTGAGAAAAAATGGTTTCAAAATAAATCCTAAACCATTGTTTTCCAGTGTTGTTTGTATGTTGTATATTTTATTTTCTGGGTACCTTATATACATTGTTATGTTGATTACACCCAACCAGGGTTCAAAATGAACAGCTAAAAGATTTGTTGCATCATCAATAATAATAATAATAGTATAGTAGTAGTAGTAATAATAATAATAGTAATAATAACTTTACCTCTGTTAATAATTATTTATTTATTAACATTACACAAATACACTCTTATTGATACATGCTGCTGTGTGGTTCTGAAGTATTAGGCTGTTTTTTTTTATGTAAGCTAAGCCAAACAGTACAAGTTATTTGTCACTCGCAGCTACGGAATTTCACGAATCCGGTCCATGAACTTCCATTTTTCATTGACTCTCGCACTACACACTTTTGCACATCACCCCGGACTACATTTCCATCATGCATTGCACTGATTGCACTAAGCACGAATTGCACACACCTGTTTACAATGATTGCACCCAGCTGTTTCATATCAATCCCTCACTATTTAACACTCACTCTGAACCCTTCCCTCTGCCGAGTATTGTTCAGCATTTATCACTCCCCTAGCGATAGCAACTCTACAGAGCCCTAGGTCGTTTTTCCCAGCACTAGCCTTAGCCTTAGCCTTAGCCCTACTCATTAGCCTTAGCCTTAGCCTAGTCATTTGCTTAGCCCTAGTCTTTTGCTTAGCCTACCCCTTGTAATTTGCCTTAGCCTTAGGGCCGTAGCCGTAGCCTTATCGGTTTCTGATACTTAGCCTGGTCCGGGATCACCCCTTTTTATGACCTTTTGATTCTGTCGCCGAGCGTGACATGCGCTAGCCCTAGGGAATTCTGGTGTGTGCCCAACATAACCTGTCTGCCTATATCTGGCCCCATGTGTTTTGAACACGTCTCTGTATTCTCCACATAAAGTGTGCACATGGATCCGCACGTCTCACGTCAGTCAGCCCCGTAAACAGAATACTCGGCCACACAAGGATCCAGCAGCTTTCTCAATGGACTCTGGCCTGGTATGGACCCAGTCACAGAGCTACTACATCTTCGGCAAGGAGGCATTTATATTGAGGAGTATGTTCACCGGTTCTCTGTATTGTCTTATCAGGTTCCACTGTATGATGAAATTTAGTTTAAAGACTTGTTCCGTTTTGGACTCGATGAACCCACAAAATCTTGGATGCCAAAAAGTAACATTAACTGTAGCTTAGAAGACTTTATAGACTATGCCTTGCTGACTGCTGGTTCAGCATTCACGGTGGGTGTCGCAGAGGAAGGAAGCGACACCATGGCTGTGACTGAAGTGATGGCTGTATCAAAGCATGCTCTCAAGATGGCGGCGACAGAGGAGCCTGGTCACAAAATGGCGGACACAACAGCGCTCCGTCAAGTCACAGCTGATCTACACGAGTCAGGTCAAGTTACAGTTCATTTCCATGAGTCTAGTCAAGTCACAGCTGAAAGTCATGAGTCTAGTCAAGTCACAGTTCCTTTGCACAAGTCTAGTCAAGTCACAGTTGATATTCATGAGTCTAGTCAAGTCACAGCTGATAGTTATGATTCTAGTCAAATCACAGTTGATCGTCATGGGGCAGATCAAGTCACAGTTTATGATCTGAGTTGTAGGTCAAGTGATAGGTTAGGAGTATAGTAAGTTACAAGTGATACTTCATGAGTCAAGTCAAGTTTACAATTAATTACATGAGCCAGGTCTAGTCCCAGTGTTCTTCCTGAGTTGTCAGTCCCGTCACACTGCTATTCACGAGTTAGTCAAGTCACAGTGATAGTCTGAGTGGCAAGTTAACGTAATCTATCATGGTCAAAACTCTAGTCACCGATGATCGTCCGTGTCAAGTCAAGTCACAGCTGAGCTTATGGTCCAGATACCAGGGCTCAGCTGTTGTCCAGAGCCTGTCACGTCCAGCTGTCGTCCAGGAGCCACGTCAGTCACCGCTGATCTTCCGTGAGTCAATTCAAGTCTCAGCTGATCTGCCAGAGCTTCATCATGTCTCAGCTGTTCATCCAGAACCTCGTCACGTCTCAGCTATTCATCCAGAATCACGACGCATCACAGCTGATCATCCAGAGTCACGTCACATCACAGCTGATAATCCAGAGTCATGTCACGTCCTGTCTGTTGCACCCAGATAGTCAGGGTCAGCCCTTCGGTATCCCAGTCTGGTGTCCAGTGGGAGGGATGCACCGCTGGTGTCTGCACACACAGCTGGTATCCCCAAACCCACTCACATTAACCCTTCTGTTCATGAACTCATTCCCCTGTCTGCAGCACTTCCAATATGGGGGGTTGCTTTATGGTGTATCTGGCCCGCGTACACCACCGCCGATTTGCTAGAGGCAGCACCACCGGCTACAACATCTCCAGAGGTGACGGCTTACGCTGCAGAACCTCCCGAGATAGCGGTGTCAACTGCCGTGCTCCCAGAGGCCACGGTGTCCACTGAAGTCTTTTCAGAGGTGGCGGCGCAGGCTGCAGATCCTCCCGAGATGGCGACACTTGCCTCTGTTCCTTGCGTGGTGGTGGCGTCCAGCAACAAACTTCCTGCCTGTTCTGTTCCGGCCAAGGAGGCAGCCTATGAACTCTCAGCCTGTCCTGTTCCGGCCAAGGAAGCAGTCTATGAACTCTCTGCTCGTCCTGCTCCGGCCAAGGAGGACGTCTATGAACTCTCTGCCTGTCCTGCTCCGGCCAAGGAGGCCACCTATGAACTCCCTGCCTGCTCTGTTCCGGCCAAGGAGGCCACCTATAAACTCTCTGCCTGTTCTGTTCCGGCCAAAGAGGCCGCCCATGAACTCTCTGCCTGTCCTGTCACGGCCAAGGAGGCCGTCTATGAACTCTCTGCCTGTCCTGTTCCGGCCAAGGAGGCCGGCTATGAACTTCCTGCCTGTCCTGTTCCGGCCAAGGAGGCCGTCTATGAACTCTCTGCTTGTCCTGTCACGGCCAAGGAGGCCGCCTATGAACTCTATGCTTGTCCTGTTCCGGCCAAGGAGGCCGCTTATGAACTCTCTGTCTGTCCTGTCATGGCTAGGAGGCTGTTTGCGAGCTCCCTGCTCGTCCTGTCCTGTCCTGGCTATGGAGGCCGTGTGTGAATTCTTTGTGTGCTTTGTGTCTGCCAGGGAGGTTGCCCCTGAATGCTCTGTCTTGTCTATCAACCCCAATGTTCTGTCTGTGTTGTCTGTCTCTGTTCTCTCGTTGTTACAGTCTCCGCCATGGTCTCCTGATCGGTGTGGTTCACCAAGAGGGTTTCCTGTTCCTTCTGCTCCAGTGGGGGTCTCAGCTCCGCCGTGGGGGTCTCTGTCTGGCTCCGGTGGTCCCTCTGCTCCGCCGTGGTGGTCCTCAGCTCCACCGTGGTGGTCCTCTGCCCCGCCGTGGTCTACTGTCTGGTTCTGGTGGTTTTCTGCTCCACCGTGGTGGTCTATTGTTGGCTTTGGTGGTACTCTGTCCGCCGTGGTGGTCTTGCTGTCGGGCTCGGGTGGTATTCTGCTCGCTCGTGGTGGTCTAAGTCTGGTTCTGGGTCCTCTGCCGTGGTGGTGTACTGTCTGGTTCTGGTGGTCCTCTGCTCCGCCGTGGTGGTTCTCTGCCCCACCGTGGTGGTCTACTGTCTGGCTCCGGTGGTCTTCTGCTCCGCCGTGGGGATCTTCGGTCCCGTCTGCTCTGCTGTGGTGGTCCTCAGCTCCGACGGCTCTGCCTCAGTCCCTGGTCTTTCCTATCCTTGGACCTGGCCCTCCATCCCCTCCCCCTGTTCCGCCTCCACTCCACCCCCCTCCGGAATCGTAAAGGGTTTTGATCGTCTGGAAGCCGCTCCTTGGGGGGGGGGTCTGTCACGAATCCGGTCCATGAACTTCCATTTTTCATTGACTCTCGCACTACACACTTTTGCACATCACCCCGGACTACATTTCCCATCATGCATTGCACTGATTGCACTCAGCACGAATTGCACACACCTGTTTACACTGATTGCACCCAGCTGTTTCATATCACTCCCTAACTATATAACACTCAATCGTCTCCCTTCCTCGGCCGAGTATGGTTCCGCATTACACTCCCCTAGCATAGCGACGTACGAGCCTCGTTTGTGGCCTTAGCTTAGCCTTAGCTTAGCCTTAGCCATTTGCCTTAGCAATTTGACTTATCTTAGACCTAGTCATTTGAATTAGCCTAGTCTTTTGCCTTGCTTAGCCATTGTCATTTGCCTTAGCCTTAGACTTAGCATTAGAATTATCGGTTTCTGATCTTCGTCTGGTTTCCTGGATTTCTCCTTTAGTCTTCCCCCTTTTTTTGATTCTGTCTGCCGATCGTCGACCTGTTCTAGCCCTAGGACTATTCTTGTGTTTGCCCACCATATACCTGTTTGCCACCGTTCGACCCTGCCTGTGTTTCTGACCCCTCTGCTTTAAATAAAGCTTGCACATGGATCCGCACGCCTCACGTCTCGTCAGACCGTACGATATAAAGGCAGTCTCTGTGTAAAATGCCACCTCAAAAAAAAAAGAATATCCAATGTGATTGTGTTTCTGACAGTATGGCACTCTCGTATTGTGGTTTTAATACTCCTTTCTCCCTTGTTCTTGAGAATACAATCATAATTCTGCTCTTCATTTGAGGAATAGCAGCTCTCTTTGCAGATATTTGTCACATTTCCCATTATATCAGCATTTCATTACCGTTCATTAAAATTCTCCCTTCAACCCTTTCTTATGGGATTGCAAACTAAATGCATTTTAATTTGCTATGGCAGACCCAAATGCCTTTGAATGTCAAAGATTCGGCTTCAGCATGCATACTAAGTTGTGTCTAACAGTAATTACAGTCGGCTAACACAACGGCGAGTCCTAGTGCAAGACAGTCACAGTGCACAAAACATCCAATCTGGATGGCAAGGACAACAAGAATTTCCATGCTGTCAGAACAGGTGGCAGCAGCACCTGCTTCCAAACTTTTTAGTAATTTGTCACATTTAGCAGCTGCGTAGAAATAAGTTCTAATGTATCCAAAGAAGGCAGGTTGTACTATAAGGGAGAAATAATAACGCATGAACAAGAGACAAGCCCATGCAGCAGCCATGAGCATACAATGAGTAGAGTATGACAACTTCTCCATTAGACCTTTCCTATGATCTTGGGCATTGTTCCACAGCATCTAAAGCCATTAGACAAGAAAAGAAAACCTTACAAACATTAAGCTGACAGAATCTGAATGTAAGTGAATGAATAAAAGATTAATATCCACATGAACGGATAGACACAGAGGGCAAAGCCAGCAGCCCCTCTCATCATAAAGTCTGTGTTGGAGAGGCAGCCCTGGCTGACTCTCTTATCTTATTGAGAGTCTCATTAGCATAAAAATTACTTCAGGCAGAGGCAGAGAAGAAGCAGGACCCAGCACAGGTAACTCTCAACTCTCTCTTTCCATTAGTATGGCTAAAACAGAAGATGTGAGGCGATGAAAAGTTGAGTAAAAAGACAAAATGAAGACTGGCTGAGGGCAACGAGAGGGAGCGGAGGGAAGGGGAAAAGGAACAGAAAAGTGCAATACAATGTAATTTGGATAACCAAGTGATTCCTACTCTCTTTTGATGTTTTTTTCAGGGCTGCATAAAGACTGCAGCCAGCGACTAGTTCTATAAGAGTAGTTCTAAGGGAAAAGTTCTGCAGAAAGACAAAAAGTAATTTCCCTGTAAATGCATTTTGTCCGGGACATGCTCAATCTTTCAATGACATGCACTGTAAAAAAAAATAAAAAATGATATCTTTAACGGTGAAAGACAAAAAAATTATAGCGTAAAAACCTGTTAATTGGTTAACAGTAAGTTCCCTTACTATATTCAGTGAGAAAGCATAATACATGAAATATAATATTTCATGTAATTTTACAGTAAAATACTGTATAAAATAATTTAGTTTTTGGAAGTGAAATACTTCACATTTGATGGTTGTTCACTGAAATGTAACATTCATGTTACATCTTATGTTGTAAATTAATGATTGTTGCATTATTTTAGTGTCAAGTGAGAGTTACCAGGATGGTGTTTTGCATTTGTGTGCATGACATGACACTGTGTGCACCTTCAATATTACTTGTGATGTACTTGTATCTAGCTTTGATTCATGATGGTTTTTGGTGGTTGTCCGTGTATTATAAATGTTCAAAAAGATTTTAGAACTTCAAACTATACAGTTTTTACTATAAATATAAGTCCTATTATTTATTTTTTTGGTAAAGTTCTGGCAACCATAGCAGACACTTTTTTTAACCATAAATTTCAGGTTGTTTTAGTCATTTTGTTCATGAGACAGATTTTCTGGAATCAGATAAAATTTTGTTCACATTTTTTATTTCATTGATTTTGCATGTCACAACATTTCATCAACAATTTTGCCCATTCTGTTAATGAGATCTAGAACAGCTTGTTTCAAAGATGAAAATATGTATTCTCACCAAATGCATTTTGTCCATGAAAGGTGCTTCTTAAAATGAAAAGTTCACAAAAAGTTCACAAAAAGATTTATAGTTGGCATTTAATTTCTATTATTTCCTACATTCCCTAGGCATCGAACCCATGACCGTGGCATTGCTAGCACCATGCTCTACTGTATGAAATGAAAAGTTCTAATCCGTTTTTGAAGTGCTGACTTTTCAATTGATGGAACGCAACTAGCTTTTGTTTTTCCATGAAATACTGCTTTTCTTGTCACATAATTCATTCAGCCAATAAAAGTAGTCATATTACACTTGGCACCCCGTACATCTGAGGCTGATTTTGGTGATCAGCACCTTTTTAACCTTGTGTTTATGAAGACTCCAAGCTATTACCAGACCAGTCCATATTCAGGTTGACAGAGGAACGGCTAGAGTGAAGCTCGGTTTAAAGCAAACGCTCTACAGTCACTTTGAAGATCTCCACGAGAACAGCAGTACCCATTCCAATTAGAGCCCCAAAATGGACTCTGTAATGAACATAAACAAACCATTTTAAAAAGTGGTGTATATTTGCTTTAACGTGATAATTAATAAGGAAAGACAAAAAACTGCTTTGTATTTATCTTGATAATTATTTTTAGAACCCTGGGGGAAGGTGCCAGTGTCAGAATCCTTCATTAATTCGGCGCTGTGGCTTGTAAAGTAGTGTTAGTCACTGCAGAGTGAACATGATAAATAAAGCCACAGGTAGCAGTGAGGTAAAGCCCTTTGGATGAGTCTGCGCTCGCTGAAAGCTCCGGAATGCAGCCTCTGCTCACCCACACAATCAAAGACCTTCAGAACCTCTTCAGTCTGCATGCCAGACATGTCGAGTAGTGAAAACAAGGGGGACCAGAGACAAATTTTGTCGCACAGCACTTCGCTGTGAAAACATTTTATGTAAGATGTTAAACAGCTTCAGTTGAGAAAGACTATAACCTTCATTAAGGTCAAAATAAAAAAAAAACAGAGCTAAATTTGCATTTACTTCCAGAAATGCAGCGTTTCCATACAGCTTTACGACAGCAGTCTGCCTTGGTTTTGGGTGGGCCCAACCGAGGCACTGAGCCCACAGCAGTTGTGGATGTTAACCATGGAGTCGGTCATCATTTGTGAAGGGCATTGACCCTGGACTAAACACACATGAACCAGTATTGCTCAAATTCATCCTTGTCAACTGCAATGGATGATGTTTCTGAACAGCCTCTGGTGCAGTGGAGCATCACAGGCCAGACCACAGGAGGACTGTACCACTGTTCATTATAACTGCAAAAGTGGGAGGGGGAAAAGCATTGTGTTAAGAGAGACAATACAGAGCACCGACATACCTATTTAATCTAGTATATATATACTGTATATAGTACTGTATATAGTCACAGTCTAGTGTATACTATATAAAACCTAAAGAGGCTTCAGGACCCAACCACAATAATTACGTATGCAGTAACAGATTATTTAGTCCAAAACATGTGTCCAGGCCTCATTCCTTAACCCTCAAAGAGCAAAACACTGACACTTCAAATGTTTTTAGGAAGTCACTGCTAATAAAAACTTATGTACAGTCACGGCCAAAAGTTTTGGCAGTGTCATAAATTTTGTGTTTTGCAAAGTTTGCTGCTTCAGTATTTGTAGATTTTTTCCCCACATGTTTCTATAGTACACAGAAAAACCAACGATAAGCATATCATAAGTTTTAAAAGGCTTTTATTGGCAAACAAATAAATGAGTCAATATTTACAGTGTTGAACCTTGTTCTTCATAACCTCTGCAATTCGATTCTGGGCCAAATCCTGCCTGATGGCGATCCGTTCTTGCCTTATTAGTTCTCGGAGTTGATCACAATGTGTGGGCTTCTGCTTGTCCACTCACCATTTGAGGACTGACCACAGGTTCTCTATGGGATTGAGATCCGGGGAGTTGCCTGGCCACGGATCCAAAATTTCCACCAGTCTTCTGCTGTCCAATCCTTGTACTTCCTGCTGAATTTTAGTCTGTCCTTGACGTTTTTCTTGGAGAGCAGTGGCTTCTTTGCTGCCCTTTTTGACACAGGCCGTTGTCCAAAAGTCTTGGCCTCACTGTGCGTGCAGATGCTCTCACACCAACCTGCTGCCATTCGTGAGCAAGCTCTGCACTGGTGGTGACAATTCCGTAGCTGACTCCTCAGAAGGAGACGTCCTGGCACTTGCCCTCTGGGACGTCCTGAAGACTTCACTGCAGTCGAACCTCTCTCCTTGATGATCCGGTAAATGGTTCTTTCAGGTGTAATATTCTTTGTAGCAATTTCCTTGCATGTGAAGCCATTTTGATGCAAAGCAATGATGGCTACACGTGTTTCTTTGGTAGTAACCATTGCTAACAAGAACACAATGATTGGAAGCGCTTCTTCCCTCCTTTTATAGCAATCAGTCTGCTCTTACAATCTAATTAGTATGATAGTAATTAACCTGACTAGTACTCATTCACAATTTCACATGTGCTGCTGATATGATTAGTCAATTAATGTCATTTTGTGTCAGGATCAAAAAACAGTGAATTGTTTTGTGAAAAGTTCATTTTTTGGCCAAAGTTTTTAGCAATTATGTAAAATGCATCTGATCACTCTACACAATAATCTAGAAACAATGTGAATGAACACCACAACAGCTTAAGTTGCAAAACACAAAAACACCAAAATTTATGCACTGCTCCCCCCCAAAAACTTTTGGCCATGACTGTATGTATTTTTTTAATTTAGGATTTGAAAAAGTGTGCTAGCAAGCTGAAGGGTTCCGTAGATTCCAATCTTGCCACTGGGCCTTGAAGACAGTTGGAATTGTTATCTATGATTTATTAAATGGCATCTGCTGTGTGAAAAACATTCAAGACCCATGATATCACAATTTTCTGTCATTATCATTATCGCATTCATATTGAACCATGAACTTCAAAGAAAGAAAGAAAGAAAGTTTGCAACTTGCTATTGAGCTGCAAGTGATATAAAGCTACATTTTTATATATTTAAAATTTGGAAACACCATCTACTCCACTATCCCACAACATTACAAGCCTGCAGCTTCAGTCAAGAGGTCAATCTGTGAAGTTAGATCTTAGTCTTTAGTCAGGGTTAGAACCACTTAATTTAACCGGATGAAACTGAGACTGTGATGGATAGACTTACAGTCTTTACAATGGCACACACTGTATAAAGGCATTAGATCACAATGTTCACCAACTTCAATCAGTATGTTGTAAAACTACATTACATTGAACACACTGCACTTCTGTCTCGCACTGCCTTATTTTTATTCCTTTCAAAAATTCAATATGGCTCTACCCTGACTAAAGTCTTTTGGACAAATGTTTTTCCACTATGCAAATTTGCAGGCCAACGCTCTCTAAACTAAACTATAACTTTGATTCACATTTGATTGTACAAAAATCTTTGTAGTGCTGGATGAATCAACAGTATTTATATATATATATATAATATCAAGGGTTGCAATATTCTGAAAAGAACAAGGAACAGTGATGGTTAGTGACAGGCTCAGACAGAGGGAGGAGAGTTCACACAGGGATGAAAGGACACTTACATAATCAGAGGCTGGATCATGATCAGGCAGCGCTCACTCTATCTCACAGCCTCTTCAGCACAAGCTGCTGTCGGAGAACAACTACATAAACATGAAGAACGCCAATTAAATGTGCCGGAAAGTTTAGCACTCCTCAGAGAGGGGGAAAAAAGAGAGACAAAGCCAAGCTTCTGCTGGTGCATTCCTTCTGAATAACTTATCTATTCATTCTGTACTCTGGGAAATATTTATAGAATAAAAAGTTTCCTATGAAGTTTTCTATATTTGATGAGTGCTTTTATAATTCAAAAGCTTAGATCTATACCACGCGGTATGAAGTTACCACGATGACACACATGGGTGGGGGTTTTTTTTTTTTTTTTTTTTTATGCGAAGGCAAGTAATTACTATTCTCTCGCCGTATCATTTTTGGATTTATGAACTAGACCCCTATAAAAACACCAGTAATTATCAGTTCCAGGGCTCCCCGTAATTAGCATCCCAGATGTTTCATCACTGATCACAATAGCGGAAAGGATAATTTCTCTCCTTCTATACCTTGCACAATTCCCTTGTGCTTTAAGGGGAGGCACAGCACAGTGTGCTTGATTGAGACTGTCGAAGCGGCTGAAGTCACTCTGGGTTAAATCTTCTCAGTGGGTCCGTGATGATGCCATATTATTGAGTTTGCTGGAGGAGAGGGCAGTGGAGGGGCAAGAGCCACTGAAATGGAACAGAACATCCACGAACAGCATCTCTCCACAAAATACCACTAATATAAGAGCACATCAGCAGGAGAGGAGAACACTTTCATCCATCTGCACCTATAATGATGCTCAGAGAAGCATAGAGATAAAACCTCCATTCTTACTCAAAAGAATGTCGCTATTGCTAAGCTATAAACTACTATTTTGAAAACAATTAGCTAAGATAATCTATAAATGTTACGCTATACAGAAGATAGCTAGTTACATACAAGCTACATGGAAAAGTACCATGCAGTTACTGTTATAACTGTAATTAATAATATTAATGTGTGATATATTAAATATAGTAAGATGTGTTCATGCAAAATCTTTAAATAAGATTAAAAACATTGTCTGTTTGTTGAAAATATGTGATATTACCTCATACATGTCAAAACGCTTTTACAGGAGTATTTAAGAGAGTACTGTATACAAAAGCTTGTGACTTTGATTATTAAAACCAGTTAGACCAGGGGTGTCAAACTCAATTCCTGGAGGGCCAGAGCCCTGCAGAGTTTTGTTCCAACCCAGCTCCAACACACATACCATGTAGTTTTCAAATAAGCCTGAAGACTTGATTGGTTGGCCCTTCAGGAATTGAGTTTGACACCCCTGAGTTAGACAGATCACTGAAAAGAATGACTCAAGTCTTTGTTAAGACATTGCTTGTTCTGATTCTAAACAGCAGACAGATCGGCACTGCAGGAAGAGGAAGCAGTTTGTTCGGACATTCCAAGTGAAAGTGAAAAACTGAATCCCTTCAGGAAAAACCCTCCTCTGTGAGATCGTTAATGAAGGATTAATGCAATTAAACTTCTAGGAAGTAATTTGAATCACGTGATCCTGTTGGTGCATCCTGGCTATTCATTTGAACACTGAGGTAATTTATTCAACAATTCACCTGAGAATTGAACCAAATTAAACCGAACGTGAAATATCCCTTAATTATTTAGACATTTTTATGTTTATTGGTTTTTACCAATCGGCAAACGTAGAAATAGTCTATTTGACACAAAACCTATTTTCAACAACATCTTTTCATCATTTAAGAGTTGGAAGTTACCAATATAGCAGTGATGTACAGTGTGGCCAAATCCACAGAATTGGGCTACTTTTACACTGATGCCACTATTTGAAGCGACACCCTCTCCCTGGATCACAATTTTGGAGCAATTTTGATAGCAAATTACGGCATAATTACGGATTATAATGATTTATACTGTCTTTTTACGCATTGCGTTGCATTGCGCCATGTAAACATAAAACCATGTCTGCATTTGTGATCGGAGAAATGACAAACAACAAGTGCTACTCTACACTGCCCAAAAAACTTGCGTTTGAATCATCAGTGGCAAATTCTTTAAATATAAAAAATGTACTTACAGTCTGTGAGTCAGAACAGCCGGCACTGTAGTCTACTCTACCAGGATCAGGAAACAGTCCTCCATAAAATGCACTGGACACATCTGAATATTTGGGTTGAACTGTTCTGAACAGTGTTGTAAATACAACTTAAAAACCACTGATTTCTAGTCGTGTCCTCTTTGGAAGGCCAAACAAAGTAGTTTTCTTTCACAACGAACGCGCCTTGAGTGAGCAGCAGGCCTAGAGTGAGCGGAGGCCGGCTTGAGTAAGCAGAGGCGGGTGGGCTTGAGAATGGCGCGACCGGCGGATTCGACGAAGGCGCGTCCGGTGGGCTTGCGGCAACCACATGTGACGACCCCGGGCTGGACTCGGCTTCGTCCATTGTGAAAGCTGATCCGGCGGTCCACAGTGCGAGGTTGATGTATTTCCTCAGCGACCAGCACGGATCAACTCTAGGCCTGATGAAGAGGATATCGTCCTCTTTTGGAAGGCCGAATAAAGTAGTTTCACTTTCACAATGAAAACACACAGCGTCTTCACGACATGGAGGCAGCAACAATACTACAGCGAAAATAAGTTACGCCTTCTTTCTTTGCGTGAAACATTTGGGCGTTGTTATGCAAATCTTCCCACGTCGTGACGTAGATATGTGTGGGCGTGTTAGAACGAGCCGTTTTTGGTAGGCATGGTTGACTGTTAACTTTTATAAAGAATATCTCTTTGGATTTGAGACTTTAGTCTTTGCAAATTTACAGATCTTCTTTATGCACCAAGAGCTTGTAAACACTCCAAAGAGAAAGGAAAAAAATTAAATCGCATCATATGAACCCTTTAACGCACACTAAATCCACCACATCTCGAAACAGCTCTGGCAGAGTCACGGAAATCTTTTTAAGTTAAATATTAATATAATAATTAGATATTACATATAATTTGGTAGTAAAACAAAGAGTTTAACTGGTGCAAATGAGTAGTGGTGATAATTATTTATTATTATTTAAACATTTGCAACTGCATTTTATTACTTAATTAGTAACAAAATTTAATTGTTATGTTATAATCTGTTATAGAGACTACTGAACAGACATTTAGAAGTTGATTTTAAAATGCAAAGTATTGAAAATAAAAATAAAGCTTTGTAAACACTTGCATATTTACAATACTATAAGTGTGTCCCATCAGATAATGAAAATTTGTACACACACTTGTGGTCTTCATCCACACTTGAAAACTTGGACCAAATACAGGAAACTATGTATATAAATAAATCTCAAGTGGTTAAGGGCAAAGACGCAGTTGCGGATATTTGGACAAGGGGAAACCTTACTACAATCACATGTGTCATTCAACGTGAGAAAACTTAAAAAAAAATTATAGTACAGTTGTAACAGTACTGTAATACCAAGAAGGCCAGATTGTTGATGTTTGCCTGCATTATCGCTCTGTTTGCACAGCCGTAGTGAACGCATGATTACGGATCCTGTCTGGCGAACAGGGTGCGCAGAGGTAGGCAAATACATAGTTGAAAGGTAGGTAGGAAAGCCTATTTGGGCGACCATTTTGAGTGGACGAGCATTCTGGTCGTCCAGAGCAGATATAATACCATAAAGAAATTTAGACCACTTAACCAATAATTTGATATTGGGATGTGATGAGACTTTCAACCAGCATTACAAAAAAATTTTCTGAAGACAATCAACTATTGCACCTTCAATCAGCTAATATGTTACAACAATCCTCAACATTATTGATCTATTTTTGGAACACAGAAAAAAATGCAGTTTTATAAGAGAAGTATATATAATGTAATGTAATGTAATAATATAATATAATAAATTATATAAATATATAAAAATTCATTTAGAGAATACTGCACCCACATCTTTACTGCTGTAATATTTAAAAATTTTATGTTTAACCCTACGCACTACTTAATCAATATAGTTTCACTAAGAAGCTACAATACATGCTACCACCTCACTATTGAGAAATACAGTTCAATTAATAGCATTGCTACTTTTAGCAACGCTGCTGCCTATTCACTGTCTCCTGTACAGTGTGGTGTAAATATAAAAAGGTAAATGAACATGCTGTTCCTGGTTTCCATTTTTCATCTACGTGTACTATGTTCATGTGCTCACAGCGAGTGAAGCCCTCCCCTTCCACACCACGTCTGTGACTGTACACAGGACGTGTGGAAGATCCCTGGAGCCTCTATAATAACTCTTCCGGGTTCATTAGCTCCAAGCAGGCCCACATGCTTGTTTTCATTAAAACAGGAGATTGCTTTTTAAATTGTTTTACCTCTATAAGACAGGACAGCCGGACCACTAATCACAATTAAAGAAAAGAAAAAAAACGCACGACTCTCCCTCTCTCTCCGTGTCTCTGTAAGCAAGTATTTTTTCTAGTTGCTTTAATTGTGTACTACATTTCTATATTAAATCTACTGCGACTGAATGTTGTTTGACCTATGTATGTCCACACTCCACCCCTCCAACTTGACTCCAACCAAGCACCCATGACATTATTACAACTACCCCCTTCCAGTTATTGCTGTTGCGAATTGTTTCGACTTTTCTTCTCTTCTTCAGAATGAGAGTGTTCTCTGTGGAGGAGAATATCGCTGCGCTTTGATGTTTGCCATGTGCGAGAGAGCAAATTGTTTTGCAGTTAATTAGGGATCTTCTTTAAAAGCGAGAACAAACAGCACAAGGAGAGAACACTAATTGAGGAGGAACAAAACAAATTCAAATCAATAGCGGCTTTTCTCCATTTGTTTGCTTGCTGCACGGGGAGTTGCTGGGAGAATTGAGGGGCATTTATGGGGTGGGGGAAGTGGGAGGGAAGCCACCGCTGGGATATAATGCACGCTAAAACACACCATGCACCCAACACCGCTTTAATTACATCCCTTACAAAAAACGGGAGAAGGGGCGCGTCTGCTGGTCTGTAAATCTCGCTGCAGGGGCCTGGTAGGGTGTCATTAGAGGATGGATAGGGGGTCGTTGCACAAGGCCCACACACCATGCGCTGTGATGCTGAAAAGAAATGTTGCCTGGATAGTATAGTTGTGCGGTTACATTATGTACAACAACAGAGATTGGTATTATATCGTTTTTAAGAATTGAACACACATGAACTTGAGCAAAGTAGTGGGAAACTGAGAACTTTCTTTAATGGTGAAGTTTGTTACTCTTATCTTATTGTTCATTGGCTACTATAAATATACCATTCATGTGTTTATCTCCCTGAGAAGTGTAAACATTGAGGCTCCCAGGCACCATCATACACATTTAGAGTGGTCCGCTCAGATCTGTCAATCTCATTCCAGCTCAATCAGTAGCGAGAGTTTGCGGCATGGCTATGGTAGCAGGCTGAGCCAGAGGGTGTTTAGGCTGACGTGCTACATGGAAAAATGAATTTTTGGTTTGGTTACAGAAGTGCAAGCCAAAATTCAAAGACTTGCCAAAATACAGAAAGAGACAACAGGGTAAAACAAGATGGTGGAATTTGATGGAATATTTGTGTTTCATTTGAGACACTGAACTTGTGGAGTTTGTTCATGACAGGTTAACTTAGTTTTTGCCACACTTGCTAGCTCTTTACCTCTTTACTGTCAAACCTCAGATAAGATGGTAAGATTTTGTAAGAATAATAATAATTGTATGGGTGTGAATGTGATGAGTCTTAAGGGGCATTTGCAAAGGTTGTTTAAAAATATGCTTCATTTTTATAAACTCGCTAGGCGACACTAGTAGCATAGTTCACTTTAAACCCAGAGTTTCAGAGTTTGAGGTGTGTCAGTGAGAAAATATGTCAGACACAATTCCCCTTATTTTGCAGTGGAAGTTATTTTCTGTGAGTGTTCGAGACTTCTGACAGAGATGGTCTTATTAGGAATGGGCGAATCAATCCTCAAGTATCGATACAGATGCGGGTGGCGAAAGTATCCATACTAAAATACAAAATATAGATACTAAGATGCTTTATTTACCAGTGACTTTGTTTATTTAACAAAAAAATGTATGCATACAATATGCATTGAATTGGACGAATAACCTGTGTCAGTGAATAATTGTGTAGGATAGAACTATTTTCATGCTTATCTGAACACACGCAAATGTTGCAAGACAGAACTAATCATCCATCACAGAGAACGTTCACTTACTTTTGACTGCATTCAAACAGGGCTGCGTTTCCCAAAAGTATCTTAAGAAACCATTGATGCTTCAGGGAACGACAGCCCAGAACAATGAGGACAGAACCAATCAGAGAACAGAAATACAAACATAAATGTTTGAGTTATTTCACAATAAACCAATTTAAATTAGCCTACATAGTTTGTGCAATTACATTTATTTAAATTGAACGTTCATATTGATCATGTTCTAATTCTGTAATGTTAATAAATCATACAGTGCCAGAACAAAAAGGTTGCATTTTATGTGTGCAACAGCCTTTAACTGACAGTCCCTTATGGAAATGACATTTGTAGATTTCCATGGTTACCACTACAGCAAACTAATTTTAACGATGTGTAAGTATGCATGCCTTACTAACCTTGTGGCTCTGCTTCCGATTCATTAGCCACTAAAGGTAAAAATCTAGAGGAATAACAAAGTGTGGTAAACAGTTAAACTATTTGCGCTACAAACAAGTATGTTTATAATTACATCAGTACATTAAAGTTATATGATGAGAAATACCAGTTTGCAATATCAAGCAACAAAACAAACTGTTTTGTACAGCTAAAAATAACTGGAAAGGGATGCCACTGGAAGCCTTGCACATACAAGTTAAAAATAAGGTGGATAGATGCAGTGTTTATATTGATAGTAAATTTGTTAAATTTAATTAAATGTATATTTTTTCATTTACAATAAAGCTACCTTGTTGCATATACAAAATACAACAGTATTGTACAGTTATCATAAAATATCTAACAATTAAATTTACAACACCTTCATAAATTGATTTAGAACATAAAAAAGCAAAAACGCACCCAATGCACATTCTTTATTCATAATTTTGTAGGCAGACTTATTCATATTTAGGAAGTTGAAAAAAATCGTGCTGGCCTTTTTTTGTAGAAAAAAATACCTTGCCATCTAGCTCCGACCAAAGTGACTTGAACGTAATTACAACTTCCCAACTCGTACTTGAATGCACAATTAGTATCTGTTGTGGATGCGCTGAGCTGATTGCACAAGTAAGTGGGGAGGATGTATGGGAATCTCTCTAAAACTGTATGCTGATACTGACGTGTGGATGTATTCCTTATGAATCTTATTAATTCCCATAGCAAGCTTTACTTTGCTGTCTGTCTTTGTCCATTCCTTTGTTTAAAGGGGTTGATGCGATTTCAATTTTCCTTTCTCTTTGGAGTGTTAAAACTCTTGGTGCATAGAAGATCTGTAAAGTTGCAAATCTAAAGTTCTCAAATTCAAAGATATATTCTTTTAAAAGTTTTAAGAGGTCCCCACGCTACCTAAAACGCTCGTTTTCTAAAAAACCGCCCCTTCCCCCACATGTCTATGTCACTATGTGGGAAGATTTGCATAATTCCGCTCAAATGTTCACGCAAAGAAAGGCGCGTAACTTTTATTCTTGCTGTAGTATTGTTGTTGCCGCGGCCATGTCGTGAAGGCACTGTGTGTTTCGTTTATGAAAGCGAAACTACTTTGTTTAGCCTTCCAAAATAGGACGATATCCGCTTCGTCATGCCTGGTGCTGATCCGTGCTGGTCGCTGAGGAATACATCAACTTTGCGCTGCAATCGGCTTTCACTGTGGAGGAAGCGGAGTCCAGCCCGGGGTCGTCCCATGTGGTTGCCGCAAGCCCACCGGCCTCCGCTCACTCAAGCTGGCCTCCGCTCACTCTAGCTGCCGTGTGTGACGCTGTGTGTTCGTTGTGAAAGCGCAGTACTTTGTTTGGCCTTCCAAAAGAGGACACGAGTAGAAATCAGTGGTTAATTTGTATTTACAACATTGTTCCAGAACACTTCAACCCAAATAATTAGATGTGTGCAGCACATTTTATGGAGGTCTGTTTCCTGATCCTGGTAGAGTAGACTAAAATGCCGGCAGTTCTGACTCTCAGTCTTTAAGTACGTTTTCATTTAAAGGATTTTTCACTGATGATTCAAACGCGAGTTTTGTTCAGTGTAGAGTAGCGCTTGTTGTTTGGCATTTCTCCGATCACAAATGCAGACATGGTGTTATGTTTACACGGCGCGATGCAACGCGTAAAAATACAGTAAAGTCGTATAATCCATAATTATGTCCCCACTGGATGTAACGAATGCCTCGTTTGTAATGGGTTTTTTAATGTTTTTGTCTTGTCGCTCCAGCCGGACACGGCATCACAGTATGGTAAGGGGTGTAGCAAAAAGTGTTTTTTTGTTTTCCGTCACACGCTTGAGGTATTCGGCCAATCATAATGCACTGGATAGCTGGCCAATCAGAGCACACCTCACTTTTCAGACCGATGAGCTTTGTAAGAATCGACGCGTTTCAGAAAGGCGGGGCATGGAGGAGAAACAATAATGTACAATATGTGGAAAATAATGTGTTTTTTTAACCTTAAACCGCATAAACACATTTCATTACACCAAATACACAAAATAATGTTATTTTTAGCAATTTAAGGACAACTTCGGTCCTTCAGATGGCAGATTCTTTGTCATGGGGGATGATTTTAATTGTATATATATAACTCTAAAGGGGGACAAAAACAAAAAACAAAAGGAAGAGAATAAAAAAGATCAGAACACAGCAGTCCCAGACAATGCCTTTGAGGCACATAATGAGCTGCAATTTCATTAGCTGTCACAATGAAAGCTACACCAAAAATGCACACTCAGCACCGAACCTCAGAGAAAGCACCAAGATGACATTTTGAGAATGAAACCTTCATATTCTCATTCACACACACTATAGCTTCATAAAGATTTTGACAGGAAGAGGAGAATTGGGGTAATTGTTCTCATTCTTCTTTATACCGTTTTGTTTTGTCCCAGTCCGGAGTGCTGGACGCAGGTGAGGGAGATCTTCTTGAATGATCAAATCATGTGGGAATAATTTGGCCAGGGGAATAATTTGTGTCCACTGATTGCCCATGACTCTGGTTGCATCCTCTCATTTCCCAAACATGAATTTTGGTGGCTGATAAGATGGGACATTTCTTTGGCAGATAGCATCTTGCGCTTTGTAAAATGCTCACAGGGGCCACAGCGTCTCACATGCCTGCAAATACTGTATGTTTCATGCGAGTCATCCAAATATTTATACCTCAAGTGTGGTGAACACACACACACACACACACACACATACAATGTACTGTTTTAAATTTGCAGGGCCAATTTAGATGGACTCCTCATTGAACCCAATGTTAACAAGAAAATTGTGTATTTTATTTGTGATGAGAAATGCTAAAGTTCAGCTTAAGTGCAAAATATTTATTAACCTTTTAGACAAATTGTCAAACTTTTCTATTTACCTTTTAAGCTACAAAAGAAGGAAGCTATTTACTGTTTAAAAAAAAAAGATTATCTTTAAAACCACAAAACCAAAGATAGATAGAAAGAAAACTATAAAATATCTTGAGTCGTTCTCTAAATGTTCAACAATCCAAACAAACTTTACGATTATAAATATGAGGAGATTTTTTTTAAATAAGCACCAGAATGAGCTACTTGATGTCCATTAAGGATATTGTTTCAGTTTGATAGTCAGAATTGCAAATATGTAAATTGTGATGTCTTGTAATCCAGGGGGGTTTAAACTGTTTGAGGACAAGGACCCCAAATATGCAAGGGTCCCACTTTGTATAATATAATATAATTGAGAAAAAACAGAATATTAAAAATAGTTAATATATTATTTAAATGTTATTTTCATATATAATATTTAATATATACAATAGATAAACACTGAATATTATGTGACATTTATTATAAATATTAGACAATTATTAACAACACCAAATAACTGGATCTTACATATTCACGGTTCTAAAGCCAGAGCCACAGACTCCATAGAATCCCCATAGAGTCCCCAGACCACAGTTTTAGACTCTGTTCTGTTCAACACACACCCACACACACACACACCACACGAGACACAGAGGTTCATTCACCCAGGAATCCAGGCAAACAACACGGTTTACATTGATATCTGTATTATATATAACATATTACATATTCTCTCATAAGTACATTAATAAGTTATAACTTTAATCGTTTACCTAGTGTCTCATCCAGTATCTATGTGTTTGTGGCTTCCAAGACCTCGCATCCTTTATCCCTGGAGCTGACCTCGAAGTCATAAACTGTTCGGCTGGCAATTAAGCAGACACTCAGTGCCTTTAAGCTCGCCAAATTCTCCCTCTAAATCACTTCGCGCTCACCCCACGCTCCACGGTGTCAACTGATATATGCCTTTTATTTCTCTTTTTGATAATTGTCTGATCGATACGTGGCAGCTTAACTTTCTACGGAGCGGACAGGTCTCGGACAGCATTATGGGATAGCACTATCAGGCAGCCACACGCGGAGTATAAAGAATGGCTAGTGACACTAAGCCCAAGCAAACACTGGACTATTCACCTCACAGAGACAGCACCGCTACACACAGCACTAGAGAGGTTAGGATCTGCTCGAAGAGTTGTCCAGAACAATCAATCCCGCAACTTCCCTTATTTCTAGCGAGAGAGAAGGCTATCGATTTATGTGTATCTAATCTCAAAATCGTTTTCATTAGAGGTTTTACCAGAGTCCTTGTACACATGAAAATGTTTACATACTTAAAAAAATTTAATTAATAAAAAAAAAAATAAACAAAAAAAAAAATAAATTTGAAACAATAAACCAGATGGAGCAAGGGGCAAATACAACATGTGTAGTGATATAAATCTGAACATGCAAAACTTAATAATGGTATACCTTTATCTTTTAAATGGAATGGACGTGGTAAGCTAAGAAACATGTTTCTTTTTTTCTTTCAAAAATTGCTTAGTTACATTATTTTTACACAAGCCTATGAGTCTCAGTGCACCTAGGTGGCAGACTCCGAATCACATGCTAATATACTGCTCTAGACCAAGGCGTTCGGAAATGCAAGTCATTCATTTGTCCTTGTTTGAAACCAGAGTCTTTTCACCCTCGACATGAAACGATACATCCAAAAAGTATTATTTTGCCTAGAGATACACAACTTGCAATCATGACAATTCAAGCATTTGAAATCACAGGGGATGCTGAATCCCTTGGAAAATGCACATTGTGGTTTTCCTACCTCAACGGTGCATAGGATACAATCAGTTAGGTACTATTTGAATTCTGTTTGGCATGATGGCATCAACTGCAGTTGATCTATCTGGCTGTTTCTAATCCCTTACCCTTGCCTCAAGTGCCTGACTAACTTTGGTAGCCACCTTTTTATCCAATCCCGCCCGCTCTCCCCAAACCCAGTGTAGACTCCTCTGAAACCCGCCGTATGGAATGATAATGGACATTTTCATTTTGCAACACTTGCATTTTTTTTTTTTCCTTTCTTCTCCCTCTCCCTGATGTCAAAATAGTGCGGACACTTCTGGCCAGGATTCAGCACATCCGTTTCCGTCGCACAGGCTGCACGTAGCGCCGGCTCGCCCTCAATGTCATACGTCGTGTGGGCGTAAATAAATTTGGTAGAACAGGGGTTTAATGCCTCATCTGATTAAACCATTAGCTCTCCTCAATATAGACCACACAGTGGGGCTGAAATAATGAACCGCAAATAATATCTTGAAACGCATTGTTGTTTTCAAATTGCTCACTCTGTGGTTTTCTGTTTGTTTCCTCGTTTGTTGGCCTAGGCCACGTTTACCGTCATATAACACCAAATCCCTGATGCATATATGCTCTGTGATACCGATCTGGGGCGTTTTACTTAGGCCTCCTTAATATAGTGTAGGAAAAAGTCCCTAGTGAACGAGGACAAAGTCGCTTTTGACCCTTCCCTTGACCGATTGGCGTCGGTGGTCCCTTCATGGGCCCCCTCTTTGCAACGATACTGGTCACGATCCCGCACAGCTACTAGATCTCCTGATTGGTTGTCCATCCCCCTGACTGCCTCTTGTGGTAACTATAATCTCGCCTGTTCCAGTGAAGTCACTGTATTGAGCTTTCCACACTCCCTTTTTGAGCATATTCATGTCCCCGACATCCCCCCAGTTCCAAGACATCGAGATACACTACCAATCCATCACTAGTACGTGGCTCGTTCAGTTTAACCCCTGGCGTCGCGGATATTGCGTACCGTTCATCGATCCCCTACATCCGCGGTTAGTGGTGTTTACCTTGAGAAACCCCCTACGGTCTGACCTCGTCCTGGTCCAGATTCCTCATTGACGTTAAACAACTTGCTTCCTTGGGTCGGGCGTGAGTTTCAGTCGGCCATTTTGGGGACTCGGCCAGCCTTAGTGAACTCTTCCCGCTGGTCCGCTTTCAACAGTTTCAAGTTACCTCACATTGCCTCCCCATTTCCGAACTTCGGTTCCGCCGCTTGTGAACTAGATAAGATAAGAGGGGTGTTATGCTGGTATTAATCCCTTACCATAGTCCGTTTAAGCGTGGGGCTGGGTCTAGTCGGCAGGACTATTTTCAGACAATCGCTTAGTTAGAAAACATTGCTTCGTGGAGCCGAGGAGAGTCGTTCAGTGATCCACACGATCGCGCGTTTACAGTAGCCGCGCTGTCCTGCGCTGAACTGAAAGATCGGGAGATTTGGCTTGACTAGCAAACCAAGAGGACAAGTCACCAGAACAAAATAAGGCTTATGATAAGGCAAGAAGTAGAACCCGTGTAAATATCAGATCAGCTTTCCATCGCTGTTGAGCAAACCTGCGGTAAGGATCCGAAGCGTCGTGCCTCGCGATCCGGGACTGCCGAGGTGCTCTTGGTTCTTTCTCGATAGGTAAATCACACCTCTCCCGTGGTGCTTTTGTCCGCGCCGCAACAGCTATCCATCCTGTCTAGCTACACTGGTCCTCAGCATCCAAGAACCGTTTCCTACACCGCATCATTTGAAATTTGTGGTCAATATACGATCAGATTGGATGCCGCAGCCAGTTTTCTTCTTGCCGCTCGGGGAGATTTGGTCTCCCGCGCGTGTCGGTGTGGTCTTACGCCGCGTGGCTCCCCTAGTCTTTTTCAGGACCGACTACGATATGTCAATTATTACTTCTGCGCGATGCATTTGGGGAGGTGAAGTTCGTAGTATTTTGTCGCGTCGCGCAGCACCTGCTCCGCGTCTCCGCGTGTAGACTTGTAACATTTGGTTTTCGCTTTGCGTGTTCATCTAGAACCGCAATGCGTATTGCCTTGTTCTCCCTACTGTATGCTCGTGGGGCGGAGCTATCCAAATGGGGGCGAGACCCTTTGTGTTTGGGTAGGTATGCGCGTGTGCTGCCCTTTCTGGTGATTTCCGTCATTACATTCGTCAACAGTTGTGGCTACAGAAATCGCTTACCTCCAGCCTTTTTAGCCTTCAGATCTTAAACAGCGGCACTGTTCCCCGGAAAAATGCCACTTCTGTCATATATACTCGTCTGCTGTCTTAGTTCCACACACCTGTTGTTCATCTTGTCTTCTAGCATGAATCTCCGCCCCCATGGGAAAGTACATTTTCTTGAAAGAACTTAATGCAGCTTGTTGCATATGGCCAATACCCTGTCTACGGTTCACCTCCAACAAGCTCCTTACAAAGCACGACTCAGGATGTTCAAAGTCTAATCAGATATCAATTACTCCCACTCACACTTCATTCACAGGTTGTCTCTGTGTTGCTAACAATCAGATGATCACGTCTCCTATGAAGTCCAGCATCTCCACTGATAGACAATCCGTAGTTGCTTGAGAACTGCAGAAGAGATGGGAATGATATACCAACAAAGTACTTGATATTTCGCAAATTTAATAAGAGTTATTGTGTGACTTCAAATACTTGGATTTAACAAATTATACTTGTTTGGAGTCGATGATACAGCATCCATGGTCATATGTTGACTCGCATAATCGTAGATGAATAAAACTACACGAACTTCGTTAAGAAGCTTGGTGGTCTGTAAGATTTGTTTCTATGTTTTATTCTGAAAGAAGCTCTTATGGCCCGACCAAGTCCTGTACTATTTATTTTGTTCAAAATATAACACGTAAAACTGTACACCTACTTTCACAACTCGCCTTATTAATATTATTCAATAAGTGCTTAAAATAACCTCTTTCTCTATTATTATTTTTTCTCTTCCACTGCTACCTCCCTCCCTTTCCCTGCTATGCAGCCGGATTTGTTCGCAGCTCCCTTCCTCCATCTGCCTGTCTCATGTTGTCACATGATCCGTCAGAAATCCCATCAGTATGCGGCATCGTTCTTTATGTTCAGCTCAGAAACACTTTATTCTTTCATCCAATCTTGCTCAAAACCTTGTGCTGAGGCTGCTTATACTTGTGTCGGCGGATCTTGGTAGAAGTACAGAATATGATACCAAATATAAAACATCACACACATGGGTGTATGAGTTTTTTCTATTTGCGATCCTCTACGCTACACGTCTACCGTTACTACATTGTTTTTTTCCTTGTACAACATAATGGTAGTCCAAATGGTTTTAGTCGTGTGTGTCAATATCTCATATTCGGCTTTACAACAACCCGTCATCACCCCCTATAAAAAAACACAGGTGTATTGCTGCCCTATCGATACTAAACGTCTTCAAAAGCTAGAACGCTAGCATAGACCTCCTCTCAGATCGTGTTTCGAGTGGTCCTCGCCTCGATGGAGATTCACCCTGTGGCTCCCCCCAGACACTAGAAGGATTCCACACTCGCACTCCGGATGAAAAGGACGCTATTCAGCTCCACGCCAACGCACTTAAAAGGACAGCCCGAGCCGATCTGATCTGAACTGCGAGTCTCCTTCTGACATGGTCCCCTACCAGAGCTGTCGGCTGAGGAGTATGCGGCGTCTTTTTCTTCTATTAATGCGCTCCACTCTATATGCCTCTCTCTCCGTCTCTGTCTGCAAGAGGAGTCTAAATGAAAGGGGCAGACGGTTTGTTAGGCCCACAGGCCTGTTCTTACTGGGAGAATTCCTCTCTGCTGCGCTACTGCTGCTGTGGCCTTGTGTGCCAGCGCGCCCGAGGGAAGAGCCAGCCTGGCTCAGAGGACACATTCAAAAACACTGAGTGGGAGGACGGCAAGGGAAAGAGACAGACTAAAAGAAAGAAAGGGAGGTGGTAAGGTGGGTCAGAGTAAGCTAAGCTAGAGAGGGATGGAGGGAATATGACAGAAGGTGTGGAAGAGATGGAGGGGATGGAGAGAAAAAAAAACAGGGAAAAGGAGAGAGGACTGGGCCTTCTCTGGGGCCAAACATTGTTAATGCACTGCTTGGCAATGTAAATCCATGAAGGCAAAGGAAAAGCTAGCGTGGGGGGAAGGGTTGCACTCAATATGCTAAGCATCAATGGAGCAAGAAAGCTTCGGCGACGCAAATACTGCGTACCAATTCACAAATGTACACAAAGTCTTGTAGAAATGTGTTTGATATAGGATAGTGGGGCTGTCGTCTTAAACTATAGGGGAGAAAAAAAACATATTTCTGAATGAATGCCACTACATTGCTGTGTTCAATAAAGTCAATATGGAAGCCTGTTTCTGCCTCAGAGTAAAATAAATAAAAAATACATAAAAAGTAACAGATTTTCTCATACAATGCTGTTCTCACAATTGCAACTTTGTATCTCTTGCTTGCAGGGCTGGACTGGGACAAAAAATCAACCCAGGCATTTTTTGGTCCAGGCGGCCCACCACCACTATATATATATATATAGAACCTACCAGTCCCAAAAGTTTGTGGTCAGTAAGATTTTTTTTATGTTTTTGAGAGAAGTCTCTTATTCTCACCAAGTCTGCATTTTATTTGATCCAAAGTACAGCAAAAACAATATAATTGTGAAATATTTGTACTATTTAAAATAACTGTTTCTATTTTAATACATTTTAAAATGAAATTTATTCCTGTGATCAAAAGCTGAATTTTTTAGCCACATTCCTACTCGAAGTCACATGAGCCTTCAGACATAATATCAAATATTCTGATTTCTGCTACAAACAAACAACAAAAAAAAACATCTATTATTTTATTATGTTGACAACAGCTGTGTAGATTGTTCAGATGATGAATAAAGAGCATTTCTCTGAAATAGGAATATTTGTAACATTATAAATGTCTTTCATCACCTTGATCAATTTAAAGTATCCTTGCTAAACAAAAGTATTCATTCTTTCCCCAAACAAATAAACATTTGTTATACTATAATGTTCCAAAAGCTTTTTATTATTTCAAGAAAAGCTGATCTTTGGATCTTTCTATCACAAGAATCCCGAAAAAAAATGTATTCCACTTTGTTACATTTAATAATAGTAATAATAATAATAATGTTTCTTGAACAACAAATCAGCCTATTAAAATGATTTCTGAAGGATCACGTGACACTGAAGACTGGAATAATTATGCTGAAAATGTAGCTTTGATCACAAAAATAAATGTTGGAAACCACTATGAACACTTGACTTGGCCAAAAAAGCACGGGGCACGAATTTACATTTTATTAAAAAGTGTTTACGTATTCTACACTCATGGCGCGCACACACATTAGGATAGGTTAGATGTCTGCCTCCGTTGCGAGTCCCTATCAAGCACTTTACCGATTCAACTACTCTCCTCTCCTCCTCCTGCCTGGCTCTTTGGCCAGCATCACTCACCACAGAGCAAGCCTGTTCTTGATAAATCTGCTGTGATCTTTATATAGGCGGAGCAAAATACTTAATCGCTCCGTCTATAGCGCATTGTGATTGGATGGTTTACGCTGTCTATACAATGTCTCAATCCAATGGGCCACTGGCTGCTAGCTGTCCCTGCGTGATGGTCTTTGGCAAAAAAATAAATACAAATAAAAAAAATTCTGCCGGCCCCTTAAGTGCGTCGGCCCACCGGGAAAATGCCCAGTATGCCGATTACCAATCCAGCCCTGCTTGCTTGCGAGTTGTTCTCATAATTGCATCTTTACATCTGAGCACTGTGACTTTCTTATAATTGTGCATTCCTATCTCACAGTAGTTTCAGCCTTTTATCCCACAGTTGAGGCTATTTCTCAAAATTGCGCCTTCATACCTCCCTATTTTGACTTTTTTCATAATTTTGGCTTTACGTATATCTCAAAGTTGTTACTGTTTCTTATAATTGCAACTTCATATCTCATTATTTTGACTAATTCACACATAACTGTGCATTCATATCTTGCAGTTGTGACTGCTTCTCATAACTGCAACTTTATATTTGACTGCGACCGCAAAGCCATAATTGTGACTTTATATTACACAATTGTGAATACTTCTTGTAATATCAACTTTATATCTCACAATTATGGCTACTTCTAGTAATTGCAAATTTATATCTGACAACTGCAACTTTATTCATAATAATTGCAAGACCAATAGTATAATTGAGACATGTGACTAATTTATTATTATTATTAATTTTTTTTTTTACTCTGAGGAAGAAATGGGATTACGTAAATCAGCATGACTGCTACTTACTTTATTTATTTGCAGTTCCTGGATGTGTGCACATTATTCTGAACCAAAATTTTTTTGTTTCATAATCTTTAATCAAAATGCAATATCTTGCTCTTATTCTGAAATTATGTTCCTTTTTTTTTGCCAATGCTGCAGGCAATTCCAGAATTCTTTCTTGATGAATATTCTGTTTCACTTGAAAATATGTCACGTTCTGGAAGTAAAATTGCTTGCAAATGGCAGTTCACACCGACTTTTAGACAACAAAAGAATAGAGAATAATCACAGAGAGTAGAATAGAGAGAGCACAGAGAATAATCATGGTGGCCCAATATACTGTGCTTGCGAAAAAGTGTTGGCCCCCTTCCTGATTTAATTTTTTTTTGCATGTTTGTCAAACTTTATTGTTTCAGATCATCAAACAAATTTTAATAGTACACTTAGATAATGCAAGTAAATACAAAATGCTGTTTTTTTAAATGATTATTTATTTTATTAAAGGGAAAAAAGCTGTCCAAACCTACATAGCCCTACGTGAAAAAATAATTGCCCCCTCCTGTTAAATCATGAAAGAACTGTGATTAACCACATTATTTTAGAAAGCTGAGTTAAATTTCACTAGCCACACCCAGGCCTGATTACTGCCAGACCTGTTGAATCAAGAAATCACTTAAATAGAACCTGTCTGACAAAGTGAAGCATGGTTAAGGAGCAAACACATTATTCCGCGATCTAAAGAAATTCAAGAACAGATCAAAACAGTTGACGTATCAGTCTGGAAAAGGTTATAAAGCAATTTCTAAAAAGGGCTTTTGGGGGTGCTGGTGGGGGGGCGTGGGGGGGGGGGGAGTGGGGGGGGGTCTACAGAAGGAGGGGGGGGGGATGGTAGAGTGGGGGGGGGGGTGGGGCGAGGCTGCCGGGGGGGTGTGGGGTGGGGGGGGGTCAGGGGCTGGTGGGAGGGACGGGGGTGTGAGGGGTTTTTTGAGGGGGGGGGGGGAGTTGCGGGGGTGGGGGGGTGAGGGTTAGGCGAACCTATTCCCACACAAGCAACCATGGTCAGAGCCATTATCCACAAATTGAGAAAACTTGGAACAATGGTGAACCTTCCCAGGAGTTGCCGGCCAACCAAATTACTCCAAGAGCACAAGAACGACTCATCCATAGGTCAAAAAGAACCCAGAACAACATCTAAATAACTGCAGGCCTCACTTGCCTCAATTAAAGTCAGTGTTCATGATTTCCCCCCCCCCAAACCCACCAATAAGAAAGAGACTGGGCAAAAACGGCATCCATGGGAGAGTTCCAAGGCAAAAGCCACTGCTGACCAAAAAGAACACAGGCTCGTCTCTCATTTGCCAAAAAATATCTTGATTATCCCCAAGACTTTTGGGCAAATATTCTGTGGACTGATGAGACAAAAGTTGAACTTTTTGGAAGGTGTGTGTCCCGTTACATCTGGCGTAAAACCAACCCAGCATTTCATAAAAAGAACATCATAACAACAGTCAAACATGGTGTTGGTAGTGTGATGATCTGGGGCTGCTCTGCAGCTTCAGGACCTGGATGACTTGCCATAAGTGATGGAACCATGAATTCTGCACGTCGTATGTTTCACTACCAAATCCTGAAGGAGAATGTCCGGCCATCAGTTTGTGACCTCAAGCTCAAGCGCACTTGGGTTATGTAGCAGGACAATGATCCCAAACACACCAGCAAGTCCACCTCTGAATGGCTCAAGAAAAACTAAATTAAAGTCTGTGATGGGATTGGGTAGTTCGTTCGCAAATCAAAGTCCGGACTTAAATCCGATTGAGATGCTTAAACAGTCCATTCATGCTCGTATGTCCTAACACCTCGGCCGTAATGTGGCTGAATTAAAACAATTCTGCAAAGAATAGTGGGCAAAAATTCCTCCATCGGAGGAATGTGAAGTGACTCATTCGCCGAGGTTCGCGCAACTGCAGTTGTCTAGCTGGCAAGCATGGCACAAACCAGTTTATTAGATTTAGTCGGTGTCAATTACAAACATTATTTCATTGTCTGCATGTCTCGTACTGAACTTTGCACCAGTTATATGACAGCTTTTATAATTCCGCTAATAATAAAACGGGAAATCATCATGGTTTAAAAACTGTCACTTGTTGTTTTACTTGGCATTATCGTTGTAATGTGGTATCGGAATTGCTGAGTGTGGGTTGCTACACAACAAATACTTAAATCTGTTCTATACACAAGTGGTTGCCAGCTCGGAGGAGGTAGACGGCAAAAATATAAACTACAAAGAAGTGGTGAGGCAACTCATACCTTATATATACACAGTCATGATACTATATAATATAGATATATATATATATATATGAGTTCTAAACTTTCTCACAAATTACTCGAAATGAAAATGAAGCCTGTCTTGGAAAAACAAAGCAATTCAGTTAAATTATAATTTCCACCTAAATAATTCAGCTTTCTGGTCAATGGTGGGCCTGAGGGAATTGTGGGAAGTGCAGAGTTGTTTTAGGCAGCAAACGCTCGGTATTAAAGAAACATTCAGCACATTTTGAAGACAATAAACCAAAAAACGACAAGGCAGTGTGATCTCTTTTTTTCAAGGCAATGAACACAGCACCTTAAAATGACAAAGAACAGAGACAAGTCGCTTTCAGTGACACGACAGAGAGGGATGAGAGTGCTGCCAAAGCACAGTGAAAATAATTTACAAACGACCAGGATCACAGATGCAGAGCAGACACATGCCTCCAAATATTTGTATGCAGATCACATTAAACAAGAGAAAACTGGGGGAGAGAGACGGTCCAGAAGAGCGTTTGAGATCTCCTGGCACCCCACACATGGATTAAAAACAACTCCAGACAGGAAGAATACAGTAGACAGGAGGAAGATATATATAATACAACAACAGAAGCACATTTCCTACCTTATGTCCATCTGCTGGTTCAAGCACACCACAGCACAGCGAAGCACACAAGCCACAACTCCAGAGTGATGGCCACTAGATTACCTGGGCTCTCGAGAGCCAAACAGTTCAGAGAAAAATGGCACAGGGCATTGGCATGGAAACCTCAGGACTGTAGGTCAATGCAGAATGACTAGTTTTAATTCTAGTAATTAGAGTTAATGAGCCTATAAATCTGCCCATTGTTGCACGGATCCATGTAAAAGTGTGATACACTTTAAGATACAGTGGGGTCCAAAAGTCTGACAACCCTCAAGCCTGGGATGCCAAATTTAATTTAACTCTAGAAATAAATAAAACGTTTCTGAATTTTAAAATGTAAAAATAATAAATATATGAATAATAATATAACAATAAAAACTCTAATTATAATAAAATAGAAAAATGTTAAATTCAAAATTTAAATCAGGGCATAACGTTTAGACTGTGACACTATAATAAATAATAACCAAAAAACCAATAAAATATGATTTTTAATAAAATTAAAAATAAATCTAGCAATAACAGTTTCAGAATTTTAAACTTAAATGCATTATTAATATAAAAATATAATAAAATATTATAGTAAAATGTACTATATAATAGATTAACTTGCCCATAGAAAAACAATTTTGGCACTATTCTTAGGTCATTAAATAAAATAAGTTAACTCTTATGCGATCATCAATTTGTATTAAAGATGTTCGTGTGAAAAATACAAATTAAAAAATATTTTCACATATATTCTTCAAAGCGCTAAAAGATAATATTACAATTAGCATCAGTCATAAATCCACATTTAGATACCTAAATTGGCAATTGACCTTCGGAGGTATGTTGGCACAGGTGTAGTGCTGGGTACCAGGAACTGAAAAAATGTGTAAACTGTTAACATCAGAATGGATATAACAGATCAAAGAGCGTAAAAAGAACATCCAACAAAATATTTGTCATCCTGAAGTCGCACAAATGATAATGACCACAAAAAAAAAAAAAAAAAAAAAGAAAAAAAAAAAAAAAAAAACAAAAAAAAAAAAAAAAAAAAAAAAAAAAAAAAAAAATAGAAAAGAAAAAAAAAAAAAAAAAAAAAAAAAAAACAAAAAGAAAAAAAAAAACAAAAAAAAAAAAAAAAAAAAAAAAAAAAAAAAAACAAAAAAAAAAAAAAAAAAAAAAAAAAAAAAAATCAAAAAAAAAAAAAAAAAAAAAAAAAAAAAAAAAAAGAAACAAAAAAAAAAAAAAAAAAAAAAAAAAAAAAAAAAAAAAAAAAAAAAAAAAAAAAAAAAAAAAAAAAAAAAAAAAAAAAAAAAAAAAAAAAAAAAAAAAAAAAAACAAAAAAAAAAAAAAAAAAAAAAAACTAAAAAAAAAAAAAATTTTAAAAAAAAAAAAACAAAAAAAAAAAAAAAAAAAAAAAAAAAAAAAAAAACAAAAAAAAAAAAAAAAAAAAAAAAAAAAAAAAAAAAAAAAAAAAAAAAAAAAAAAAAAAAAAAAAAGAAAACACAAAAAAAAAAAAAAAAAAAAAAAAAAGAAAATAAAAAAAAAAAAAAAAAAAAAAAAAAAAAAAAAAAACAAAAAAAAAAAAAAAAAAAAAAAAAAAAAAAAAAAAAAAAAACAAAAAAAAAAAAAAAAAAAAAAAAAAAAAAAAAAAAAAAAAAAAAAAAAAAACAAAAAAAAAAAAAACAAAAAACAAAAAAAAAAAAAAAAAAAAAAAAAAAACAAAAAAAAAAAAAAAAAAAAAAAAAAAACAAAAAAAAAAAAAAAAAAAAAAAAAACAAAAAAAAAAAAAAAAAAAAAAAAAAAAAAAAAAAAAAAAAAAAAAAAAAAAAAAAGGAAAAAAAAAAAAAAAAAAAAAAAAAAAAGGAAAAAAAATAAAAAAAAAAAAAAAAAAAAGTAAAACAATATTAGAGATTAATGATGGTCCAAAATGGTCTCAAGTTGACAGGAATATCCATGCTAGCTTGCCATGCTGATGCAGGCCAGTGCCATTCTGTGTTGATTAGATACAGGTCTGTTTGACAAGATGAGACTAGCACGGGCGCACTGAGCAGCTCAGTTCCCATAAACAGGCTATGATACACGTGGACGTATAAGATAGTGGTGGATGACAGCGGAACAAGGGACTTCAGCACATTGAGAATACCAGGATGAGACGTTTGTACCACAGCAGAGCCTATCTGAATTTATCGCCCGTGGTTTCATACAGATATATAGCAGAGATAGGGTTCGAGATGCATGCTGTACCAAAATCCCAGAAGGGAATGATAATAATAATAATTTTAAAAAAAAGAAGCTCTCGGGAAGGAGAGAAAAGACGAGAGACACCCCGCTTTAAATCCAAGGTGTTCATTTTGCCAGGCTTTAATTCCAGTCGTGATTCTGTCATTTTGTGCAATACTAAGGTAGAGCTTTCTATAAAGGAGCGGATTAGCGGCGAGCTGATGTCAGCGCAAGAAGAGAACAGCAGTATCAAATGCTGACCTGTTTTCAGCTGATAAGCCGCACACACTTTGTGCTAACTGACTCATTTAATTTGAGGCTGCGACATTCAGAATTAATTAATACTCTTGTGCGGAGTGCCAGATTCAACTGTGTACCGCATATATGTAAAAACAAGTTTGAAAGATCTCTGAGACCCCCATGCTGATTTTGACGGCGCTACTTACAAAAGCAGGCCAATGTTCGCAGCATGTTTAATACGGCATATAAAGTGTCTCTCTAATTTTCACCCACCCCATGTATGTTCTTCCTATATGTCATTGGCTGAATGGTGGTGGAACAGGATGAAATGTTCTCATGTTAAGTGGCAGACATGAAATATGCAGAGCTTAACGTGCTGCACATCGTCAGCGATGCTCTGAGCAAATTGACAAGACTTCCTCTGCCATGCGGTTCAGAAACACATACAAATAATGCTTCATGTGATCGAATTAAATGTCACATCAGGGTGTTAGAATAGAAAACCGTCTTTTGTGTTTCCAGAGTTCATATTTACAGGTATGCTTGAATTTCATGGTTATATACACTCAAAATTGCAATGAGGGAAACAATGCAAAACCAAACAAATGCTATTGATGTTTCAGTTTTATTTAAATGCATACTTGTGTTTTTTTTTGTTGTGGAAAATACTTTGGCACAAGAAAAGCATTGAGGATGTATGAAGCAAAGCCCACAGAAAGGTCAAGAGCACACACTAAAACACTAGGCTAGTTCTCTGTAATTCATGCACAAAGCTTCTATGCACATTTTATGGTATAGAAAACACAAAAATCCCCTTTTTTTCTTTTCGTTTTATCTACAGTACTGACCACACAGAATTCATTACATTTAAGAACATTTGACACATTTTATTTGCTTAGATTATTTTAAGACACTTAAAAAAATATCAAAGCCCTACACTAAACTGCTAGCTATATTTTTGGCGACAGATGCACAACATTTTTTGTTTTTGTTTTAACCAAGTGTCTTATCCCGCAAACAACATTTTTCTACAACATATCTGGAAACCTCATATGAGAAGCCGTTTTAGAGAGGTTATCCCTTCCCTGAAATCCTATGATGAAGATATGATATGAAGCCCCAGTGGTTTCCAATAAAAGCCACTGGCTGCTAGTCAGCACGGATAACCGCTCAGGGAGCTCTGATGTCTGAGGATCTGACCCGTTTCTGTAGATGTGTGGCTCTTGTGGCCTTTCCAGTTCCATTTAGTGATACGGTATCTGTTCCACACAGGGACTTCGCTGCTGTTACCACCGACATAAACAGTGCTCACATTTCTAGATCTACTGTCGTATCGGAGTCGTCAGCATGCTAAATTAGGACACCATATTAAAGCACTGACCAGCCCGTGGTATACCCATTAACACAACAACAGATAGCTTCAACGGACCCCTATTGTCACTTATGAGCAATGTTTACACGCTTGAAATGTTTTATTTCCAAAGCTACACCGTCTAATTGTGCTGCAAATTATGCGTTGTCTTTATATCCTGTTCTTCTCTTCGCCTTTGAAGCGCAATATTGTGTTCCACACAAACACTGTGGTATTCTTTCAGGGTTTTCACGTACCAAGTTTCAGCATAATATAATGCAGTGGGTCTCTGTTGACAAGCTTCGAGATGGAATCATTCAAGTGAAGTGAAGCTGTATCAATGCATCCCAACTAGACTAATTTGCTCATACACAAGCTCTTCAATGAAATCCAGGGTATAATTTTAAAATATTACCCATGGGTGACTACTCATCTCTTTGTCATCGTAAACCCCAATGATGTTGAAAAATCTTCTTGGTGATTCCTGATTGTACCCATTAAAAAGATGCATATCTAACACAGAGGTCAGTAATATATGGCCGATGGGTCTTTTAAAGGTTATTGGCTACAACGCTAGCTCGTTTCTGATATTAGCACTTGTTCTCTCGTCCTGTCTCAATCTGTAATTGTCTCAAGCAGGAGGTAGTTGATATTTAATGTGCCTGTCAAATACCTCTCGATAAAATCCGGCTGACCTTTAAGCAGAAGTCAAGTGTTAAACAAGGAAGAGTCAACGGGAACCATCACAGGAGCCATGCTTCCTGCACATGGGTGAGTGTTTGCTGATGGTGTGAGATGATCAGGCAAAAAAAGTAGATCACTACCACAATCAGGCACATCCATTAAGCTCTATTGGCCCATACATACACGTAAACCGGATACAGGCATCCTAAAAAGTCAGATTTACTCATGCTTCCAAAAAAAAAAAAAAAAAAACTTTGGTCAATTTCTGTTATGTACTTGTCTGTACAATGCAAGTCAGAGATTATAACAATTAAGACTAAGGTTCACTACAGAGCTAACTAACGACATGTGTAGCATAAAAGTTCGGGCAAAACAAAATCGTCATGCAAAAACCTTTCGAGTTTGCATTCTTTTTGAAACAGGCAAAATGGTTTGACTATAAAATTAGAAGAATATCACGGTCACAGGCTGGATAAGGAGAGCGAGGCTAGCCATTATGCATGTTGTATTCGATTCATGCACCTTTAGTGCAAATGGCTGAATCTGAACACCGAAGGTGCCAGAAACACATATCTGAGGACAGGTAAAAAAGAAAGCTATGCAATACACACCACATTCAGGAAAGCTGTAGAGTACAAATAGTATAAAGACAGCCTTTAGATTCGAACGTTCCTCCAGCATGGATACACTCAATGGGATGTCGTGAAAGCCGCAGCGACCTTCAGGCTAATCTACGAATATCAAAGTTTCGCATGCATATGTATATAGATGGTTTAGTTTCAGTGCATGGCTGTTTATATACATACACACGCCCATTTTAAGGAGTGTATGATACATAAACATAAGGAGGTGTGATGAAGAGGGAGTTTGATGGAGGGTTGGGTTAGTTTTAGAGGGTCGCCCTTAACTCTGGGCTTCCATGGCAGGGTATTCGGGGTTTATGAAGGAAAAGCTCTCAAACTCGTCTTGGTCGAGGTTCATGATGACCTCCTGGTCTGGAGGGGTGAGAACCGGTGGATGGCGTGTGAAAAAGCGGTCAAAGTTCTCTGCATCCCGGCCACACTGCAGGAGGGAGAGAAGAACAAGAGAGGCATGTAATGGATGGGGGATGATGAACATGGTCATAAAGACAAAAGCAGAACGTAAAAAAGAGAACAAATAAAAGTATGGGAATGGATGTGAATGTAAGGGTTGTGACAGGTGCTGTAGATTACTGAACAGCAGTTTTGAATACATGGATGCATATCCTGTTGAATAGACCAGCATACTGTAGGTCCCTACCAGGCTGCTGAAACAGCTTTAGGTGATTGTTTACACTCTTATAAATAAAGGTTCTAAAAGGGAATTTTCATAGGGATTCCATAGAAGTACCATTTTGAGTTCCCCAAATAACCTTTCAGTGGACAGATCTTAAAAGAACCATTTTTTTTCTTAGTGTAAAGAACTAACTTTTTCAACTAAAATTAACCTTTTGTACAATGAAAAGGTTACATGGATGTTTAAGGTAATTCATGGAATCATAAATGCCAAAAAAGAACCTTTATTTATAAGGGTTACACTTTACTTGAAGGGGTTTGCATAAGACTGACATGACACCTTCATAATCATGACATGACACACACACACATGTCATGAATATGAAGGTTTTTTTATGCATGTATATGACAACTGTGTCACTAAGTGTCATTCGCTCAGTTATGTAATTTTTTATGCAAAGATGACGTTGTTTGAGATGTCTTTGTTATGGGCTATGGTTAGGGGTAAGGGTAGGGTTAGGTCAAATAATGTCATATTTGCATTAAAAATGACATAACTGAGCGAATGACACTTAATGACAGTTGTCATAAACTTGCATACAACCTCCTTTATATTCATGACATGTGTCATGTCATGATTATGAAGGTGTCATGTCAGTCTTATGCACACCCCTTCAAGTAAAGTGTTACCTTTATAAGAGTATACCCAAAAAATTAGAAGTCTGTCATGATTTACTCCCATTCATGTCATTCCAAAGCTATATTTAAAAAAAAAAAAAAAACTTCCTCCAAAACAATAACAAACGAACGCCCATAAAGATCATACAGGTGGTCCATACAACTTCAGTGTCTTTGAAGTCAAGTCTTTGAAGCCATATGATCACTAGAGAACCAGACCAAAATTGAACTCATTATTCACTGAAAATCTTGACTTCATTGAAAATACTTGAGAAGTAATGATGTCTGATTCATATACAAATAATAATTTCAGTCAGATATTTTATTCGTTTTGAAGAAAACAGAGGACAGTATAAAACTGACAGGCTCACTGACTCAAAGATCTGTTTGCAGTGGTTAACAGCTCACTGGAGTGGAAGATTATCAGTGATGACTTCAGTCTGTTCATCAAGCCATCATACTGCATCCGAAGCCATATGTAATATAGTGCATGTGTCATATATTATTTATGGTGCTTTTGCTTTTTTAATTTTTTCCCAAAGCTTCAAGATTCAGTCACCTTTCATTGCAATTGCATTGAAAATAACAAACAGAACATTATTCAAACTTCTTATGCATTCCACAAAAAAGTAAGTCAAAGTTTGGAACAACATGAGGAAATGATAACAGAATTAAAACTTTTAGGTAAACTGATCTGGTCTGGATCTAATGAAGCACAATGACCAGCATTTTTTCACTGGTCCACCAGTTGCACCAATATGGGAATTCACATAATATACCTAAAGCTGGTCTTTCCATCATTGCATTGGGTGTAACTTGGAAAATACAAACGAATTCATGGAGGCGCGTGTGAGACCTTTACACTCATACTGATACAGAAATATGTTCCAGATGTCAATGGCATGTTAGGGTGTCATTCATGATGCTTTTGAAAACAACAACAACAACAGCATTAATGCCACCACAAACACATACGCTTAATTTCAAATGTCAGCTTTTGAAATTCCAATGTTCTGTTGCACTTCCAGTGACATTTCAATAGCTCACGCATCATAATGGTAAGAAACAGGTAAGTCTACGCAAGTGAATCTGTAAATGAGAGTGAAATCCTTTGCACCGTTCACACATGCGAACACCTTTACATGGAGAGCATTGATCAGTGGCAGTCCAGTACGATATCAAAACTCACCTTTTACAGCTCGTCAAGCAATATTCATGAACAGGACTCAAGCAAAGTCAAACTATCAGAATATTTCAAACCTAGGCCAGTTCTCTACCTCTGGTCCATGATGAGATAACTCTGCATCCTCTCCTTTGGCAAACAATACTGTCGGAGCAGCCACAATGAAAGAGGAAAAATCTGGCAAGTGGTGAAAATTAGAGCTGAGACAGCTCACGATATGATGCATATCACAATCCATGTGTTACTGTTCAACATATACATTATTTTATAACAACATATTGTGACTGCATATTTTGTGATATACTGTAATACTATGCGGTCATTAGTGGAGAATCAACACCACAGTATTGTAGATCAGATATTATGTGCATGGATCAAACATATTATATACAGACCCACTGCACGGGACAAAATCACAAGCTTTCGACTTCACAGGAGTTCATCATTTCCACCAATCAGAGTGAAGACCTTGCTAAAGTCTATAAAGGGTTCCGCTTCTAATGAGCACAATGGGTGGGCAATCAACTTTGGGTCCATTCGCTACAGATCCTTCAAAATGAAAGAAATGTACTTGCACTTTTTAAACATTTGTCGCAGATGTTTTTAATGTTGCATTATATTTAGTGCATTTAAATGTTTAACACACACACACATTTTTTTTTTTATTAAAGTGGAGCCTATGCAACAGACAGTTGTACAGTTGATTTATTCCAAAGGTGGTGCTTAAACTAACGTGAATAAATCATAATCTAGATCTAATTCAAATTAATTATATTTTAAAGTGTAACTTGGTGTGATGATCAAGCTGAATTTTCAGCAGTCATCACTCCAGTCTTCAGTGTCACATGATCCTTCAGAAATCATTCTAATATGCTGAGATTTGGAGCTCAAGAAACATTTCTTATTATTAACAGTTGTGCTGCTTATTATTTTGTAGAAACCATGATACCTTTTTTTCTTCCAGGATTTTATACATATTTATATACATTACACACATTTACATACATATTTTAAAATAAGGTTGCATAAAACATGTTAAATGATCACTTATCTCATCCTTAAATACAGCCTGTACATGAATTCTAGGTAAACAGAAGCATTAGTAAGTCCAAAACCCTTCAGAATAAACACTCCTTACGCCACTGGGCAGCCCAACAAAAGCTTCAGCCTTTAAAAGCCCCATTTCATACAGCATGAAATGACCTCATTTTCTTGACTGTACCATTAGCCCAGAATCCTTAGCGTGGACCTGGCAGCAAACACAATAGCTTTAGATGTGGCTCTGCATTTTCAGCAAGAGGCATCTGACTACCATGTGAATGATTTACAAACAATACATCTTAATAAAAGACAGAGACGCAATCAAAGTTCAGACTTTCTTGGCAAGTTCACTCACTACCTCTAAATACTGAACAGCCACACACACACACAAACGCACACACACGCAGAGAGTGACAGACATGAGAGCACTGAGGCATAACAGCTGTGTGTGGGAACCATTAAATCACTCCACGCAGCATCTGTGTACCTCTGCATTCAGAAGCCCCTCTAATTTAAACTCAATTAATGGTCCCATGCAGCAGCCACCTGACCCCTGTCACCCTGCCTCAGATGCATTAGTATTTTCAAACGCGATCAGGGGAGGTTGCGACTTATGAATCTGCCCACTCGCTGCCATACGTGCCCTATGCCACCTAGGCAAGTGAACCCACAAAGAGTCGAACGACCCGTCTCTCGTCAGCCCCTTGGTGTATTCTTAAAATCACCTGTCCACAGTCATTAGCATCAGGGGGCCACATCCACTGTGAACAGCCCTTGCTATTAAAGACACACATGTGACAAGCAGCTTGTCTGAAGACTGCTGTTAAACACTGCTCATTTACAACTCTCTCTCTCACAAGCGTCCATCGCTCACTGACGCAGACCTTTTCTCTCTGACACGCACTCTGCTTTTATCTGTGAGAAAAAGTGTTTTCCCTCAGCTCGCTCATATCTGTGAGTAACTGCGGATGTGGATGAAGGGAGAGGGAATAAAAGGGAGAATAATATTCTTTAAAGCAAAAGCTATGGAGCATCACGCCCACACAGTTGTCATTTCTGACTACGACATGCTCTCCAACCTTCACTCTGGGCAAAGCCTGTTCAAAAGACCATAGCTGGACCGCAGCGTGAGATGATGGAGTCCTGGTGGCTCCACAAGACTCTTAACTAGCTTAAGCCCCGTGATGCTTTTATCAACAGCCATTTACAGAACACATATTACAGTGACAGTCTCTCTAGAGCAACCAGACGTGCACACACACACGCACACACACGCACACACACACTTTATTTATTTATATATTAATAAATCTTTACCTTTATAAATGTCTTTATTGTCACTTTTTCAATTGATGTTCCTAAATGACACACACAGAACAAACTGAAATATAAACTAAATCTAAATTATAATTAAGGTAATTTTAGAATTATGAATTATATTTTCAGTGACAGAAAGATTATTGTTTTAAAAGTAATATCCATCTAATTGTATCTAAAACAAATGTAATCAAATTTGATTACATGTGTTAAAAGCTTTGAAATTTATTAAAAGCTAGCAATACAAATTGGGTTAGGAATACTCTTCCAAAAATAACCATATCAATCACTGAAGATGATAAATAACCACTGATTTCTAACCTCACATCCTGACATAATGACCTGGTCCTTGTCATTTTTTGCATTTGCAAACTGCATTTGTTCTCGTTCACTTTCACTGTACAGAACTATCTACTCACTCCGTGAAACCGCTTCACTGAGAGCTTTACCATTTTTACTGGTGATCATCAAAATCAACACTCACCAGTATTTACTAGCATGGAAGCCTTCTGGTATCGCCTGGATTTTCATCATGAATCTGTCTCTCCTCACCTGGCTTTGATCCCTTTTCACCTCCACCCATCACTCCTTTGTTCCAGCATGAGCGGAGCATGACGGACAGTGTGTGTAAATGAAAGGGTGAGGTTAAGGTGACTGTGTCCAATCTGCACCGACATAGAGAATGTGCCGGGTGACATACAGGAAGTGAGAGTGAGCGGCGCTGGCAGCAAAGAGACTGTCAGCGTTCAGAGAGCTGCCCTCCCATGGCTAGCACACGCAGGCCACTGCTGGCAGTCTTGTACTGCACAGGCAACAACAGTCCATCTGCTGCAGATACAGCCAGAGGCGTTCCACCTAGAGCTGGCTGGCATCCCAAGCAACAAATCAACAGTCACTTCTCACCTGCCACCAGATAATTCAGCAGCACCAGCAGAGAAATGAAGAGCTCTGTATGGCAGCCCTCCCCTCGTTCTTCTCACTTTGACTGTTTCGAGGCCCGCGTCCCTCTTTGCATCCCCTGGGTCCGATTGCCTAATCCACCTCATCGCAGTGATCCCTTGCCAGACAGTGCTGTCACGCTTAATTTCAGAGCCACAGGCTGTGTGATGTGTAGAGGGATATGCCATCCAAATCCTATGTCAGACTACTGTGTTTCCCAGCAGAGTGAGATCTGGGGAGGAGGTGCTCAGCAGGAACGGGGCAGATTCTAGGGAACTGTCCTCAATGACCAGCTTGCCTTCAGCTCTTTAATTACAGGTTCAAACGCACATAATAGCTTTGAAGACAATACCTAGTGAGCTTCCTCACTAACTACATAGGCAGCTGCCTTCGAAGGCAGCGTTATAACCGTTAAAATTGAGCGATTTTGAACTCCATGTACACAGGAATGCGCTCAAGAACCGCATTCAACTCACACTTGATACAATAAATATGGATGACATGAGGAACAATGCAACACTTTAATAAGCATAAATACATATAACACATATACTGTATTTTCTGTGTAAAATAGTTTTTAATTATAAGCTTATTTGGATGCATCTATTTTATATTACGTCTGCCATCATTCACTGATTTAAAGGGATAATGATACATTTTGGCAAACTTTTTTTTTTTTTTGACGAGATTTTCCACCTGATTTCAACCCAAAATAAATATATTTCACACTGTATATTAGTTTGTTTGGACGCCTAAATTCATATAACAGACCATTTTCATTTTTAATGTGTTATTTTTGATTTTTTTATACAGACAAAATAGTCCAAAATAAATTAATATTGGCAATTAAAAAAAATTTTTTTTGAATACTGTTATGGTGAGAAAACACTGCAAGTGATTCTGTTGATAAAGTATTTGAATGAATCAAACTGAATCCCAAACAATTTTTTGACATTTCTGCAAACCAGTTTGGCCAGTTAGATCAAGGATTTATCAGTAATATTTTTAGTGGGGCACAGCAATATTTTACTGGGGCTCATAAAAAGGTCTAGTAGCGCCTGCCATAGCATGAAAACAATGACACGTATTGGGCAGAATTTTCAGTGCATCCGTAACTTTACGTTTCAAATTAATTATATACATAGAAGGCAAGCGAGAACATATTACACCAATACTGGCCTCCCTTCACCGGCTTCCTGTTCATTTTAGAATCGATTTTAAGTTTAAGTTTAGTTTTACTATTTAAATTGCTAAATGGATTGGCACCAAGATATCTTTCTGATTTAATACAGTTATGTACTCCATCAAGAGCACTTAGGTATGCTGAGCATTTACTTTTGGTTGTGCCTCGAATAAGGTTGAAGAGTAGGGGGGACTGTGCCTTAGCAGTGGCAGCCTTAAAACTCTGGAATAATTTGCTTCTCCATGTTAGGCAGGCCCAAACACTTTTTGCTTTTAAATCTAGTCTCAAAACTTTGAATTCTTTTCTTTGGTTTGAATTTGAATGAAGTTTGAATTCTAGTATTTGGCATTTAACATGGTATGAGAGCAGGTTTTATGATTGTTTTGGTCTTATGTTTGTTTTTATGCGTTCATTTTTTAAAATTGATTATGCTTGTGTAGCACTTTGGTAAACACTTGTTGTTTTTTAATCACGCTTGTTGCAGAGCATTCTGGGATTGCCTTTGATTTTGGACCGTGCCTAAGACACCTTAAAATGCTGCCCTTACTAAGTTTTGGAACAGAACTAATGTCTGCATGAATTTTTGGTCTCCAAATGAGACAAAGTGAGTCTTATTCAGATCATAATTGCCTGAGTTTGTAAATCACAGTTATTTGAATGTCCATCAAGCATGTGGCCGTCGTCACGAAGAGGGTCTAAAATCATCCGTCTTTCTGCTCAGCTTATGACACCAACACACAAACATCCATCTGCTGCTACACAGGCATCCAACACCGCATGAACACTCCTAATCACATACACCTGAACAGTGAGCTAATGTACCTCACTGCTGTTTCACAGTATAAGCAAGCCTGAAAACTGGGAACAGACTTATAGAATTTCAGCATTGACTCACTTGCTCACCAATGGATCCTATGCAGTGAATGGGTGCCGTCAGAATGAGAGTTCATACAACTGTGAAAAACATCACAATAATCTACAAGTAAGTCTAGTCCATCAATTAATGTCTTGTGAAGTGAAAATATGTGTGTTTGTAAAAATCTAATCCATCATTAAGGTTTTTTAATTATAAAGTGTCGCGACCCCAGTCCATAATCCCTGACAAAATCATTACATCTTGGATGGAATGAGAGAAAATTAATTAAAATTTTTGGGGGACTATCCTTTATTTCATAGAAATATAGTTAAAAAAAATGGATCTTTGGAATTTACAATATACCGTACAGTAGCACTGTGTTACAACTAGTTAGAGACAAGCAAGAACCAAGATGTTTCAGTCAAAAAACATGGGCTAAACCAATGGAAAATCTGTTTTGAAAACGAAACATGGAAACTGTTTGAAAACATAATTTTTACTATCCGTTTAGTGAGCACTAGTGGCACAGAAATTACACTGTACCTCTGCACTAAAATTAACACATTCAATCAATGCTAAAGTAAAACTTCAGATTTTATGGTGTGACGATAGTTAATGGCAGCATGAACTCGGTTTTTTCTAAAATCAAAAGGACAATCTGTTCTCAATGAGGTACCCAGACCTCAACGACAGGGAGGCGCCTGCAGGAAGGAGAACGTTTGAAGAGAGTCCAAGTGGGAGGTCAGGAGGGTGATTTGGGAGGGAAGCCTATGCAGCACAGTACTGCCTGGGCAAGCTGCTCCATCTGACAGCTCTCTCTCTCGCACAACACACACAGACGCAAGAGAAGCGTACTCATTAAGATCGACTGAGGTGACAATGCGTTCTCAAGCTCCGGCCAGAGCCCTGGCGCACACAACAGCTAGCACAGATAAGATGCTCCTGTGTGCTGCTGTGGCGTGTAGGACACACCCAAGACCACTTCAAAAAAGCCGACGGTGTTGTCACCTTGCGTCGGCAGCGACTGGACCAAAAAGCTGCACTTGAACACACCGCACAGACTACAGCCATCTGCAAACTAATACGTGCGTTCTGCGCCTACGTGAGAGGAATTAGCTGCCTATATCAGCAGATATCAATAGTATATATTCGTCATTCAAAACGAGAAACCGAAACAAAGATATACGAGATAAAAGCAGATATACGAAACGTAAACAAAGCAGCACTTGCTTACCATTTTGAATATCAGTTATGTTGATAACTTTCTTCATTTTAAGTGGCTCATGTGAAAATATTTGCATATTGGAATGCTTGGGTAAGAACACGTAACATTAGAACAGGCTTCTGTCTGTGCCGCCTTCATTTACTTGCTCGTTTTCATCACTTTCGCTTTAATTCTTGGGCACTGACTTGCTTGCTAAATTGATCATCCGAGCCGAGTATGCAGATTCAACTGTTGAATCAGGCAAACTGCCGCCGACGTGTGGAACAAACCAAAAAAAAAAAATCCCCGACAGACATTCGCTGACACCGGCTGGTGGTGTGTCTGCTCTTTAAAGGTCTCATGACATGCTGCTTTTTGGATGCTTTTATATAGGCCTGAGTGGTCCCTAGTACTGTATCTGAAGTCTCTTTCTCGAAATTCAGCCTTGGTGCAGAATTTCAGCCACTACAAGCCAGTCCTACAATGAGCTTTCCTTAGGATGTGCCATTTCTGTGTCTGTAGCTTTAATGCTAATGAGGAGAGAGGCGGGGCAACTGCCATGCTTCGCTCGTTTGCAAGCCATGATGTCTCTCGAGGAAAAAAAATATTGCTCTCGCCTCGCACGGTAGTAGCTCATTTTCTCATGGGCGGGCCAAATTCTCTGGGCGGGCAAAGCAGAGAAAGGGGAGGTAACCTTCCCCGTATGACGACATAAAGGGAAGATTCCAGATTGGGCCATCTGAGCTTTCATTTTCTCAAAGGCAAAGCAGGATACCCAGGGCTCGGTTTACACCTATCGCCATTTCTAGCCACTGGGGGACCATAGGCAGGCTAGGGGAACTCATATTAATGTTAAAAAACCTCATAAAGTGAAATTTTCATGCCATGGGACCTTTAAGAAGGACATTCAGACTCCTCATTACACCCTACTGCTCTCCACAGCCCTGAAAGTTTGGCTTGTCATCTGTGCTACAGTGCAGCAGAATTTGACTACTTTGACACCGTCTTTGAAAATTAATTATATTAATATGTCCAGTCGGCCAGTTTGAGCTTGAGCTGTTACAGGTCACTTAATGTAATTTACACAAGTAAGACATTATCCTGGATCAACATCCTTTGCTGGTCCTGAGACAACATTCCTATTAACCAATCACAGCCCTCTTATATTAGGGTTAGGTTTCTAGAGTGCAGGGTTGGGTGAAATTCAGAATTTAAGAAAAAATAATTTGATAAGATTTAGAATTAAATTAAACCCCACAGGATGCTGAAATAGAATTTGAATTTGAATGACATGAAGGATTTTCTGTTGCAATTCAATGAAACACAAGTGTGTTAAATTTCACTTATTCCAATACAATAAATAAAATACACCAAATATGACAAAATATAAATGATTACATAATTAATGAGTAACTATGCTAATTTACTCCCTGAAATTCATTTGACTTTTTCTATTGTCTACCAACTTTATGTAGATAACTAAACAGATCCTAATTTTGCCATAAAAAAAGCAAATAAACAAAAGTCCACCACACTGTTTACGATTCATAACTGATTTTTACTTTATAAAAATAATCTCAAATGATCAATCTTTTGATTATATAACATATTGATATAATATTGTATAAACTGTAGTGTTCTAGAATAGATGCTCTTTCACCATAAAAATAAAATGAATCAAATTAAAGATTATTTATTAAATATAAATACAAATGTCTACAGGTGACATTTCAAACACTGATTATTCTATCATTTAATATTTCTAGAAATATCCTGAATGTTGTATGAACATGATTATGAGTAATTCATACTGAAAAATGTGTACTGAACAAAATACACTAATAGCAGTTGTATTATTTGTAATTTAATTCCCTTTCGATTCTACTTCCTGAAATTCAAATTTTAATTCAGTTCAAATAGATTAACTGATGATTTTGAATCAAGTTAGGTTGAGGTTGGATTAGAAATAGTGGTTAGGGTTAGTGCTAAGGTAAATGGAGAATTTATATAGGATTAAGAATAACAGTAGGGTTATGTTTGTTGATAGGAATGTTTTTCCAGAAACAACAAAGTAAGTTGATGCAATGTTGTCTTATTTTGATAAATCATGTCATGCATTATGTGTTAAGTATCGGGCTGAAAAAAAAAAGAAAGGTAATTAAACTCAAATTTAGACAAGTCAGAAATAACCACCAGGGTTTACAGCAACACGCAAGGAGTGAATGCAAGTAAGAGAGAGAGAATATGTGTGTGTGTGTGTGTGTGTGTGTGTGTGTGATAGAGGTGAGGTTACTGGCTGGACTTACGGCTTTTGGTTTAAATGGTGGCTGAACTTCCTTGTTCTCCAGCTTCTCCCAATCCATGTAACGGAAAAAGCCGTGTTCCCTGATGTCCCGCTCACCCTCAGGACCGCAGCCCAGACGCTTGCCTGGGTGTTTGGTCATCAGCTGAAACAGAGAGGACAACACAATTATGAGAGGACCACTGGTATATAGTATGGCTGTCAATCGATTACAAAAAATCTAATTAAATGCATAATACACAAAATAAGTTAATCAGAATTAATAGCATATTATCTATATTTTCTGACAAAAGATTTTATTTACATTACAGGATGAGCCAATATTAGTTTCCATGTTGTTACAGAATTTATGTACAAATTCTTCATAAATATATTTAAAATAATATACAAGTGTATACTACATTAATGTGTAACACTAAGAACCCAAATATTTAGTTCAAAATACAGCCAGGGCACCTGCTTGCCATATTCCAGTAGTGTTTTGTTCAATAATTTTCTTTTATGGGTCAAAAATACATGTTGCATTAACATCCCTGGAGGGGGTAAAACTAAATCCACAGAAATGAGAATGTCATTACATTTTTTTTTAGGTCAAATAATTTTTACTTTGGCGTTTCAGCACAGCCTCTCTTCATCAACTTCCTCTGCACACCCATTTCTCTCCCTTTTTCCCCTTCACCGACAGCTGTTTTATTCCCCAGCGGAACATGCTATGTTGAATATAACATAATCGTTTGGCTATTTTATTCCAGTGAGTGACTTTAGCGTGTGTAGGAGAGATTAGGCGAGGGGAAAAGCTCAACAACTTGCCACTTTTTCTTCAGCGCCTCAGTGCGCATGAAAAATTAATGGCAGCAGAGAAAGTCTTTCCAGGCTCTTGTAAGGCATAGGTGGAGGTGGTGGAGGGGGGAGATGAAGGTCTCTGCTGACTGGCAGAGCCTTAACCCTCACTGGATCAGGAAGGGACTGGGCTGGGGCTGGTCTGGTCTGGCAATCCCTGACCCTCCATGCCTTCTGGACTCATGGTGCTTGCTAAGAGCCGTGTGCTCCACTGTCCTCTGAAGCTTTGTCATCATTGTCATCATTAATGTATACAGCAGATGCCAGGACACGCTCACTCACTGTGTGGCAGCTGGGCCATGCTGCCACAGAGACACAGCTGGCTAATTCTCTCTCTCCATTCATTCATCCATCCATCCAAATCTATCTGTCCAAAAAATATGTCTAATTATCTATCTGTAAAATACATTATATCTATAAAACACATCTATCTATCTATTATCTTCTATCTATCTACTATTAGATCGATATATCTTATCCTACCCACCTACCCATGCATTCATCCATCACATCTAATTATCTATGTTCTTTCTGTCTGTCTGTTCATCCATCCATCCATCCATGCATCCATCTATCATTTTCAGCTTGTTTCTGTTTCTGTACAGCTGAATGCTATATTCAACAGCTGTCATGTCTGAACGAAAGAGCCGCCCAGTGTAATTCTGACAGCATGATTCAGTGAGAGGCTCTAGAGCCGAACGAAGCCAAAAACACAAGTGACCTGCGCATCGGAGTCAAGTCATGCTTTATCTCTCCCTACGGGCCCTCTTCAGCCCATACACACAAGTGTGGCCGGAGAGCTTCTTCAGAAAATTAGCAATGTGCTCTTAAATTACTAGTTTAGTTAGTGACGGTGGCTTGGTTGGTTACATGAAAGACAGACAGCCATAAACACCTATGAGAATTTATGCCTCATCATTGTCCTGACAAACGAACCTAGATGGTTCATGATTTTTTGCCGCAGGTCCAATCGTAACAATAACGGTTATTGAACTCAATGGCTAGCAAGTCTTTCCATGGTTACTGGTAAGAATTCATATTGTAATCATATAGATGACTGAATAGAGCAGTGATTTTGTGCATGTGAACAAAAAATGTGAACATTTTTTTTTTGAATATATATATATATATATTATATAGATATAATATATATATAAAAGGTTACTGTTAAAGTAACATAAAAATGACTTTTTACTCTGAAGACTTTTTAGTGTAAACCATTTGGGTGCTCATACTTGTTGCAATAAGCAATCAAACTGCCTTGTTGCTAGGTAGGTAACGCATGATGACATGTATAATATTCTCAGACTGGATGAAATCTGAAGTGAAAAAAAAACTGCAGTCTGTGTCCATAATATACACCAAGCTTTTAAAAAGAAGGAACACAATAAAATACTATAAATCTGCACAATTTGCAAACTACTATCCCAAAATGTACGATTTTACTTATTTTCAATATGTTTCCACATCTGGAAGTCATTTTTTAAAATTCCTTTATTGGACGCAAGGTACATTCTCATCACTTGAGAATGTGAATGATGTAATGGCACGTTCCAGCAGCATCTTCTACTTAATGAGGCAAACTCAATAAACAGCACAAATAAAAAGACAGAAGATCTGTCTCCTCTTTTAAATTAGCTACATTCCAACAGTATCAAGAACAGGCATTAACTGAGCATGCACCATGTTCTACACTCAGATGGCTTGACAGATGGCTCGAGATAGCATTGCACTGTTAGTGTATGGTTACAAGCGCTTACACAAATACAGCATATGCAAAGAGAAAGAGGAAAGGAGACGGAGAAAGAAAGTGAGCGAGAGTCTGTGTGCGAGCTCTAGATTGGCCTTAGTCATGGGGTATCAGTCTATATCAGGCTTGCGTCCCAAGCCTCTCTCAGTGGTGTGCTGGGCTGTGTTCCATATCAAACCACAGCATCCCACTTTAATCCTCCCATATCAGAGCAGTACACTCCATCAACACTGATAATACTCTTCAATTAGCACTCAGAGCACCGCAGTAGCACATATCTGCTGTTAGTGCTGCTGCACAAGCGCTTCCTGCAGTATGCCATCCTCTGCCTCTGTCAGCTTCATTAAACTAGTCCTTAAACGCATCCGGCAGGCTTTCATTATCTTTTTAATTTTTTTTGTACAGAATTAATGCAATATAATTCAGCTACTTTATCATCCTCAGATGCTGTGTTTCAAAACGCAGTGAGCTGTCTATCTGTACTTGCCAAAATGTGCAGTGATGGTACCATACCATAATTATGGTCTGAAACAGTGCTTTACATTTATGCACTAACAGACACTTTTACCTTTGCATTGCATTCAAACAAATTTTATCAGTGAATTACCTGGAAATTGAACTCATGGCATTGGTGTTGCTACGACGTTCTCTACTGTTTGAGGTAGTTTTTGACTTTTATTCATCAAGCATGGATTAAAATGATCAAAAGTTACAGTACACATATAATATTGTCTATATTATGATATAATGTTACAAAAGATTTCAAATAAATGTTGTTTTTTTTTACTTTCATCAACGAATCCTGACAGATTTTGTCAGAAATGTCATTGTTTCCACAAAAATATTAAGAACAAACTGTTTTCAACATTGCTAAGAAGAAGAAATGTTTCTTAAGTATCAAATCAGCATATAAGATATAAGAATGATTTCTGAAGGATCACGGGACACTGAAGACTGGAGTAATGACTGCTGAGAATTCACAAGAATAAATTACATTTTAAAATACATTAAAATAGAAAGCGGTTCTTTTGAATTGTAACAATATTACAGTTTTTATTGTATATTTTTGATCAAATAAATACAGCCTTAATTAGTATCAGAGACTTCTTTAAAAAACAATAAAACATTCTTACCGACCCCAAACTTTATAGTGTATACCATGGTAATAAATGACCACCAAATTCATTTACCATGGCATTTACATATTATTTAAAGACATGGTTCCTTGTCTAAAAAAAACCATGGTACATTTTTGTAAACAGTATTTTTAGGCATTACGACTACATTTATAATGCCCAAAAATGCTGTCTAGGTGGGCAGCTCACAAGGTTTTGAGACACAGCCATGAAATAATTGTGCATCAATATATACATCATGTCTTGCAGAGTATTTAATACACTCACTGTGCTGTTCTCTGCAATCTGTCGATGTAAGTGTCACAAATGAATATTCCCTCAGCTGATGTTCTGAGCATAAAAGCCTATATCCCCTCAAACTAAAACCCCAGGCTCTACAGAAGCGAAGGGGAGGATTTTCTTTTGCTTTTTTTATGGCAGAATAGGGCATCAACATTTTGATTACGACAGGTTCAATTTATCCATCTGTCCTCTGAAAGTCACAAGGCCAGACTAAATTAGTCATTCAATTACTGTGCTGGAAGAACGATTGCTCCGCTTGGTTAAGGGAAATACCTCATTTATACTGCATGGCTCCATTGTAGCTTTCTCGGCAGGGCGGGCGGCAGCACCCCTCGCTTAAAGCTGCGCTTGTCCAAACTTACAGGATTTTCCAATCTGTCTTAAATGTCAAGGATTAATTTAGTATTCCTGCTCTATTTTTGGAGATTGTTGGGGAGAGAGGCCTCCAGGATCTGACACACTTGCTGCACTGCAGAATTAAACTATTAGAGAAGTTCTGCAAGCACTTACAGCAGATCTTATGAAGGAGAGAGTAGAGAGGGAGACTGAACTCATCAAGACAGTGAGCTCTGCAGACAGACTGAGGAGAAGACAAGAGGCACGATAAGTCAAAGAAGAAAAATCGACAAGCAGAAAGGACGAGGGTTGTGCGGAGCATCTATATCTATGTGGGAAAATAGACTGAAAACAAAAGGATGGAGAAAAGAGAGGCAGGAGGAGGGAACAGAGGGAGGAGAGGAGGGGGGCTTTTGTTTATCAGGCTTTACCCAGCAGCATGCTACATTTTCATGAAGCCAGTCAAAGAGGGGTAGCATTCAGATTCTAAACACAGAGGGTCGATTCATTATTTAATGTTCACATTAGCATGAATGTATTAGTGCGCAGGTCCCTCTGGAGACACCTGCTCTCACATCTCTCTTTCCACTTTATATTCCAAAACTTGTCCTCCCAATACCAAAGATTTCCATTGTCCTAACTTAAACAAAAATGGGTCACCAGGCAGCATGCTAGGTAGAAGATCATCAAAGCCCAGCGAAAACTGACTTTGGTGAATCACACGTCAAAAGTCACATATCACCCCAAAATAAAATGGGAAAAAGTCAAATAAAATTATGCTTTACATAAAATTTCTATGCATTGTGACAATTTATTTTTCATTTTATTTTCATGCCAATTTAGCATTTTTATTGTACATTTTTATTACTGTAGTCATCCTCTGTAATACTGGTAATTACACGTATAACGTCGTAATGGTTTAGCACAATTTTATGCAGCACAACAAATACTACCATGATGTATAAACAATGTATATTTTAAATAATGCATTTTTTTTTCATTATGTAAACTTGGGTAATAAAACAATGCAATTAAATGTTTTTTTTTTTTTTTTTGCATCATGGTAATGCAAACAGGGAAACTGAAAATAATGCCACAATGCAAAAGAAAATCTTAATGGTCCCCCCCCCAAAATATTAAACATTTATTTAAAAACTGAAAAATAAATGTTTGAAAATGAAAATAATAATGCAATGCAAAATCTATATTTTTATTGATTCATTATTATTTTTATTATTATTATTGCATTACTGTATTGACAACTGTGAAAATGTAAATAAAGGTCTTAACGGTCATAAAAAAATAGATATGTTGCATTTTCTTATTTATTTTTATTTTTGGGTGGGGCGAAATATGGCCCAGGCAAGTTGACAGGTGAGATTCCCCCAAATAACAGATGTCATGTCCCAACCACCGTAAGAATGTACCCACGCACATGCCTGGCTTTCATTCTTCTACAAAACTCTTTTCTCCTTTTCTCAGCAGCCATATGCTCCACCCTGGCACCGCAGTGACAAGTAGAAAGAACAGAAACTTGTAAAGAATAAGCAAATAGGAGAGAGCTCCCTTTCGAGCACTTTTTAGGGAATGCATTATACTATTGACTAAGATGCCCCGTCATTCTGCGGCTTTTGTCTTGTTTTGCTGGGGCAAAAAAAACAAACAAACAATAAAAAACATTCATATCCATTCAAAACCAGCCTAGCCATGCTCCAGTAAAAGCTGGCAACTAACAGAGCTGAGCTCCTGGGTCCTGCACACAGCCAGGAGTCATTGGCATTCCAATTAAGTGCTGTCTAAGGCTGTATGTTTGTGTGCTTTTATCTGCAGGAGAGAAGATCTCTCAAATAAAGAATAAGATCATGTGTACTCGCTGCTTCACCTGCCAGCACTCGAGTCTGAAGCAGCACTGGCCTCCTAATAACAAAGACAGAGTGAATGGAAGATAGCGATGGAGAGACAGACAGAACTGGCGATTTTTGAGAAGGCCGTGAAGTGATTATTGATAGGATAGGTCAGAGGCTGTGGTATTTTTCAAAGCTGCTGAGAGCAAACTGCAATGACCACTGCTGCTATAAAAAAGTAATTCATGATGCATCGCATGAGGTCATATAATAACTGGACTTTTTTCATTCAAAGCCACTTACAGTATGTGAACTGCTGAGACAGTCACCTTGAAACAACATCAGTACTTTCTCAGGGACCCAATGATGAGATGGACTGTATCTGCACCTTTCCGGGCTATTAGTCACTCTGAACTGAATTTGATACTTTGGGTTACCTCAGGACAAGTGGACAAGGTGTGACTTTTTAGCATGACCCTGCTGGTAGGTGTTGTAACTACACCATTTTTCTGCATCGTTCTCCACTGACGGTCATTTAAAAGAAGGCATGTATTCTGATCAAATAAAATTAATGCAATTCCTAATGGTAATGAGAAATTGTTAAATAAAAAGTAATTTAAATAATTTACACTAAAGTTTAAAAGTTTCAGTTGGTAGGATTTTTTTATGTTTTTGAAAGAAGTCACTTTTACTTACCAATGATGCATTTATTTGATCAAAATACAGTAAATATGTTATAACAATTTAAAATAAATATTTTCTATGTTGATTTATTTGAAAATGTAATTTATTCCTGTGATGCAAAGCTGAATGTTCAGCAGTCAGTACTCCAGTCTTCAGTGTCACATGATCCTTCAGAAATCATTCTAATATGCTGATTTGATGCTCAAGAAGAATGTCTTATTATTGTCAATGTGGAAAACACTTGTCTTTAATTTTTTTCATTGGAAACCACGATACATTTTTTTCAAGTTCAACAGCATTTACTTGAAATAGAAATATTTTTGTAATGTTATACATATCAGTACTGTCACTTTACTGTCATTAATGCATCCTTGTTGAAAACAAATCTGAAAACACAAATCTTACTGCCACAAACCTGTGAACAGTAGTAAATAATAATCATCATCATCATCATCATCATAACCAAATTGTGTTTGTCATGTCCTTGCAGTGTGAGACAGGATGCTGGATACTGTTTCAGGAATGTGATGTATACTGGCTGCTCACCCCTTTGCAGATGGCCACAGCTTCCTTGGACATGGATTTAGGATAGGACACATGGTGCTCCATGATGGACTGAAACAGCTCATCCTCATCCTCGCCATCAAATGGGGGCTTTGGAAAGAGATATAGAGAGAAGAGACAGAGAAGATGAGAGGACAATGCTGTTTGGTCCACAACAATAACATGGATTATATCTCATTTGCTTGCAATTTTCCCATTTGTGTCCCTTTAACATAGGAAATTCGAAAGTCATCAACATAAAAATGCCTTTCAAGTCTTGTTTGTTTAGTGGAGACTAGAAAAGAGAATTACAACATCCTTTTGTCATGACAGCTCAGCAGTAGCAGTCGCCCCTGGAAACAATTCAGACTTTTTTTCTCCAGCGTTCAAAGCTTGACTTGTTTCAGAACAATTCATAAATAATTGACTGAGCCCGATAGGCATGAAATACTTGCCGTTAGTCTCGGGAGATTTGCAGAACATAATTAATAAAAACTGACCTTGAGATAGCAAGAGGTGATTTACTGCAAGCAGCAGAGAGGAAATGAAACAGAGCGAATGAGAGAAGGCACAAACCCCTGACTTGGGCCTTCTTGATCTGGGTTATAATGATTCTTACCTGCCCAGCCAGCATCTCATAGAGCAGAACTCCAAAAGCCCACCAGTCCACTGACTTCCCATAAGGCTGGTAAGCAATGATCTGAAACAGACACACTCCGAGTGTAAGGCGTAAAAAACAATTACAAATGGGTGGCACTCCAAGGACAACAGTACATATTAATATCAATCCCGCCGTGCACTCTGTCAAGAGTTTCAGAAGTGTTTATGGGGTTTTCAAAATGTGTTACAATGAGTTTTATGTACTGTAAAGTGTCTTGAAACAAGCAGCTTAAGCTTTGAGGACTTGAGGAACTCAAATCCCTTCACTCTTACAGCATGTTGTGCCTTGGATTAGGAGTGTGTTGTTGACATGAATCCATCTCTAGCTCATGCTGCTGGTGTTACACTTGGAGCAGTACCATCTGGTGTTCGGTGAGATGAACGTGAGATATCTAATTAAGGTAACTCTCTACTGCATGACGCTGCCTCTGGGTAACAAACCCATTTTCTCCAATACGAGCTCATGATGTATATGAGATGGCAATACAATGGTTATTACTGAATGGATGACTTTTAATAAAACAATATTTATGTTCTACGTTATGTAGAACTGAATTGAGTTTGTTTCCTAGAAACAACACTGTACAAATTTGTAAGGTTAGATGAACTTAAATTAGTCTATGTGGGTATGTGTTAGACCAAGTAGTGAAAGCCCTGGTAGATGTGCAATTGTCCACGAATCACACACACATGAAATATGTAGGCCATTGGCTCTTCTTTCTCATCAAACACTTGGGCACTCAGAACCCTTTTTGAGCACTCACCTCAGGGGCGATGTAGTCAGGGGTCCCACAGAAGGTCTTGGTGGTGATTCCATCAAGCATGTTCTCCTTGCACATGCCAAAGTCAGCTATTTTGATATGACCCTCCATGTCCAACATGACATTATCCAACTTTAGATCTCTGATGTACAAAGATGTGAGAGGAGTCAGTGGAGAACACAAACAAGCAAGAACAAGGAACAACTGTGAGAAAATTAATGATTGTTCAAGGAAGGTACTGTAGAGAGGCTTTCATGGTTCATGATGTGCGAGTATGTTAAAAAACATTACAATTACATGTTTTCAATTATTTTTATAATTTTATACTATATACAGTATATATTCAGTATATACTATATATAATATACAGGGCTATTCAATTAGTTTCATTTGGGGGCTGGATTATTAAATTGAACATTTGTGGTTGGCCAAAAGGGCTAAACATGGGTGAAAACTGTGCGCGCATGCACACATGCACACATACACACACACCACACACACTGCCATAGTTTTGTAACAAAAATGGGCAACATTTGTTAAATGGGTTTGCTGTGTTAACATTAGTTAACCTAATCTAACAGTAAAAAAAATATTTATACAGCATTTATTAATCTTAGTTAATATTAAATCCAACATTTACCAAAACATTATTAAAATGGTTAAAGTTGTATTTGTTAACATTATTTAATGCACTGAACTAACAAAAACAAAGTTTTTATTAACTAACATTAATGAATGTTAAAGGCGGTAAAAATATATTGTTACTTGTTAGTTCATGTTAGTTAATGCATTAGCTAATGTTAACAAACAAGATCTTATCGTCAAAAATTTATTATATTCTCTTACTCCCCTAATAAATTTGATACAACATACATGTTTCATCTGATTTTAAACTAAACTAGATTAATGATTAATGGTGTCCGGGATTAAACGCACCTGCTCTAAGTTCGCGTTGCGTATACTTTGGTTTCTAGCGTGCCAAACTCCATTTGATAAGCATCTTTTTCCAGTGTCTGCGCTTTTTCTCACCAGAAGTTATGACCGGGCCAGCGTTGCCACCTTGTGGACAAATTAATTTTTGCCACTCACTGTTTTTCAATCCGAAACGCTATTTAAACATCTTTCTCAAGTTGTCAAACTAGTCCAACAATGCAGACCTAATGGCCAATTAAAAAAAGTGTTTAAATCATTGCAATATTAACTTGCTCTTTTTATTTCGCCAGCAAAATCACCCCAAGTACACCTCATTATACTGGCCAACCCTAGCAGCTTCATAAAGAGGAGCACCGGTGAGCTTGATGAAGGAGAAGAAAGGGCTCTGTAAAGAATTCATGAGTGCTCTCTGTTTGTATAGTGGTGTGGTGGAGGTTTTGTGTTAACAGCCTGGATTACAGATCTACTTCCTATTTAGGCCACCATCCAGGGGCTCAATCGCTATACTGGTACAATGACAAAAAATTATGTTTTTGTAATGCAGCGCAAATACAAGACTATTCAATACACTTTACTGTTTTATAAAGTCGCAGGTCATGTTTAATTAATCACAGCTCAAGATGTCTAATGTTTTTTGTCCACTAAAAAATTCTGGAAAGACTTATTGTGTTGTCAATGTTTCAACTGGCTGAATGATCGTCTCCCAGTTAAACAACAGTACAATAAATTGAACGGACAGTACTTCCATCCCTCAAGGCCATTTTTTGTTTGCATCAAACTGAATACAGCATTGATTCTGACTAAGTTCAATTGCTCCGTGTAAGCAAGTGTGTTTTGGTGTGTGTTGCTCTGGAAGCAAATTGTCTAATACAGGTGCATCTCAATAAATTAGAATGTCGTGGAAAAGTTCATTTATTTCAGTAATTCAACTCAAATTGTGAAACTCGTGTATTAAATAAATTCAATGCACACAGACTGAAGTAGTTTAAGTCTTTGGTTCTTTTAAATTGTGATGATTTTGGCTCACATTTAAACAAAAACCCTAACCCTCACCCCTAACCCTAAACTAACCCAACACCAATTCACTATCTCAAACAAATTAGAATATGGTGACATGCCAATCAGCTAATCAACTCAAAACACCTGCTAAGGTTTCCTGAGCCTTCAAAATGGTCTCTCAGTTTGGTTTACTAGGCTACACAATCATGGGGAAGACTGCTGATCTGACAGTTGTCCAGAAGAAAATCATTGACACACTTCACAAGGAGGGTAAGCCACAAACATTATTTGCCAAAGAAGCTGGCTGTTCACAGGGTGTTGTATCCAAGCATGTTAACAGAAAGTGAGTGGAAGGAAAAAGTGTGGAAGAAAAAAAAAAAGCACAACCAACCGAGAGAACCGCAACCTTATGAAGATTGTCAAGCAAAATCAATTCAAGAATCTGAGTGAACTTCACAAGGAATGGACTGAGGCTGGGGTCAAGGCATCAAGAGCCACCACACACAGATGTGTCAAGGAATTTGGCTACAGTTGTCGTATTCCTCTTGGTAAGCCACTCCTGAACCACAGAAAACATCAGAAGCGTCTTACCTGGGCTAAGGATAAAAAAAACTGGACTGTTACTCAATGGTCCAAAGTCTTCTTTTCAGATGAAAGCAAGTTTTGTATTTCATTTGGAAAACCAAGGTCCTAGAGTCTGGAGGAAGGATGGAGAAGCTCATAGCCCAAGTTGCTTGAAGTCCAGTGTTAAGTTTCACAGTCTGTGATGATTTGGGGTGCAATGTCATTTGTTGGTGTTGGTCCATTGTGTTTTTTGAAAACAAACGTCAATGCACCCGTTTACCAAGAAATTTGGAGCACTTCATGCTTCCTTCTGCTGACCAGCTTTTGAAGATGCTGATTTCATTTTCCAACAGGACTTGGCACCTGCCCACACTGCCAAAAGCACCAAAAGTTGGTTAAAATGACCATGGTGTTGGTGTGCTTTACTTGCCAGCAAACTCACCAGACCTGAACCCCAATAGAGAATCTATGGGGTATTGTCAAGAGGAAAATGAGAAACAAGGGACCAAAAAATGCAGATGAGCTGAAGACCACCGTCAAAGAAACCTGGGCTTCCACACCACTCAGCAGTGCCACAAATTGATCACCTCCATGCCACGCTGAATTGAGGCAGTATTTAAAGCAAAAGGAGCCCCTACCAAGTAGGGAGTACATGTACAGTAAATGAACGTACTTTCCAGAAGGCCAACAATTCACTAAACAACATTTTTTATTGGTCTTATGAAGTATTAATTTGTTGAGATAGTGAATTGGTGGGTTTAATCACAATTTTAATCACAATTAAAAGAACCAAAGACTAAAAACTACTTCAGTCTGTGTGCACTGAATTTATTTAATACACGAGTTTCACAATTTGAGTTGAATTACTGAAATAAATGAACTTTTCCACGACATTCTAATTTATTGAGATGCACCTGTATCTCAGCACCTCTAAAGACCCTTGTGGTGGCCATATTGAACAGTCAATTGTTATCAGGAAGACTCTTCTCACTTCTATGTGTGATTGACGTGTGTTGCTGTCTGGGCTTCACTCACCTGTATATAATACCCTTCACATGCAGAAAGAACAGGCCTATGGCGATTTCTGCAGCATAGAACCTAAACAAACACAACACACACACACACAAATCCGAAATCAATATGAAAATCTGAGAACAGGAGATGAATCTGTTTAGTTGGTTTTCTTGGACAATCTTCATGGCCAGAAGTCTGGGCCAGGTGGTCATTACCAAAAAATAAACTGTCTTATCAGTCTGTCGACTGTCCAATCAGTCCTGAGACATCTGTCTAATAAATAATATAACAGTCTGATAAAGGTGTGTTTTCTGCTGAGAACCTGGAAACTGGAGCTCTGCCCTCAGAAAAGACATAAGAGAGATAAAGCAAACCAGATATCTGTTATTAATACAAGCATGCAGTAATCTCTTATTTATCAGGTGGTGTGTTTGTCTGTCCTATATTTTTTAGTAACATTTGAAGAGAATTCGCATTCGTGTTCAGTGACTAATGCAGCTGGGGGTGGAGCAGGAAACAGGCCTCACTACAAAGTCAGATTATGTCAAAAGATAACTTCTTTTTCCAGGCCACAGCGGCAACCAGCCTCTGGCTATCACTACTCAGAGAGACAGAGAGACAGACAGACAGAGAGAAAGATAGAGGTGATTTCACTAAACATTTGCAACACTTTCACATAAAGAGTTTCAGCACAAAATTTTCACTAACAATCAGGCACTAACGACAACAGTGTAACAGTGCTGTATATCAATTACTTCCCTCTCATTCTTTTCAAACATGCTTCCTTTCTTTGGAGATCTCTAAATGCCACCTAAAGATATCAGTTATCAATTTATTAATAAAAAAATTGTTTAATAAAAATGATTAATGCATTCTTTATTTTACTGTTACATTTTACATTTTAAGCATGAATTATATAAAGAGGTCAAAATGGCAAGTGATATATTCAATTTTTAATACATTAAAGTTTTGTTACACTAAACATTTTAAATAAACAGCTGTAAATACATATATTTGCCAATTTTATTATGATTACTGTAATTGTTACATTCAACTAAACTTTAAAAAATTTTAATGCACAGTTGTAAACGTCTATTTATTTGTAAATTTTAAGTGGCTACTTTTATAATAATTACTGTATTTTGTTACATACAACTACCCTTGAAACATTTTAAATAAACAGCTGTTAATACATCTTTATTTGTCAGTTTTAAAAGTGAATAATTTAATTTTAGTGTAATTATTTTGTTACATTCAACTACATTTTAAAAATTAACATTAAATAGTTTTAAACTGAAAATAACTTAATTGACATTATTTCTTGAATTAAAACATTGATAATTTATTTCTTTCATTAATTTTTAAGCAGTATTCACAAAATTCCATACATTTCTATGTAAATCAGGTTCATACTTTGAGCTTCATTTACAAAACTCAGCAACTGTCTGCCACATTTAACACTGTGTTATTACCATCTGTGCTAATAGTCACTAAATGGCTTTTCATTTAAGACGAGACGTTTGTGTACATTTTGTGCAAAGCAAATGATGGTTATATATCCATATACTGAGAGAATAAGGGAGGAGGTGCAAAGTAACAAGAAAATAGTCATTGTATCTTAGAATCTCATTATACCATAATACAAGCAAATAAACGCAAACACTGTGTTCCATAACCATTGTGGGCTTTGGCATCTGGAAACCTGGATCTATCCATTACCAACAGCGACAAAGTGCTCCAACTGTTCCACGTCCTCCTCCCTGTCATTGGGCACTCATAATCACCCTGACCTTTGAACTGCACTGAGCTCCATACCCAACACAATGACAACGCTGCTCTCCTATGCAGAGACAGGTTAATTCTTTATGATAAAGGGCAGACAGCAAGCTGAAAGCAGAGCAAATAGGGATGAAGCTTGTTAGATGTGGAGACAGAGCGTGGTTCTGAGAGGAGATTACGGCACATGTCAGCTCAGTCATCTACTGCCAAAGAGCCGCCCATACTGAGATCACCCTCAAACGTCTGTCTATTTGCTGATGGTTCTTTCTTCAAATTATTTACAGGGTGGTTCACAGGAATTTCAGCATGAATGTGATCGCTTTAAATGAACTCAGGCATTACAGTCACTTGTAACATGCTTTGTGAATGCAAAATGCTCAGGGTTCACTTTATTAGTAAGAGAACAACTCTACTTTTACTAATATTTTAAACGCAAAAAAATAGAGTTTTATTTACTTGAGTAGGGGCATGCGATATTGACAAAAATTATGTCTTGATATTTTTGGGAATTGCTGATAACAATTACTAGACAATATTTTGCTGAGTTAGTTTTTGTGCTGGTTCCTTGACTGGTTTAGGCCTGTAGTGGACAACTGACTCCTGAACAAAAATCAAGAAAAATACACGCATTTAAACGACTGATTCATTCAGGAACGAAGCAAGTGACTGTCTTTATGAAATGAGTCATTGAACCATTCACTAACCCAATTTGTTAAAAATGCAGATTCATTCAGGAATGAAACACCATTGAGAGAGACACACAACGGTTCTTCTGTGGGTTTGTTTGGAAGCATTTATGTTGGCAAAATAGAACAAAACTGACAATATTGTGTCTAAAATTGAATAACAATATTATCGTCTAGTTTAATAAACTGTTGTATTAAATCAATATCATGTTGTGCTGATATTTGGTAAAAACAGCACTCTTGTTTGTGTGATTTTGCTCAACTATATAATATGAAATAAATATAAGACAAAAATTCACACCGGGCATTTTTGCTCCCATATCTTGAATTTGGGGTCATTTTCACTGTACAGTGAAATCGTGTACTACTTTGTTTTTCGTTTTTGGAAAGAGAGTGACATAATTGATAATCATTCAAATAACTATTATGATATTATCATAGACAAAACCTCTTAAACACCCCTATGTAAGAGGACAAACAAGCTTTCTATATCTCCTCTTATTCATCTGCCTCAACTAAAAATCTCATTAAACAACAGGGAGGAGAGATGAATAGATAAAGTCCAGCAGGGAAGACATTCTTGTAGGCCAAAAACACAGAAATGAGTTAGCATTTTAGCACTTCCAGGTCCACAAATCTATTTATGTTTAAATGCCTGAAGTAAAGTCTATGGTCTGTGGCTAGGCTACAAAATTTATCATGATGAACAAAACATTTAATAATCAAGAAGTGCTTGGTTGGTCTACAAAAATATGACATCACTGCAGCACTCTATCGAGCTGCAGAAATACAGCTAAAAAGAAAAAAAGAGTGAAAGAGAAAGTCAGAGATGGGGGAAGCAGGTTGACCTGGCCTTCGTACACCTAATTATAAATTATGCTGAGTAGACACCTCATATCTCCAAAAGGAGGGCACTGAGGAAGAGGAAGAGAAGGAGCGGCAGCAGCAAGAGTGGGTCAAACTACTTTGAGGTCACTTTGAAGTGACAACACAGCACAGCAGGAAACACTTTCTGCCCTATGAATGTCCCTCCTTTCCACCCATCATCCAATTGGGCAATAACAAGGAGAGCACCTGTTCATTCTACAGAGTGTGATAGCTGGATGAGTTCAACCACATTCACATTCCACTAACTGACACGCATTGGTGAGCTCATCATGAACTAATCAATGTGCTCATCGATGAACTAATCGGTGAGCTCAAGGTGAAATAATCAGCTAGCTGATTGAAAAGCTCATCAGTGAGTTCAACTGTGAACAAGTTCTTTGAAGTCAACAGTTAACATTGGGGAACGCATCAACTGAACATCATCTGGTGCATAATCGACTCAAAGGAATCATCGGTCAGTAACATTAGCCATTCATCTGATTTTGAATTGATGAATCTGAAAATGCCACATCTTTGCAGTGTGGCCAATTAATGGCGCTATGCAGAGACAAAGATGAGAGCTGTACTCACACAGCATGGGGTTCCTTAAACTTGCCGACCTGCTGGATATGATACATGAGATCCCCACCACTGATGTATTCCATGACAAAGTACAGGCGGTCCTGTAGATACACAGGGTAAGAGTATCAGGGTAAGAGACAAACACAGGACAGTCGAGAAAAGATGACAGAGAGTAAGACGGTTGAAGCCTCTTGCGAACACAGAGCTGTTCTAGAAGTTTAGTCAAGTTTATTACTTGGGGTCAAGTGAGAGTCAAAATAAACTTTAGAATAAAATAGTATGGAATAGTAGATTTTGGTACCAATTCGATTATGGTTTCTTAACGATTCCTTTAGTACAATAGAACACAGTTCTTGGTTAATTTTGAATTGGACATGAAAGTAATTTACGGTAATTCAGCAACTGCAGAGCGTTCTATTTGTGGTTGACTAAAAATAATCTGTCATAAGAGTAATTCACACAGGAACTGGATTTAACATTTCACTGAATGTTTTTGATTTTCTAAAAAGAATCGGCTTATGAGAGTCATTCATTTGGGAACTGGATGGAATTTGTTATGCTGTATATTTTTGATTTACTAAAAAGAATAATCTCATTTGGAACTGGACAATGCTGGGCACATCATTTATTTTTGATTCATTATAAAAGTACTGGCGTATAAGATTAATTTACTCAGGAATTGGATTAAACTGTTTGCACTGATGCTTTTGATGAATAAAGCGAAGTGGGAATTATTAGACAGAATTAGTCATGTTATGTTCTGATTTCACGGGGGGGGGGGGCATTCACGTAACTATATACATGCCGGTATACTTTTGATTTAATAAAATAGATTCCATCGGGCATGTTGTATATTTTTGGTTCATTAAAAAAGAATCAGCTCAAAGGAGTCATTCATTTGGGAATTTGACAGAATTTGTTTCAGTGAAAGAAAAAAATCAGGAAACAGACAACTATATACATGTTGTATATTTTTGATTCACTAAAAGGTACTGGCTCAGACAATTAATTTATATTTACATTTATTCATATATTTATCCAAATATAATTCAGAGTACTGATGTACTGATATTAACAGTAAGATTTTATGATTTTTTTAAGATATTTTTACTGTCACTCAACCCCCTGCAAGAATATTTACTTTTAGTGGCACAAGCCTATAATACATTTTTAACACATCCACACATACACAACTGCACATCCACACACTAATACACAAGACAAATCCCAGGGCCAAAATCCAAAGATCAAAACACGCTGGACGTCTTCATATCTGCAAGTCTCAGCCACATTTTCCCTGGACTCCATTTTATTGGCTTTCTTCCTGTAATGATGAGGCTTATTTTGCATCAGTTGCGGGTGGTTGTAATTCCTGCAGTGGTGGTGTGTGCGTGGTGGGTGTGTGTGTGTGTGTGAGATGGTCAGGGGAATTAGAGTCAGGGAGGATTAAGAGACTGAAAGTGATGAAGAGTGCGAGGGGGAGACGGACTGCTAGGCAGCAGTGCTTAAAGGAGGTCCCATCACTGTCAGGCAGGAAAGAGGGTGGGCGGGAAATAGTCTTTACCTCACTCCACTACACACCAACTACCTAAACCCCACGACTATAGCCACATCAGCTACACAACAACACACACACACACACACACACACACACACAACATCTGACTTAACTCCCCATTATAGGTGGAGGCTAATCTTACTGACTGCAATGTTTGGCGTCAAATACATCCTGTGAATGATCCCCCTTCATAAAGAAAACCCTCCCAACACCCCACTCGAATATCTCGCAGCTAACCGGGCTTTATTTGCTCTTAAAGAACGTGTGTGCGAAGGAGGAGATGATTTAGTGATGTAGCTTCGTTTGAGATCCAATGCATTTCCAGAAAAATCAGGCATAAAAGAGCTTCGGCCCGCTGACGGTCCAATCTTGTCTCCCCCAGAGTCTCCTAGGTTCTGACCAGTCCTCTCATCTGTAACTCACTCACTGTCTGATTTCTCCATCTCTCGCTATCGGTGACAGAGGCTCATGTGGTGCTCAGTAGGATGTTGAGAGACGACGATGCTGCCTGTCACAGCTCTGCTGCGGCCATAGATGAGCGTGTGGCGCACTGCCCTCCTGTGAGCATGTCGCATTCACATGACCGACCACACACACACACACACACACACACACACACACACACACAAACACCATTCTTGTCGATGTACAAATGACTGCAGTCTCTAAGCAGCATGTGGGGGATGGGGAGAGATGGATTCAAGTGTGTGTGTTTGAGTTTGTATGTGTGTTTGGTCATGTGCTACAAAATGAAAGAACACAAAGTGACGTGTGCCTACGCTTAAGCTTATGTCAGAGGATATACGTTGAGAAGAGCAAGAGAAGAGAGGAGCAAAAAGGAGATGAGTTGAGAAGAATAGGAGAGGTGACGAGATGTTATGAATGGAGGACAGGAGAAGAGACAAGATGAGATGAAATGAGGAGAGATGAGACAAGATGTGATTAGGATGAAAAAAGGAGAGGAGATAATATGAGATGAAATGAGACGAGGAGAAGAATGGAGAGCAGAGAGGAAGATAAAACCAGATGAGAGGAGAACAGAAGAGGAGAGAAGGGAGAGAACAAGAAAAGAAGATGAGGAGAGGAGAGCAAAAGAGATGACATGAGATAAAACGAGGCGAGATTCCTCTACATAAGACATGGAGAGAAGAGCAAAATAAACAACATGAAATAAGAAGAGAGCAGCAGAGGCGAAGAGAAGAGGTAAGGAGAGCAAAAGAGACGACATGAGATGAGAGGAGGCGAGATGAATCTACGACATGAAATGAGATGACAGCAGAAGAGATGAGACGAGACGAGATGAGAAGCTGCAGTACCATGGTCTGAAAGCAGGAGTGCAGTTGAGTGAGGAAGGGTGGTTTTCCTGACAAGGCCAACACTCTCTTCTCCACCATAGTGCATTCTACATCATCATCCTGGATCACCACGTCCTTCTTCAGGATCTTTATTGCAAACAGCTCATCACCTCCCTTTCTCTCGGCCAACATCACCTAAAAAAAGACAAACAGAGAGAGAGAGAGCGTGAAGGTAGCAGGGATGTTCAGAGTTATGTCACCAAACACATTTGAGTGAGCAAGCAGGAGGAGATGAGCAAAGCAACACTGTAACACAGCACATGAGCTTCATTTATTAGCAGAAGATACACTGGCCTTTGACTGCAGATCAATACAGCAGCGTTTATACTCATTCTTAGCATGTTTAGGGCATGTTAGGCCAGAGAACATAGCTGCAGTTGAGGTACAGATGATATAAAAGACAAAGAGAAATGATGGACAGAAGAGATGAAGCTCTCGCACACATGTGAAGACAATAAGGAGCAGATTTGAGTGTGGCACAATGGCACGGTGAAGGAAATCTTGAGTGATGGGAGGGCAGATTTTAATTGTGCTCATTTTTAGGATTGAGCCTGAAGGCGCATGTACTGAAGAGAAAAGAAAACCAAAGAAAGAGGGATAAAAAAAATGGAAGAAAAAAAAGAGTGAGAAAGTTCAAAGAGCAATAGAAATTAGGGAAGATTAAATAAATAAGTGAGAGATTAATATCATAAACATTAAAAAGTATAAAACATTTTAATATATATATATACAATTTATCCAACATACATTTTTATAACTCCAAAATGAGCAAGAAAGAAAAAAAAGATGTTACATGGTAAATAAAACTCACCAGATAGACAACATCAAAACAATCAGAACAGAACGAAAAAGTAAAATTAATTGCACCATTATCACAAAATGTAAATAATGGCAATTAGCATATCAAATACTAAAACTAAAGCTAAGGTACAACGTAAATACACTGAAAAACAAAACTAAAACTAAATAATAAAGTGATAACATGAAAAAAAGTAATGATAAAAATTACAATTAAAATAAAATTAAAAAATGTATTAATTAAAAAATCACAACTATAATTCCACTGAGCAGAGAACAGTCAAGACATTCAGAAACATTTTCTATAATATTGAGACGTCAGTTAAAACATCTGTTACCATACAAACATAGCTGAAACATAGATGACCTAGATGAATGAAATCAAACACTGATTTCAATCAATACCATTAAAAGGAAAACAAATACATTTCCATTCAAATCAATTTAATTGATTTACTAGTTACATTACATCCATATGCAAATGAAGTAATTTTTTTCAGTAGCATGACAGTAGTGTAACCATTTTCAAAACTGTGTATCTTTTCCAATAACAAGCTACTTTTTTTCAGTTGAATGGCAGCGTAGCACGACAAGGCAGTAAACAAACACGCTCTTCTAAAATATCCTCTCTCTCTCATATATGTAGTGCCAGAAAATCCAATTCTTTGCAGTGAATTTGTTCATGTAAATAAACCAATTCAAAAAAATAATTAACCAATTTGAGTTCCTATGTAGCGTTTTAGGGTGTTTTTTTATATACAGCAATTTGATGTTTTTCAGGTTGTGGAAAGAGTAGCTTGACTGTAGCATAACTATTTATGTGTATCTTGTAGTTTGGAAAAGCTACATATTCAAATTAGCTCCCCAACACTTTTAATGCGTGTGTGATGAATTTAAACCCAATCCAATATGCCTGACACAGCCACAGTACTTCTTGTCACCAAACCAATAGCGCTTCATCAGTGTGTGAAAGCATCTCTCAAATACCTTCCCTCATTCTGCGGCAAGGTCACATAGAGAAAAACCTGACAGAGGAAAAGTAATGCTTGAAGAAACTTTACGGACAGTCTGGCTCTGCCATTTAGCTTTCTCTTGAAAATAAATGCACATATTGAAATGAGCAGAGTTATTTCAGTGTAAAGGCAGCCCCAGATGGACACCTTGTGACTGGCAATGGGAAAAGAGAAGCGACACACTTCAACATTACAGAGGACACCATCTGCTCCTCACAGGCTCTACACCCTAACACACATACTACTCTGGCAGCATAGCAAGCAGGTCATATCCATTCCAACGCATTCATTACCGCTGCATACCTGTTTAGAAAAACACACATCGAACAAAAGATGCACGACTGCACACAGTGCTCCAAAGTCTCAAGGACATTATCAGTTAGTGCAGCCACACAAAAGTATCTGCTGGGCTCTGGATGAGAACTGCTCTAGGATCAGCATATTCAAGGACAGATACTGATCAATGATCATGTCTCCAACTGTGAGATCTGCTTCAAACCCATAATCACACAACTGGACTCGTGAAAGTGCACATCTGTCAGCTTTTGAAAAGCATACTATAATGACGGCTCATCATCAGGATCTACAGTCTTTTGACAACTAGTTGCCATTTTTTTTTAAATATATATATAATTAATATATATCAATTATATATATATATATATATTTTTTTTTTTTTGAGAAAGAAGAAGCCTTAGTAAACAAATAGCTGAGGGTAACCACTGAATTCTATAGTATCTTTTTCCTACTGTGGAAGTCAGTGGCCACCGGCAACAGTTTGGTTACCAACATTCTTCAAAATATCTTCTTTCGTGTTCAACAGAAGAAAGAAACTCATAAAGGTCTGGAACAACTTGAGGGTGAGTAAATGATGACTGAATATGTGTTTTGGGGTGAGCTATCCCTTTAAGTTCAAATTTCCTCAGTCAATTGTAAAATTTTCTTTTTTTAAAGTGACAATATAACAGAAGTAAAAACAACGAGTAATGCCATTTTGATTAAACATTACAACCTCAAAAATTATTTTAAAATATGAAGCATGAATGGATGAACCATTCACAATAATATCTATAGCATGCATTTAGAAAATATATTTTAATTTCATGCTGTCTTTAAACCTCACTTCATTTTTTTATCTCTAAAAAAACTTCTGCCAATCGTAAGGCTTCTCTTTTAAAGTTTTCCTGTTCATTTTCAAACAGACATAATTGAACAATTACTTATGATTCAGTGAGAGAGTCAGAAGTGACGATTCACTGACTGATGGAGTCTGATCCAAACTGATAACTCACAGGCAAGTTTAAGGCGGTTTCTTGAATATTTTTGACTGCCTGATTAGAAAGAAGACTGCTTCAGTCTTTTTTGTTTTTTTCCTAAAATCAGACATCACAGCTCGTGCTGTGCTTACGGTTGCCTACACCGGAATGAGGTAAGAAATCAAGGTCTTAATATCACATGCTTTTATCCAAAATCTTAAATACATGTTTAATGTTTTAAGGATCTATAGACATTTTTACTGGAAAACAAATACTGATTAAATCACTATTTGTTTTCAGAATGCAAGTTCTGGCTGACTTCAGCACTGTCTTTGCTCTCTGAACACAAATCTATGAGATTGCAGAGAACCTCAGAGTCACGTACAGACATTTGTGCGTGACATTTCGTAGCCTCTGAGAATGAAGATGCAGCACCGAACTGGACGGGTCAGTCTGTCAGATGCAACAGTAAGGCTAACATTTCATTTGTCGTGATGTGGACAACATCAAACAGTCTCAGCTAATGATGCTGGCAGAGGTCTAGCACTACACCTCAACATATCAATATAATTTTAAAATCCTGTTGCCATGGCAACTGGCAGCAGCTGGAACATGAGCCCACTCACCCTCCTATTTCCCCTCTCTCTGTCTTTTAGCCTGCGTTCCAGTAATCTTAGTTGTTTAGAGTGACCTCACAGCTCGAGATTACCTGCTGCTTCAAGCACCAGTGAGCCTACCTGAGACACATAGAGAAAGAGAAAGAGAGAGCGAGAGAGAGAGAGAGAGCGCGAAAGAAGAGGACGAGAGTTACCTTTCCAAAGCTACCCTTGCCCAACACCATGAGAAAATTGAAGTCGGACAGTTTCATGCGGTCCCGGTTGCCATTGCTGTCAAATTTGGAGATAGTGTTGGAGGAAGAGCCGTCTGTTTTGTTGGGACCAATTTTAGCTCTCTGCAGGGAAAGAGCAAAAAGAAACAATAAGCTCGTGTTAGAGTGGGGTCAGAGACAACACAGACACACACGTTTGTTTTTCTAGCACGGTGGCAACTTTCATTTGACTTCTATTGTTTTTATACTGAGCTAATGATATTTTCTTTCCCCTCCTCCTAAAACCAACATTACAGAAACCTACACTCTCAGACAAAAAAAACAAGTACAGAAGCTGTCCCTGGGGCAGTACCCTTTCAAAAGGAACTAATATGTACCCTTCAGGTACTAATATGTACACGTTACATACTAACATGCATATTTATAGTACTAATATGCACCCTTTAACGGTAAATAAGGTACAAAGGTGTACCTTTTGAAAGGGTATTGCCCCTGTGAAAGCTTTACTATCTTTTTTTCTGAGAGTGTAGAGACACACAATATTAAAATTCCAGCTGCATTTTTTATAATAAGCTGATAATTATTTTCATGTTACGGCTGTAAACAGATAAAGGGCAATATTAAAATACTGTACTATATTATCTAAATAAATAAACACATAATGGCTACTTAAAAGCAAGTAAATTTAGGCATCACAACTTTACAATATTCAGTATGAGATGGATATTCATTTTGATTACATTTAATTGTGTTATTAAATGATTAAATGTGTTTTAAAAAATTATTAGTATTTGTACATTTGGATTACATTTACCTTTTAATAAGCATTACATGACAGCAAATGTAATCTAAATGTAAAAATAGGAGTAATGAGTATGTCATTAAATATATAAGATTAACCAATGCCGATAAATAAAAAAAATCTCGAATATTAGCCAATAATTAATATGTGACCCTGGACCACAAAACCAGTCCGTAGTCGCTGTGGTATATTTTTAGCAATAGCCAAAAAACATTGTATGGGTCAAAATTATCGATTTTTCTTTTATGCCAAAAATCATTAGGATATTAAGTAAAGATTACGTTCCATGATGATATTTTGTACATTTCCTACTGTAAATATATCAAAACGTACTTTTTGATTAGTAATATGCATTGCTAAGAACTTCATTTGGACAACTTTAAAGGCGATTTTCACAGTTTTTAGATTTTTTTGCACCCTCAGATTCCAGATTTTCAAATAGTTGTATCTCAGCCAAATATTGTCCTATCATAACAAACCATACATCAATGGAAAGCTTATTTATTCAGCTTTCAGATGATGTATACATCTCAATTTTAAAAAATGTATCCATATCACTGGTTTTGTGGTCCAGGGTCACATATAATATACTATTCATCCCTAAAATATACATGCATTTAAAATAAAAAAGACCAAAAATGTTGATATATGCATATCTAATATTGACAATACTAATAAAATAAAAATACATAATATTAGCTTACTGTGGTACACATATATTGCGCCAATTTGTACATTAAAAGTATTTTTGGTTGCACAGATTCAGTTAACAAAGCATGACAAATTAGACATATTACACATACAGTATATTGTGCATCCATACAGAAACTTGTTAGCCTTTTTAGAAGTTCATCATGACGTTTACTGTTTAATAAAAGCTAAGCACATTCTCCATGACTCAAGCTAATGGCCTTCATTTTTAGTCTTTAATTAGCTGACAGCGACAACTAAGCCTCAACATTACTGCAGCATTTGCACTTGTGAAACAAGCTTCAAACTTTGAAATCTAGCCATCTTGTCTTCATATATGCACACTTTCTTAGAGCAGCAATGAGGAAAGACCAATGAAATAGTGAAAGAGCAAAAGAGTGCAAGTATACAGTGGGGAATTGGAAAGCATAAGCAAATACAAACATACCAACTGCTCCATATGTCTATCTAAGCACCATCACATCTATATTTCTAGACTTTTTCTTATTTTCCTCCAATCGTTTGCTGGTCTACACGATGTAGGTGATTTCAGGGTTTACTATCCTTGTGGGGACATTTATGGGCTTCACGATGTAGACAGGACCTGGCCCACACACATACACACATACAAACATACGAATGAGCCACAGCCTGGCATGACTGACATCTCTTGTTTGTTTCTCTCTGTTGATGTTACTGAATTTCTTAAGCAGGTCTTTTCATCACATCCCAGCTAAATCTGTCAAACACACGATTCAGCAAACGTTGGGTAAACCTGTTACCCAGACTGCAGATGAAGCCATTTTTGACTATTGTGTGCGTGTGTGAAAAAGACAGCATGTATCTATAATAGAAAGAAAGATATTAAATGTCTTTGGCAGCATTTGTAAAACAGCTCTAAAGTGTTTGTTAGACACAGAGGAAGTGGGTGTGTGTCGGTTAAACTGTAGTGGTTTGTGTGTGCGTATCTCTCGCTCTCTCTAGGTGAACGTTTAGTTTCTGGCAAGGATCTCACTGCCCAAGCTGGCATGCTACGGAATGACAGACGGCCTGTGTAAATGTCTGTGGTTCCGTGTGTGTGCGGTCACAGGGCACAGTCATTAGGTCCCGTCGGCTGCAGGCTGAGGGGAAGTGTACTGCCGATTTCCTTGTTCACCAACTTTCTCCTTCACAGTCCACTGAGAACTGATCCATTATCTACAGCTGTGAGCCAATCACACCTACAGCAGCCTAGCACCAGTTCCGCAGCACTCACGGACGCACGGACGCACTCGCACACTCACACAACACAACACACACCCACACACAATACACCACACACACACACACACACACACAACACACACACACACTGTCTCACACAAATGCACTAAAAGCTTTTCTCATTCACAACACGTTTGCACAGCACTTGGGCTGACACACAAAACACAACAGTGCGTCAAGATTCCTCACTTACTTTGCTTTTTATGCACTGCAGACACTATTTTAACTGGTATCTCTCTTGTTTTCCTACTCTAAATATATTTAAACATACATTTATTATATATATAGTATATTTATATGGGTATGTATATAATGAATATTGTATAGGCAGATGGGTAGCGTGAAAAAACAAATGTAAGGATCGAGAAACCGCCCCTTAAATTTTTTCAGCGGATCTTCTTTTATATTGCAGCCAGTTTACGACTCACAAGAGTCATTAAGTAAATTTATTGGTTTCCAATCAATTACTGACTAAGTAACACAACAGTCTACACACCCCATAAAAGAGGCACAGCCTTCTGATTGGCAGAAAAACACAGAATTTTTGACATTTTTGCAGATTTAATTAAAAAAGAAAAACTGAAATATAAAATGGTCCTAAGTATTCAGACCCTTTTCTCAGTATTTAGTAGAAGCACCCTTTGATCCATACAGCCAGGAGTCCTTTTTGGGAAAGATTACAACAAGTTTTTTTCACACCTGGATTTGGGGATCCTCTGCCATTCCTTTTTGCAGATCCTCTCCAGTTCTGTCAGTTTGGATGGTAAATGTTGGTGGACAGCTATTTTTAGGTCTCTCCAGATATGCTCAATTGGGTTTAAGTCAGGGCTCTGGCTGGGCCTTTCAAGAACAGTCACAGAGTTGTTGTGAGGCCACTCCTTCGTTATTTTAGCTGTGCTTAGGTCATTGTCTTGATGGAAGGTAAACCTTCGGCCCAGTCTGAGGTCCGGAGCACTCTGGAGAAGGTTTTCGTCCAGGATATTCCTGTACTTGGCCGCATTCATCTTTCCTCGATTGCAACCAGTCGTCCTGTCCCTGCTGCTGAAAAACACCCCCACAGCATGATGCTCCCACCCCATGCTTCACTGTTGGACTGTATTGGACAGGTGTGTCCTTGCACTGAGGAGAGGCTTCCGTCGGGTCACTCTGACATAAAGCCCCGACTGGTGGAGGCTGCGTTGATGGTTGACTTTCTACAACTTTCTCCATCTCCCGACTGCATCTCTGGAGCTCAGCCACAGTGATCTTTGGGTTCTTCTTTACCTCTCTCACCAAGGCTCTTCTCCCACGATAGCTCAGTTTGGCCGGATGGCCAGCTCTAGGAAGGGTTCTGGTCGTCCCAAACGTTTTTATGGAGGCCACTGTGCTCTTAGGACGCTTAAGTGCAGCAGAATTTTTTTGTAACCATGGCCAGATCTGTGCCTTGCCACAATTCTGTCTCTGAGCTCTTCAGGCAGTTCCTTTGACCTCATGTTTCTCATTTGCTCTGACATGCACTGTGAGCTGTAAGGTCTTGTATAGACAGGTGTGTGGCTTTCCTAATCAAGTCCAATCAGTATAATCAAACACAGCTGGACTCAAATGAAGGTGTAGAACCATCTCAAGGATGATCAGAAGAAATGGACAGCACCTGAGTTAAATATATGAGTGTCACAGCAAAGGGTCTGAATACTTAGGACCATGTGATATTTTCAGTTTTTCTTTTTTAATAAATTTTCAAAAATGTCAACAATTCTGTGTTTTTTTTTCAATATGGGGTGCTGTGTGTACATTGGGGAAAAAAAATTAACTTAAATGATTTAGCAAATGGCAGCAATATAACAAAAAGTGAAAAATTTAAAGGGGTCTGAATAATTTCCGTACCCACTGTATACTGCGTTTTTATTTAAATATCTATGTATGTTTTATTTGAATTTTTATAACTGAATTAATATTTTAACTAGATAGTTAAATGATCTTCTGTTTATCTATTTTAAATTTTTTTTTTTTGTTTTTTTTTTTTTTTACATAAGTAGTGAATATCAAATAAATTAGATTTTTCGCCTTTAATTGATGGGACAGAACTGACAGGAAACAATAGAAGGGATGTTATCTAGAAACTATCCAAGACAGATCTGATGTAAATGCCACCCTCCAACATGTTAGAGCATGTGCTTTGTCCACCATGTCTCTGAAAAACCTTTTTTTCGTATTATATTATTTACTCATTTCAAACAGTTATTTTATGCAGTGCACACACATCTCTTAAATTACGCATGCCACTGACATCCTGTGATATGTACAAGAGGTGACTGTAATTAAATATATGCTGAGCTGATTTCAATTCTGACACGTTTACAATCATTCCAAATGAATTTCTGCATGCCTCTCACTTTTCCCACGATTTACCAGCAGAATGAATGTGTAGGATTGCCTGGGTCCCACTGCCCTCTCTCTCACAGCCTTTTGGAGTACATTCAATTTTAATTTCCAAACTGCTGCCATATTGTGAGGCTGGCAAGCAGCTCAGTCTAGCATAGAATTCCATTAACCCACTCCCTACTGTTCAGACGCCACACTTCACACTGTCCCTGCAGAGAAAAACACACGGCCTGGCTGAGTCTGCTGCCCAGTGCTCAGCCTCACTCACACATTTCTGCCTCTTTTTCTACCTGTCTGCTTCCCTTTATCTCATTTAAAGCGGTCATTATTTACTCACCCTCATGTCATCCCAAACCTGCGTGACTGACTTGGTCTGTAGAACATAAAATGAGAAATTTAGAAAAATGTGCCGGCTGCTCTTTTCAAAGGTGACAATGAAGCTTTAAAAAGCACTCAAAAGTATCATAAAACCAGATGACTTATGTGCTATATACCGAAAAGCACAAACTTGAAGTAGTCATTCAATGAAAACATTGGCCAAACATTTTTCTAGCTCTTGATGATTCATGAGAAAACTGTGTTTCTGAGTCAGATCTTTTGAATTAATCTATTCATCAAGTTGATTTGAATGAATTGTTCACAAACTGAACTGATCTGTTTTGTGAGTTTAACTCACTCGCTCAAACATTCCAGTTAAAAGCTTTCTGGAGGGGAGTACTGTTAATGGACGACTTATATCTTGGTCAGATCCTCACCCTATCTGTCATAAGATAGAATACTTTTAATATGCCTTGAATGTAGAACATTTATACAATTATATAATTGATATAATTATAACCATTGGAATTGTGTATTACGAATATTGTTGGCTCTTGATGAATTGCTTGGTTCCTCCTCTTTTGTATTTTTTTTTACATTTTACTTTAATTACACTAATTACAATTTTGGGACAGAACTGACAAGAAACGATAGGGTTTTTTTTCTGGAAATTATTGCTGGCTGTTTCTTGGGCACGTTTGAAATGCTCTGGCTCATTGAAGGGGAGGACTGTCAGTAAACAACTTATATTTTGGTGTGTTCCTCACACTACCATAACACTTTAGAAGATTTTGAAAATGTCATATGTACCATTTTTATGATCCTTTTATGATGATTTGTCTCCGTTTTGAACCTTGAAGGATCCAGTTCCTATTCATTGCAATCGCCTGGAAAAGAGCAACCAGCACATTATTCAAAATTTCTCCTTTTGCGCTCCACAGGGGAAAAAATAGGGACACAAGTTTGGAACAAAATGAGGGTGAGCAAATGATGACAGAATCTTCGTTTGTGGCTGAACAATCCCTCTAATCTTCATATCTCAGAGTTTTTCCCCATCTCTCACTCTGAAGGTCGTGGTTCTGTAGATATGTGGGCAGGGACGTGTGGCCTCTGGGGAAAAGCCATTTCAGAAGCTCTGTCTCTGCGCCAAAACCACGAGTTGAGTGGCGGCATTGATCTCTGCGCACACACACACACACATGCCATACATGCACACACAAAATGCTCTCCACCTCCTACTCCTCCATCGATTGCTGGGCGTGAACGAGCGATTAGCTCTGTATCCAGCTAAGAGCCTCATCACTGGACTAAGGCAGTGTTTCTTTTGTAAAAGACAAATATCTCAGCCATATTCTGCTCAGCATTAAAACCAGTGCACACACACTCACACAGACATACAGCATCAAACGCTCTGCCCGACGACCCAGTGGCGACAACTTTTATTTGTCTGATCCAGAATAGACAGGAAGGATGCTAGAGAGGAGGAGAGAGAATAGGAAGGGAGGGATAAAAAGGAACGGAGACAAATGCTAATGTTGTTAGATTTCCACTGAGCTGAATGCGTCGCTTTCACCGCGCTTCACTGCACACAAATACCGTCATTTCTGCACAGCAGTGTGGAGGGTGGAGTGAGAAAGAAGGAAAAAAAATAAAGAGCTAAACAGTGACAGGAAGTAATTTGTTCATAGTGGTGAGATGTGGAGGGAGGTGGTCACGTCTTGACAGGTCAAATTACAGGTGAATAAAACTTGAGGAGATGCTATCAACAGGAGGGCGGCTATTAGGTGAGACGACTTAACAGCTCTGATTACACCTCTGACACACACACACATAAAAACACAAACAACCTCAAAAAATAGCATCATGCAGAAGTACTGTGTTTTCATACAGTGCTGAAAGGTGGTGCTGGGGATGAGTTCACTAAAATTAGCAATACTAATTGCTAAAGGGTGAGACAAATCCAGATATCTGACCTAATGGGACAAATAAACCAATCAAACATTCATTAAGTCTTTTTAACACAAGAATATAAAACACAGTGTCTGTGTGTTGAAGCTGTCTTTTCTGATCTGTGGGAAGTACATGTTCTCTGCATACACCTGTAGAATATTAGTTAACTTCTTATTAGCATTTCATTGTGAGAGAAAACTATAATGAAGCTACAGAAGGGGAAAATATATTTTCTAATTTATAACTATCCGATTATATAATTTAGGTATATATTATCTGGCACAAAACACAAAATGTTTTGCAGCCAAGATTTTTTAAATGTACACTAAATATTAATAAAACTAAAAAGGTTTTTATTATGTATAATCATCTGTACTTACTACATTCAAAATAAATGCAAATCTTTTTAACAATTTGCAATGTACATTTTTCAATCAATATTTTCATTATTTTGTGAAAAAAAAAAAGAAGAACAATTAGATATAATGGTAACACTTTACAATAAGGTTAATTAGTTAACTTCTTTAGATCACATGAACTAAGCATGAACAATACTTCTACAGCATTTATTAATCTGAGTTAATATTAATTTCAACATTTACTAATGCATTATTAAAAACAAAAGTTGTGCTTGTTAACATTAGTTAATGCGCTGTGAATTAACATGAACTAACAATGAACAACTGTATTTTCATTAACTAACATTAACAAAGATTAATAAATAATGTAATAAATGTATTGTTCATTGTTTGTTCATATTAGTTAATACATTAACTAACATTAATTAATGGAACCTTATTGTAAAGTTTTACAGATATAATTAATTTTAAACTCTAGTTTTCCTCATTCACCGATGCTGATGGAAATGTGAAATTGGACATTTGAAATAAATCTCTATTTAAAGTATGGTCTTTTAGCATATTTCTACATTTCTGTTCAAACACCTTTTGTTCATTTTCAGCTCAGTTACATTTTTTTAATCTAAAACTGCAATTTTCCGAGGTAGCACAATCTAGAAGTACCATTGTTTTTTTGTAAACAGTCATTTCATCTTGAATCAAAATTGAATAAGAAAAAGCAGGAATATTTAACTAAACTTTTACTTCACTGCTAAAAAAAGGGTCTTAGGTTCTTCTGAGTGATAAATAAGTATTTTGAAAACAGCTAAGCTGGCATACTAGCATTACACTGCTCTAAAAGTTTGGATACCCCTATAAGTTTCAAAATGGGGTTTTGGACAATATTAGCATTAATTCTTATGCTTTTTTGTATAAATGAATAGTAACTTGCTATCATTGCTTATCATTGAATACCAGCAATAGTTCTTCATTTTGATAGTGTAATACACCGGTTATGATATGATATGATATATGTGATTTTTTTGCTAATAAATGAAAATTATTTCTACAATATAATATTGAATATATTGCCCCTATGAGTAGCTTAGTTGGTGACTTTTTGTGATTAACTTGTAAAATCAACTTTATGAACAGAGCACTAAAACTTATGTTAACGAGTGTGCAGCTTTGTCAAAATACAGTTTTAAAGTAAGTAATTTGTGCGAGAAACTTTTCATTTTGAATAATGTAAAGGATTTGGATTTAAAAATGTAAAAAAAAGTATGTCACGTCATTGACCCCTGGGCACTCTGAGTCCATAGAAACATTCGTATCCATATAAAGCAGGAGTTGATCCAAAATGAGTGCGAGATAATGAGTAATTTCCCCATCTCTGTTTTCATGCTGAGCCAAATCTGGCTACAGCTCACGACGCAGGAACAAAAGCTGACATGAGGCTACAGCTCCGAGCGTTGTGTGATGTGGGTCCTACAGCACAGGAACAGGAGTGACCAGCTCTGTGTTACTGACACTGATCCTGAGGGAGGCCTGCCGGTCAGTCTGTGTGCGCAAGTGTGATGGAGCTGCTGGCAGGTAGCTTGATATAGCCTCGGCCCTAATGAGCTCAATATGAGCGCCAACAGGCCAATCCTTCATCTGCCCCCTCCGCCTTTCAGCAGAGACCTGCCCTGACCGCATAGCAAGGAACTGACTCGCTAGTCTTTCCTACATCTCCCATCCTGATGCTCTCAAATAGAGCCTCAGCATTTTCCCCTCACAACCACTCAGTCTCGAAGCATGCTAGGAATGCTGGGTCATTCATTCTTAGCCAGCAACAATCGAACAACATACATCTGAACAAGACACCAGATATGATGCTGATCTATGAGAGAATTGCTCTAAAGCTAGTGATCTGCCTACAGAGCCAGTGTTTTAAGGCATAACAGACACAAAGCTGTTCCATAATTCCAAAACAACTTAATTACATTGCCTTGTAAGCTGTATAAGTTTGAGTTTATGTAACAATAATAATAATAGTATTAATACTATAATAGATGACATAAGCAAAAATAAATAGTATAAACTATGTATAAATAGTTATATATTATAATTAAACAAACAAAAAGTTAGTAATATTAACCATTATTTGTACATATTGCAAAGATAACTATTTTGATTTATTATGTATTTGCGCTGGTTAAAAAATTGTTTAAAGAGTTTGTTAAATGTTATGTGTAATATGTAAAAATAAATAAACGTCAATATAATAATATACAAGACAATTAATATTACTGTACTTTTATTATGTTGCAATACTGTATCAAGTTACTATTAAAAGTTTTTATAGTAATAGAAAATTAATAAAATTTGATAAAATTATCTAATTTATTATTTATATAATTTATAAAAATTTGGTCTACAGAGATGGTGAGAAGTTGAAATCTACTAGTTTTGAATGGTCGTGAGAGTTGTATAATTCCTTATACAAATAATAATAATAATAAAAACTCTTTTAAATGCTGGTTTAAAACAACCATTTCTAGGTTATTTGAACCCAGCTTGTTGGGTTTTATACATTAACCCATTTGCTGGGTTGTTTTTGGACAGTGCTGGGTCAGTCAACCTACTAAAGGTTTTTCATTTTAAATACTAAAAATGCACTCTAAAATCTGCTTTATATATAGAACAAGAACAGTTGACATACAATATTTTTTATTCAATATCAAGTCAGTCTTTTACAATCATAAAATCTTCAAAAACTTTTTAGGACGTGACAGGAGCAGCAAGAGCAGCCAATGGGAATCTTTGGGAAGAAAACTGCGATCAGTAGGCTGTTCTAGTTAATTAAATTACTTATATTAATGACTTGTCTTACATTCATGTTTGAAAAGTTACATCAATAACAGCTTTACCTCTTGTCATCTTGTTTGTCAGACATTTAAGTTTCAAGCCATAAAATGCATAGCGTGACCACTGCGTCGCTAGCACACTAGATAAGTAGCGCCACTGTTGTAGTCAGTGGAGTGCACAGAAACTGTATTACATACAACAGCGAAGTCACGTCGTGTTTCAGAAACTTCCATGGTGGCGCTGGCGCATCGTTCGCTTTGCGTGTAGATCTGGTGAATGCTGCATTTGTAGAAGGCTAGCGTTCCAAGCAGACGTTAGCTGGGACGTACATTTAAACAAAAATATTAAAAATATGAGTCTAGAGACGCTTTCCTATTTATACAGTAATAATTTCATAGGACTACAATGTAATACAAACCTTAATTTCATTCAGGAAGTTTCCCATCAGTCACGTTTTCCCTCAGAACAGAACAGAATGACCGCTGACAAATGTATCCAGTTTTAATTGGTTTGGCACAGGCTACCCAACATTGGATTACACTGACCCAGCGCTGGGTAGGTATGTGAGGGGGTTCATCATTTGTACTGACTTAAACTGATGAGTTAAGAAGTTTTTCCTCCATGATGTGTGAAATCAGCCCACCAGATGAGATACAGATTGACCATTTCTCACATTTTGCATTATGCATCACACCATGTGTAGGAAAACTGCCAGCTCAGACACAAACACACAGTCCGAGCAGCTCTAAGCTTCGCATTGGGCTGTTCATAAATAATACCATCGTGCACTGGGTCCACAGCTGGGTCTGCTCGCGGGCCCGTGTGAATTATGCAGAGACTTGCACAGTTCGTGCCCCTTCAAACACACACACAAAAAGTATCCAACATACATGCACACACCGATTGGCACAAACCGACTGTCGAGACCATTTTCACCAATCAACTTATTGGGAACCATGTCTGAACTAACTGTATGCTCTCAAAAGAAACAGGAAACCAGAGGAAAAGGGACATTAAATTGTGCCCGAATCAATCTGTGGTGAAAAAAGGCCAGGGATCAAGAGCTTCGTGCTGGTTCCTCTCAGTCAGCTCTATTCTGTATTCAAATTGGGATGTGCGGAGCAGAATGCAGGTTGACATGAGTGTGATTACTCTGGGAGGATGCTGGGATTTGCCAATGTGTTATTTATGCCAGATTTGTCAGTGAGTGATATATGCTTCATGCACAAAGACCTCTCTCTCTCTCTCTCTCTGTATCACTTTACCTGCTCACACCCAGTTGGGAGAGTCAAAATGAAAATGAAATCAAAAATGGCTGTATTTACTTTTTTTTACATTTCTGGTCTTATAGGCATTGTTACAAGGGCAGTTATCAAATGCTATCCAACAACACATAAAAAAACAAACCAAAACAAAGCAAAAAAAAACACTAAATGAAATGAAACAAAACTAAAATAAATAATCCAAATACGAAACAAAAATAAAACAAATTGAAACAAAAACAACAAAACGAAGCGAAACAAAAATGAAATAACATGAAACACAAACAAAAAACAAACACAAAATGAAACGAAACAAAACAAAAACAAAACCAACCAAAACAAAACAAACAAACAAACACACACACACACACACAAACAAAAAACTAAACAGTGCTGTTTTACACTGTTCTCTAGGGGCTTATCTCTTGATAATTAAAATGATACTAATGTTTGCTAGTGTGTACATACAGTACATTATACATATAATAATGTATGCAAATACAAACACGCATATACTCTGGCACACCCAAAAAAGCAGGTGAACACACACATACTCCCACCTCAAACTTCTGCCGGAGTTCCTCATTGCCTTCTTCACCTTCGGGTGGGACAGGAACGTTGAAGTACTCGCCCTCTTCCTGACTGAGCATCTTAAACCTGTATGTGTGTGTGTGTGTGTGCATGTGTTTGACAGACAGAAAATAAGGGACAGTTAGGTGAGTGCAGGATCTCAGCAGTATCACATATGGTTCAGCAACAGAGACATTAAATCCTCCTCTGATAATAGTTCCATCTGGCCGCTATCGGAATTGCACACTTCCTTGAAACGGCACATTTTGTAAAATTTAAACCATTTAAACCATTCATACACTTACAGTTTCCCTCTCAGCTGGGACGACCTTGACTATGATCATGTGTGAAGAGGAATCCAACCGGCTGTAGTTGCCCCCAAACAGCTTTCAAATGGCTGAGGGACAGCATGATGCCCCATCTCATATTTAGCTCTTCTAACATCTGTGCTTCCAGATAGCAAAAAATCAGCTTCCTGTTTAACGGTGTGAGGTGACCATTGCTGGGACCCGACGAGATGACATGTTCAAAAATCAACAGACCTACCACTGAAAGCACCCCCCTCAGAGAGAGCAGCACGCTGGGTTTCCACATCCTTTATTGCTACTGATGTGATAAGAGGCCCTGTGTTCATATTGCCTCTAGTCTGCGCGCGCGTGTGTGTGTGTGTGTGTGTATTGGTTTATGACTGCAGAGGAGTCATGGCATGCAGGACTCTCCCCACATCCTTCCTTCCACCTCTAGACCTCCAGAGCCTTCATAGTGTGTGGTGAGCGTCAATCCTCATCACATTCACAGAAAATAGGGAAAAGCGCCCGAAGACTGGCAGTTAGCATGAACAGATCTTGTCTAATAGGTCAGGTAATATGATACATGAAGATATCTAATTATTTTGATAATATTACTAATATTTATTAGTAATATTCTATTTATTTTTATATATATGGTGAATTTTGTTATATATTTTTTGTTTATTATATTTTGTTTGTCATTACATGATTTTTATTCTTGTTATTGAAGACTCTTAAGATCACCAAGGCTGAATTATTAATCAAAAATACAGTTAAAAACAAGTAAGTAAAAAAAAAAAAAAACGGCTTTGTGATGGCAAAGCTGAATTTTCAGCATCAATTTCTCCAGTCTTCAGTGTTACGATCCTTCAGAAAATTATTCTAATATGCTGATTTGTGACATTTTTTTAAATAAATGATATATTATTTACAATTTGTGTGAGCAATTTCAGGATTCTTTTATAAATAGAAAGTTCAAAAAACAGCTTTAGAAAAAACACAGAAATCTTCTGTGGTCTTTACCATCATGTATGATCAATTTAATGCATTTTTGCTGAATAAAACTAAGTCAGTACAGGTGGATATAAAAAATGAGACTACATTTGCATTCCGTGATTGTCTTTACTTGTAAAGCATACATTTGATATAGTATACATGTTGGTCGGAGACTTTTATGAGCCATGGGCAGTTAATGATCACTACATGCAGAATAGAGGTCATCAATATAAATGAGCTCACACTGACTTTCTAAAGTATTCATTCTAGACTTAATATCATCAAATTAATATGCCATGAGCAAAGACAGTCTATATAGTGGGTACGGAGAGTATTCAGACCCCTTAAATTTTTCACTCTTTGTTATATTGCAGCCCTTTGCTAAAATCATTTAAGTAATTTTTTTTTCCTCATTAATGTATTACACAGCACCCCCATATTGACAGAAAAACACAGAATTGTGACATTTTTGCAGATTTATTAAAAAAGAAAAACTGAAATAAATATCACATGGTCCTAAGTATTCAGATTCTTTGCTGTGACACTCATATATTTAAATCCGGGGTTCTGTCCATTTCTTCTGATCATCCTTGAGATGTTTCTACACCTTCATTTGAGTCCAGCTGTTTTTGATTATACTGATTGGACTTGATTTTGAAAGCCACACACCTGTCTATATAAGGACCTTACAGCTCACAGGGCATGTCAGAGCAAATGAGAATCATGAGGTCAAAGGAAATGCCTGAAGAGCTCAGAGACAGAATTAAGGCAAGGCACAGATCTGGCCAAGGTTAAAAAAAAAAATTCTGCTGCACTTAAGGTTCCTAAGAGCACAGCGGCCTCCATAATCCTTAAATGGAAGACGTTTGGGATGACCAGTACCCTTCCTAGAGCTGGCCGTCCGGCCAAACTGAGCTATCGGGGGAGAAGAGCCTTGGTGAGAGAGGTAAAGAAGAACCCAAAGATCACTGTGGCTGAGCTCCAGAGATGCAGTCGGGAGATGGGAGAAAGTTGTAGAAAGTCAACCATCACTGCAGCCCTCCACCAGTCGGGGCTTTATGGCAGAGGGGCACGACGGAAGCCTCTCCTCAGTGCAGGACACATGAAAGCCCGCATGGAGTTTGCTAAAAACACCTGAAGGACTCCAAGATGGTGAGAAAATAAGATTCTCTGGTCTGATGAGACCCAAGATAGAACTTTTTGGCCTTCATCTAAGCGGTATGTGTGGAGAAAACCAGGCCCTGCCTAATCACCTCTCCAATACAGTCCCAACAGTGAAGCATGGTGGTGGCAGCATCATGCTGTGGGGGTGTTTTTCAGCTGCAGGGACAGGACGACTGGTTGCAATCGAGGGAAAGATGAATGCGGCCAAGTACAGGGATATCCTGGAACGAAAACCTTCTCCAGAGTGCTCAGGACTCAGACGGGCCGAATGTTACCTTCCAACAAGACAATGACCGTAAGACCACAGCTAAAATAACGAAGGAGTGGCTTCACAACAACTCGGTGACTGTTCTTGAATGGCCCAGCCAGAGCCCCTGACTTAAACCCAATTGAGCATCTATGGAGAGACCTAAAAATGGCTGTCCACCAACGGTTACCATCCAACCTGACAGAACTGGAAAGGATCTGCAAGGAGGAATGGCAGAGGATCCCCAAATCCAGGTGTGAAAAACTTGTTGCATCTTTCCCAAAAAGACTCATGGCTGTATTAGATCAAAAGGGTGCTTCTACTAAATACTGAGCAAAGGGTCTGAATACTTAGGACTGATATTTCAGTTTTTCTTTTTTAATAAATATGAAAAAATGTCAACAATTCTGTGTTTTTCTGTCTATATGGGGTGTTGTGTGTACATTAATGAAGAAAAAAAATTAACTTAAAGGATTTTAGCAAATGGCTGCAATACAAAAAAAGAGTGAAAAATTTAAGGGGGTATAAATACTTTCCGTACCCACTGTAGGTCTGGATTGAAAAAAGACAGTTTTACTTTTGCCAAGCTATAATATTTCTTTAATTATCAATTAATCCAGATATCAGATGTGGATAGAGCTGAAATGTCAGCAATTATATATTAAGATACAATAAAAAAAATTAACAAAATTATTTAAACAATTAAATAAATCAATAGTCAACTGATTAACCATTTATCTATAAAGTGTAGAATGTTTGATAGACACTCTAATATAATAGCTAATATAATATAATATTGAAAAAATGACAAAATGTATAATACATACAAGTACTGTTATCTGACACCGGAGTGTTGCAAGTGATTAGACAATCATAATCATTTATTTGTTTTATATCCTGCACATTAAAAAACAACAACAAAAACGTCAACAAAGTTGATCTCTGAGGACATTCTTTCTTATGAAATTCAAACTATCCCTGTTCTCAGACTCTATGTCCTTTTGCAAACATGAATGAGTGTTGTGGTGAGACAGTGACAGCTCTGACAATGAGATTGTGATCAGTATGTCCTGACTGAAGGTCCACTGGGGAGCTGAAACGTCTCGCCTCTAATCTGACACTGTGCTTTTCTGTCAGGTGGCAGGAGGCAGCCATCGCGGGCACAAAGAGGCTCATAACTGCTACAAAACCTCTGAAACACCCTCACAAAACACGTACACGCATCTCATCAAACCATCTGATAAAAGTCACATCTGTAGAGCAAAACACACAGAGAGAGGAGACACCAGCTACAGTAGCCAGTAGGGATGTGTACTGTCAGCACAGCCACTGAAATATCAAAACTAAAAATGAGAAACAAAAAGAAAACTAGTTGACCTCACTTTCTTTGTGTTTCCATTGTGAACACTGACTGTACTAGTCAATAAATTTATGCACAAAAAAATGTCTTTCAAACAGGTGTCAAAAGGCAAGCTGAACGTTTTAGCATAACATGTTTAAAAGCATTATTTTGACCTTATCTGTAATTGAATAAATAGTAACTTTATGGTTATTTTTATTATTAAATAGTGGGTTGTACTCCTGAATAGATATAAACTTATTATATCATGTTTTTAACAGTAAGAAATAAACAAATCAAATTTGTTGTTCACCACTACTTCCTTACCAAGTATTTATGTTCATAAACAGTTTATATACATGTTAATCTTTCGAGGGATTTTTTCATCACCATCTTCTTTACCTTGCAAAAAGGTTGTTTGGCCCTATGTTCTGTTAAGCTGCTTTGGAAAAACTTTTATAGTGAAAATAACTATACAAAAAAGATGATTAAGTAATTCTTTTATCATGAATTAAATTTTATATATTTATTATTATTAATTTAATACCAAAATACATATTGTACCTCATAATATTTAATAATCTTTTTGGCCTTTAGTATTGAACAAAAAAGGTAAATGGTGTATAATACTGGTTCTCAGTAGAAATAAGTTTTTTATGCACATAAAATCTGCATTAAATTCAAGGGGAAGGGGTATTTTGCAAGGGGATCATCATTTTGGTGGCTGGGCATTTATAAACCCCATCGCAGAAAATTAATATTTTTAAACGTTTCTTAAAGAGATAGTTCAACCAAAAAAAGAACACAAATGAAGCTTTTTAACTCAAAACAGTTGTAGTATGCAAGTCATATAAGGGAAGTCTATGGTTCATGGCTTGGAGAGTCAAAAAAAACATACACAAACAAAACCAAAATAAACCCTGCGGCTCGTGACGATACACTGAGGTCTTAAGACACGAAACGATCGGTCTGTGCAAGAAAATGAACAGTATTTATATAGTTTTTTACATTTGATGCACTGCAATGTCCGAACTGTCCGCGCTGAAACGTGTTACGTGCTTATGGAATAGTGGACCTACAGTGGGGAAAAAAAGTATTGTCAGCCACCAATTGTGCAAGTTCTACAACTTAAAAAGATGAGAGAGGCCTGAAAATTTTCATCATAGGTTATAACTCAACTATGAGAGACAAAATGAGAAATAAAAAAATCCAGAAAATCACATTGTATTTTTAAAGAATTTATTTGCAAATTGGAAAATTTGTATTTGGTCAATAACAAAATTTCATTTCAATACTTTGTTATATACCCTTTGTTGGCAATGACAGAGGTCAAACGTTTCTGTAAGTCTTCACAAGGTTTTCACACTGTTGCTGGTATTTTGGCCCATTCCTCCATGCAAGATCTCCTCTAGAGCAGTAATGTTTTGGGGCTGTCGCTGGGCAACACGATTTTCAACTCCCTCCAAAGATTTTAAATGGGTTTGAGATCTGGAGACTGGCTAGGCCAATCCAGGACCTTGAAATGCTTCTTACGAAGCCACTCCTTCGTTGCTCGGGCGTTGTGTTTGGGATCATTGTCATGCTGAAGACCCAGCCACGTTTCATCTTCAATGCCCTGCTGATGGAAGGAGGTTTTCACTCAAAATCTCACGATACATGGCCCAATTCATTCTTTCGTTTACACGGATCAGTCGTACTGGTCCCTTTGCAGAAAAACAGCCCACAAGCATGATGTTTCCACACCATGCTCACAGAGGTATGGTGTGTTTTTGGATGCAACTCAGCATTCTTTCTCCTCCAAACGCGACAAGTTGAGTTTTTACCAAAAATTTCTATTTTGGTTTCATCTGACCATTTGGCATTCTCCCAGTCCTCTTCTGGATCATCAAAATGCTCTCTAGCAAACTTCAGACGGGCATGGACATGTACTGGCTTAAGCAGGGGGAAACGTCTGGCACTGCAGGATTTGAGTCCCTGGCGGAGCAGTGTGTTACTGATGGTAGCCTTTTACTTTGGTCCCAGCTCTCTGCAGGTCATTCACTAGGTTCCCCCCGTGTGGTTCTGGGATTTTTACTCACAGTTCTTGTGATAATTTTGACCCCACGGGGTGAGATCTTGCGTTGGAGCCCCAGATCGAGGGAGATTATCAGGTCTTGTATGTCTTCCATTTTCTAATAATTGCTCCAACAGTTGATTTCTTCACACCAAGCTGATTACCTATTGCAGATTCAGTCTTCCAGCCTGGTGCAGGTCTACAATTTTATTTCTGGTGTCCTATGACAGCTCTTTGGTCTTGGCCATGGAGTTTGGAGTGTGACTGTTTGAGGTTGTGGACAGGGGTCTTTTTACTGATAACAAGTTCAAACAGATGCCATTTATACAGGTAACTGGTGGAGGACAGAGGAGCCTCTTAAATAAGTTTGTTACAGGTCTGTGAGAGCCAGAAAATCTTGCTTGTTTGTAGGTGACCAAAAAATTTTACCGAGGAATGTACCATTATTTAAAAATCATACAATGTGGATTTTCTGGATTTTTTTTTCTCATTTTTTCTCTCATAGTTGAGGTTTACCTATGATGAAAATTACAGGCCTCCCTCATATTTTTAAGTGGGAGAACTTGCACAATTGGTGGTGACTAAATACTTTTTTTCCCCACTGTAAATATATATATATAAGTAGATGACCATTAGTTGACTGTTTCTATGGGCTGCGATACGTTCCAAAATGGCGGTCGCATCAACATATCTGGAGCGGTCGAATAGGGCATCTATACATATCTATGATAGTAGACATGTGCGGAAGCGATCTGTCGCACATATATGTCACTCATTATTTACACAGTGCAGAGAGAGATTGCGGACGTGTTCACTGGCACTGTAAATATTTAAAGATATTTAGAAGTACAGGTCATCACAATGAAAGACGATTTTGATATATCATCAGACAATGTGGAATTCTTTTGCTCAACCGTATTTATTTGACGTCACGCGCCGGATGTTGTGAACGCGCTCAGGACAGTTGGACGTTGCATTGGATCAGAGGTAAAAATTATATAAATACCGTTCGGTTTCTTGCACAGACCGATCGTTTCGTGTCTTAAGACCTCAATGTATCGTCACGAGCCGCAGGGTTTAATTTGGTTTTGTCTGTGTATGTTTTTTTGACTCTCAAAGCTGTGGAGCCCATAGACTGCCATTATATGACTGACAGACTGCAACAGTTTGAGTTAAAAATCTTCGTTTGTGTTCTACTGAAGAAACAAAGTCACCTACATCTTGGATGCCCTGGGGGTAAGCAGATAAACATCAAATTTTCATTTTTGGGTGAACTATCCCTTTAACGTTTACACAACCTTTTCATAAAGCATCTCCCGACTGTGGGAATTATCTGTTAGGTGAGAAAGAACTACTTGACACTACTTGTCTCTAGATACTTGTACTGACTAGACAAAATAGACCAAAAGAAAAAAAGATCTAACAACTGACAGAGAGAGAACATGATGGAGAGAGCAAAGACTTCCTGTGAAAGTGGATCTGACCTTTCTCACTTAACTCAGTTCTGTCAAATTACCTGCACGTTTAAGCATTCGCAGCATGCTCATGCCGATGCAAAAATACACAGATCCTAGCTGACAAGAGGTGCGTTTAGAGGTGTTCGAGAAGGGATGGGACTGTGTGTGAGCAGAAAACAGGAGTGGAGAGCTCTTCGATGAAGAGCACTACTGAGGAGGGAGAAAAGACAGGCTGAGGACTTCTGAAAGAGCAAGAGCCTTCAAATCCAGGGACGACTGAACCAGTTAGACGTGTATAGACTGCTGCATGTCTGCGAATTCCTGTGATATGCAATGCGGTTTAGTTGACAAACCTTTTAATATTAATGTGTACACAATCTATTTGACCGTGGGAACTTGCCACATTTCCACTGATGTATATACTGTATATGTGTGTCAGCAGGTCTCCTCACCATCCGTCCACCCCTTGCTTCTGAAGCTCTGAGATGCCGAAAGACAGAGAGCCCATAAAGTCATTCCGGCTGGTCAAGTCCCAGTCCCAGATCTCCACAGACAGCCTGCGGTCCTTGTCAGACTCCTTCAGATTACTGTAAGACACAAAGCGCAGGAGGGAGGAGGACAGAGACCAAGAAATCAAACTCAGCATTGATTTTGCATTTCTCATTCAAACAAATGACTGATCTTTTGTGCTACTGATGTCTATGGTCGGAAAAAGAGTGAAAGCGTCCATACAATGTGAAGGTCTCGTTCCACGTGGGATTCAGGCAGCACTTGATGGTCTTGGTCTTTTGTTTGCTCTTGCTCGTGGGGTCAGGGATGAGTTTTAGTTTGACGTAGGGGTCAGAGAGGCCATTGGGGTCCATGGGCACCAGGTTCCTCGCCTCTTTAACTGTAACATAGAAATACAGAATAAATCAGACACATAAGGATCAAGATTTCCCTACTTTCACTCTTTATAGTGTGCAGTCAATGCCAAGTGAATCTTTACATTAAATAAAAACATACTACAGCGCGTATCAACTTTTTGTTGGAGTTTTGATCAATGAATGTCACAGTTAAGCACTGTTTATGTTTTAAGAGTCCAGCATAAAAAAACAACTCATTATTTACAATGCATACAAGTTATTTTCCTGCCTTCCAATACAGTTGAAGTGTAAGTTAAATAAGCATTTCATTTGCTGGACCTACTGATTCAAGAACATGGATATGTTGAATGAGATGTTCATTCAAGTCGATATGTGAGTCAATCGCACAATTAAAATGATGAAAGGATGTTACTGAAACTTATAATTTACTCTACTGTTGTTGACTTTTTGTCTACAGCTTGATAAAAGTCATGCTGAGCAGATCTGGAGCAGACAAAATGGAAGATACGCTACCATTCAAAAGGTTTTTGTTTTTTTTTTAAAGAAATGAATACTTTTAGCAAGGGACAAATAAATTGGACAAAAGTGACATGCACTTTAAAAATTAATACAGAAAACAGTTACTTTAAATTGTAAGAAGAATATTTCACAATATCACTATTTTTATTTTACTGTAATCAAATACATGCAGCAGTAGTGACATATTAAGACTTGATTCAGTCTTAAACAACTCCATGTTAGTGAACTGACAAAACGAGTCAATGATTCACTCATAACCCACATAAAGAACTTGGTTGTCACCATCTCCTGATGATTGATGAATCCTGCAAAAAGATATTCTGATTCAAAAGATATGAGTCACTGCAATGAATCAAAGTTACATCAAATAAAAACAAAAACACTTTATACAATTATACAGTATACTTTATACAATTTAAATAAATATTACATTCTAAAATATAGATTTCTATTAGAAAACAAATATAAATATTATAATAAATATCAATACAATTCTCAAGTAAATTTAATAATATTTTTAGGACATCTAAATAGTTTTACTAGAAAATAAAAAGATACTGAATAATAAAAAAGTTCAGCGTAGGATGCCAATTATCTGATAAAATCTTTACCCCTCAAAAGTAATAACTAGGGACCCTAGATGAATGAATGAATGAGGCATTTATATAGCACTTTATTGTGTATTGCTGTACACCCAAAGCACTTTACAATCATATGAGGGGGTGTGAAATCAGATGTGAGTGAATAGCTGTCAGTCATTTATACTTGCATCTCATGAGCCCTCATGGCCGTGTGGGGCTACGAATGCACACACACTATCCCAGTAATTGGGGTTGACCTCAGCACTTGACCAGGACAACAATTAATGCAGGAGACTGCTGTGGCCTTGAGATTTGTGGCTAGTGTAATTTCCATAATGAGTGGTGTGTGACGGTAGGCTTAGCTGTTCATTAAGACAGCGGTGTACTGCAGCACGAAGACAGGAAGAGAGAGACAGCTTCTGCGTGAACCGTCGTGCTCACGGAGCAGGGTTTATTTCACCAGCTAATAAATGTTATGCACAACATGTTCGTTCTGAAAGCCCTCCACATGCAGCAATTAAGAAAGCGGGATCACTGACCATGTAAGAATATTTGCATGAAGATATCAAAAGCTTTGACCTACAAGATACACTCAGTTTTGTGGCTCAGAGATGTGGGAAGCTCATTATGTTGATTAAAAAATACTGATCTCATTTACATAGTAGCGTATAACACAGTTGATCAATCTAAAAGACTAAGGTGTAAAAAAGGCTGTAAGAATATAATTTTATGTTGTAGCAAATAATAAAGCAGCACTGCTCCCTCTAGGTGGAAAACAAGAACTGCAACTCAATAGCAAATGGTCTTCTGAGCGTTATTGGTGCTCTGAAGAGATCCAGAACTGACTGGATCCATTAAAGGGATAGTTCACTCATCATTTACTCCCCCTCAAGTTGTTCCAAACCTGTACTGAACACAAAAGGATATTTTTAATGTTTGTAAACAAACTTTCTTAAAAACGCCGGTAGCCATCGACTTCCACAGTATAGAAAAAAATTCTACATTTCAACATTCTTCAAAATATCGTCTTTTTGTGTTCAACGGAAGAGAGAACCATTCCTTTAAGCTGATCTAAGGGCAAGATTTAAGTCTTCACTCACAAAATGAAGCCTCATAACAAGCACTGACAGCACGCTAAACATGGTCACCCAGTTTGCCTCACTATTATTTATCAACCTGCAAGTGCTCCAGTGGTCAAATCGAGTGCGAGTGTTAGAAAGATGAGGTGGAAAGGACCTTTTAAAGGCAGAGCGCCCGCCCCATTTCCATCCAGGTATTGGTCAATTCATTAGCTTTAAGTGAAAGGCCTTAGAAATGCGCGAGAGGAAGTGGCCTCATTCATCTTACTGTACGCTCAGCAAATCTGCGGCACCGTCGCGTGACATTAAATTATAAAGGACAGCGTGATGGATTAAAAATGTCTTTTGTGCTCAGGGCTGTCTGCACCTCGGTTCTTTACATGGTGCAGCTCAGCTCATTAGCCGCTAGCGGGCTAAAGGCTGTTGGTCAATTCTAAGGGAAAATGGGAGCTGAGACTCGTGGGGAGAAATGGCCCTGGATTGAGCTTGAAAAGAGGGACGCATGGCTAAATATAGAGCAGTGTGTTGAGGCTAATGTCACATATACACACCCGCTGCTGCACAGATCCAGGCCTACTGCCCTCCAGAAAGCATTAAAGGGATAGTTCACCCAAGAATTATAATTCTGTATGTCGTTTCAAAACAGTATGACTTTCTTTCTTCTGTGGAACGCAAAACAAGATATTTAGAAGAATGTCTCAGTGTTTATTAGATCTGCGTTTGATACTGTCGATCATAACATACTACTAGAGAGACTGGAAAACTTGGTCGGGCTTTCTGGCATGGCAATTAAATGGTTCAGGTCATACTTAGAAGGGAGAGGTTATTATGTGAGTATAGGACAGCATAAGTCTAAGTGGACGTCCATGACATGCGGAGTCCCACAAAGCTCAATTCTTGCACCGCTCTTGTTTAGCCTGTATATTCTCCCACTAAGTCAAATAATGAGAAATAACCAAATTGCCTATCACAGCTTTGCTGATGATATCCAGATTTACCTAGCCTTATCTCCAATTGACTACAGCCCCATTGACTCCCTCTGTTAATGCTTTGATGAAATTAACAGTTGGATGTGCTAGAACTTTTTTCAGTTAAACAAAGAAAAAACCGAAGTAATTGCATTTGGAAACAAAGATGACGTTCTCAAGGTGAATGCATACCTTGACTCTAGGGGTCTAACAACTAAAAATCAAGCCAGGAATCTTGGTGTGATTCTGGAGACAGACCTTAGTTCAGTAGTCATGTCAAAGCAGTAACTAAATCAGCAGACTATCATCTCAAAAACATTGCAAGAGTTATATGTTTTGTTTCCAGTCAAGACTTAGAGAATCTTGTTCATGCCTTTCTCGCGAGCAAGGTGGGTTATTGTAATGGTCTTCTCACCGGCCTTCACAAGTAAGACCATTAGACAGCTGCAGCTCATACAGTACGCTGCTGCCAGGATTCTGACTAGAAACAGAAAATCTGAGCATATTACACCAGTCTTCAGGTCCTTACACTGTCTTCCGGTTATATTTAGGATTGATTTTAAAGTGTTTTTACTCGTTTATAAATCACTCAATTGCCTAGGACCTAAATACATAGCAGGTATGTTCACTGAATATAAACCTAACAGTCCACTCAGATCATTAGGATCGAGTCATTTAGAAATACCGAGGGTTCACACAAAACAAGGGGAATGTGCTTTTAGTTATTATGCCACCCGCAGTTGGAATCAGCTTCCAGAAGAGATCAGATGTGCTAAAACATTAGTCACATTTAAATGCAGACTCAAAACTCATCTGTTTAGCTGTGCATTTATTGAATGGGCACTGTGCGATGTCCGAACTGATTGCACTATATTATATGTATAATTGTTTTTTTTAAACCTCTTAAATCAATTTTTTTAAATAATTTTCAAAGTTCTTAAATTCCTTGTTTTATTGTTGTGATTATTGTTTTTATTTTATTTATGTAAAGCACTTTGAAGTACATTGTGTATGAAATGTGCTATACAAATAAACTTGCCTTGCCTTGCCTTTATTAGTCCACATAATGAAAGTCAATGGGGTTCAATGTTTTGGACAGTTGACTTTCAATGTATAAACAAAAACATTTTACAAAATATCTCCTTTTGTGTTCTGTCCAGGAAAAAAAGTGTTTATACAGGTTTGGAACAACATGTGGATGAGTAAATTATGACAATTTTCTTTTTTGGCTGAACAATCCTTTGAACTGCACTCTGACTTTCTCTTGGTTTGTCTTCAAGAAATCTCATTTAATTGAGCTATCTTCTGCTTTGAAAGTTTGACTAAGTGGAAGTGGAAATTAGAACCAAGTGCAAATTCCTCATAGATATAATAGTTTTAGATCATAGATATAATAACAAGTAAGTGGAAATTCATCATGGATCTAATTTAATAAACTGTTTCAAAATGCTATTATCATATAAAATAATCAGAGTGGAGGGTTTACAAAGGGTCAAGATAAATGGATAGATCACACAAAAATGACAATTCTTCCTCTTACATGTCGTTCCCCCAACCTTTTTTTTTCTAATTTGGAACACAAATAGATAAAATTGAAGAATCTTCACACAACATTTTCCAAAAAGTGCTATAATTGCATTATAAAACATTTACATTTAGTCATTTAGCAGACGCTTTTATCCAAAGCGACTTACAAATGAAACATAATTCAAGTCTTCTGAAATCATGCAGTAGCTCTGTGTGATGAACAGACTAAAATGTAAAGTTTACACAAATCATCATGCAGCTCTCAAATCAAACATGTTGCAGGCTGTCAGGCGTCAATAACATCAAGTGCCACTGGTTTTTGAATGATTTGAGAGCTAAATTAATATGTTTGACAAAGTGAATAATGAACTATGAATTGTTTCTGTATGGAAACAGATGAATGAAGACTCTTCAAAACAAATTCAACTTCTGTTTTCCAATGGAAAAATAGCATTCATTTTTGGAACTGTATCGGGTGAACTATCGTTGGGTGAGCGAGCACAGAGGAGTCTTTTCTTAGTGGGTTTGTGCTAAGAGAATGAGAATAACGCCCTCTGCTGGACACTGAAAGCATCACCATATTTCTGATTTACTGGCTGCAACTGAAGGCAGTTTCCTCAGTGTGCTTGTGTTTTTGTTTTGGAGGCGTGTTTGTACTGATGCCAAGGAGAGACAGGAAGACTAAGTGTGCTTTCTTGAGTTGCCATGGACACGTGTAACCTAATACAAGTTTACAAGAATGATCCTATAGGATTTCACAGTGAGCTGGAATGCATTTCACTTCATCATTGTCACATGTTGCATTTTAGACATCAGGGTTATTTTGTTGTTCTTTGTCTCCTTTTCTCACTGCTGCCCCCTACGGGAAACAGTTCTTTTACATTGAGTTTTTTTTTAACAAATAATACTTAATATTGACAACAAGGGGTGTCGCAATACACCAGTATTGGCGATAACCATAATACTTAAAAAATTTAATATTGATATTATGTTACTACTACGTTATTCAATAATTTTGTAAATAGAGCACCAGTAACTTGTGGATACTCCAACATAGTAGGTAGGGTACTGCACCGTAACGCCGGTTTTCACCTGTCCTAAAACAAAATCATGTTGATGACAGACTTAAGCAAGACACTTTACCTGCACCCATGAAAAGCAAACTCGCCAGCGTGGGAGTTTTTTGGATTCTGTAAAAAAGACACCTCTGTCTGCAGGACGTGCCGATCAACAGTTAATTCTTTTTTTATGCTTTTGCTTTTGTACATTTATGGTTACAAACTTTCTCTTACAATCTCTCTATGCCTCGCTACACTCGTATCATTAGCAAATAAAAAAAATAAAAATGTACAGACATTGCGATAATATTGTTATTGTGAAGTCTTTTGGCCACGATAATTGTGTAGCGAAAATCTGACAGACAATACACAATTTGAAAGTTTAAATAACCTGTTTGTGCTTATATTACTATGGCAACATTTTTTTTGGATTATGCTCCAGAGCCGTGGCCTAGCAGTTAACGCTTGTGTTTAGACACATGAGGCTGTAATGCTAATCTAAGCTAACCCTAACTTTTTCTTAAAAGTCCGCGTACAGCAATATTGCATGTGTTTGTCACACCACAGAAAAATATGTAATTAACCACCCAGCCAAATTTGAATGATAAAAAATGATAAAAAAAATCCACCAAGTAAATAAAATAAGTATCAAAATCTTGAAAAACAAGCAGTATTCTCTGCTCTCACATGCTGGGGGCGTGTCCAATCTCGGCCCTGAAACCACACCCACTCGCGAGAAAGCTGCGGTCTCTCTCATCTGTGAAATACCGCTACAACCTGAATGGATGTTCCCTCTAGCAATTTAATTTAAATAAGGAGACCGAGCTGTTTTGTAAATTATCGTAACCAGGTATTATGCATTTACGTGACAAAGGCAAAGCTAGCTAGCAAACTGTAGACTGTAGTGACTAAAGGTAATGACAGTAACCTGCGATTGAGCGGGCGAACCACTGATGCTAATGCACTTTAGTTATTAGGTGTGTTGGACTTGAAGTAGCACCAGAGATTGTCTTACTATTGGTAGATGAGAGGGTCTGTATTACTTACTATTGGAGAAAGCGTAATGGTCAACTGGGATCACGTATTCCTTAATAACCAATCACATTACAGCCTTGACGTTATTGAATTTCAATCAGAGTTGTGCGACACTCAATATCCGTTTATGGATATCATAGGAATGAATGAGAAGTGATGTAAGCTGTATCCCACCTGTCGCAAAAAATCAGTGACTTCTCTTATAAAACACAATTTTTTTTGGTGTAAACTCTAAAAAACAGTTTAATCCAAAAGTATTGCATGGTGTAAAACATGTTGGAGATTAGCTGATAGGCTGTCAATTCATTAAATAATAAGCTGTTTATTCTAAAAAGCTGTTTATTCAGTCTCCTTTTCCACGTACTGGCAAACCGGAAGCGTTAGCATTAGCCGTTACGTTTTTTGGCTAAAGGTTGCAGGCTTGCCTTCTAGTGGCTTTGGTAGCACTGCGCAGACCAATCGGTTTATAACATCAAAGTACCGCGAGAGCAATTCGAAAGCATACAGAGCGTCTGCACTTTAGAGCTTTCACGGTACTTTAATGTCATAACAGCGATCGGTCTGCGCAGCACCGCTTCAAGTCAAACACACCTCTTATAGTGTTAGGGGAGGGGCCATGATCAGTGACTCCAGTGCCTCATCGAGACATGATTTCAGGCCCACCCAAAAAATCCTGAACACAAAAATGGTGAAAAACTATTTAACGGTCTAACTCCACAATTCAGTACTACATAGTTCACAGTCTTTGTAAAGAGTTTCAGCAATACATTTCTAACATTTATAATGTGCTTAGAAACAATTCTCTGAATTGCCTTTACACAGACTTAAATGCAGCTGGATATTTCCAATAAGATCAGCACCTGTTCAAATGTCTAAACATATCTTGCTACCTGGTGTTGCTTTGGATTCACCACTAGAAGGAATCAGACACTAGGAAATTGGCACAAGTCTTCGGAGAAGCACTCCATGCCTCAACTGAATGTAATCATACAAGATCTACCGTATAAAGTGCATTTTTGGCTGTTCTTCAAGGGTCAAACGAAGGCATGTGTGTGGTAACAAGAGGTCCAGGATCCACCAGCGAGCAGTGCACTATTTAGGAAGCCGTGAGTGAGTGTTTGCTTCCATGCACATGTGTGCAGCAGTGATGTGTGTGAGTGGGCAGCGGTGACTCACTGCTGACGGTGAGCACATTGTTCTTGATCTCTGCGGTGATTTGGATGCGGCCCCTCCTCTCAGTATGGTCAGTACCACACAGACTCGGCACGTTGGCCACACAGCGCTTATGGATGTTCATCATGCAGTCTGGATGGAGGGAGACAGAAAGAGGGAGAGATGTTACACAACCCCAACTTACAAAAGACGAGACATGAATCTATATATAAATGTGACATTTTAAAGTCCAGACTGAAAGGGAAAGTGCTTTCCTTCTACCAAAGACCTGTTGAGCCAATTCTGTAACTATGAATGGCAGCTCAGCAATGACTCATAAGTCTCCTACCAACATGTAGACTGCATCAAATAAACACTTTGCGAGTAAAGGCAATTCCTGAAAGCAAATTTAGAGCTACGTTTTATATATATACACTTCATTTTATCCAGGAAAGATGCATTAAATTGATCAAAAGTGACAGAATAGAAATGTATGCCACAACAAATTTCAATTTTATCAGGGTTGAACAAAACTATTAAGCAGAACAATTGATTTCCATGCTGATAATAAATAAAGTCATTGAGCACCAAATCAGAGAATTACAATGACTTCTAAAGGATAATGTGACACTGAAGACTGGTATAATCATTGTTAAAAATTGCCATCACATTAATAAATATTAAAATATGTTAAAATAGAAAACAGATATTTCACAATGTTACTGTTTTTACTGTATTTTTTGTCAAATACAGCCTTGGTGAAACTTTTTTGTACCTTATTTATGCCTAAAAGTGAACATCAGTACCTTAAATGTACATAACAAGTGATAAATGGTACATTAGTTTTTTTTTTTTGTCAGCAAAGTGACAAATTCTGGAATTTATTTTTTGAGACCATATTGCACATTGTATATATTTCAGTTGCCGTCCTAAAAGATGCCTGCCTATGTATGCAGTAGACAAGGAGTTGACTCACTAGACTTTGAAAGAAAGGAATAGTATTTTCTGAAGGTTGTATGATCTGACCAAGAAACTAACAAACTAGTCCTCAGGTAGTACTCCCCTGCTAAAAACATCACCAGGCAAGTGTGTTTTGGATGCTGGTAAACTTCTTATCAAGCGAAGCCATCCAGCTCCATCAGAAATAAATAGGCTGGTTGACTACTCTAAACTGATCTTTACAGCAGGGTCAGTAGGGGTTGAAGAACAAAGCAGTAGCGAAGATGCTAATCACAGTAATGATGCTTTTGTTGCGTTGGAGGCCACAGGTCAAAAAGAAGCAGCCGGACTCAACATAAGTTTACATATCAAATAGCCAAACAGGCACTCTGGTATTCAGGCTACTTCTGAAAATGAGTGTGAAATAAGCAAACACACAAGAATACACTCACACACACTGTACTCCCTCATGCACTGCAGCACTTCCCCACAGTTCAGTCAAAAGTGTTACAGAGCGCAAGCCATAGCTGGAGTGTAAATAGTGTAGAGGGCCCCGGAGAAGACGGTGCATGCATTGGAAACTAAACAGAGGCAATTATAGCTCTCCCTGTCTGCAACCATAACAACTTTGTGTCAGGTTTCAGGTGAAGATGCTGAGCACCTCATCTTTACACCACCTGTCTGTTCACCTGCCTACCTGCCTGTCATACATTAATAAGAGTAAAGAGCTGCTGGAAAATACGCTGTTATATCAATGAATATTTGTTAGCCAACAATCAGGTATGTGGCAGTGAATATCTGTACCCCGGAGGCTTGGACAGCTGCTAAGTGAGTGAAGCATTTTGAATGTTTTATGTATTGGACACTGGATAAGAGGCTGGCTACCATGAGATGGAAAAGCTCTTTTCAGTCAGGTGCTTTGTGAGCAGGACTTCATACAGCCTGGTTATGTTCTCAGGATATTCGCCTCGCTGGGATACGTAACACACACGGATCACCCAACCATAATACTAGGGTTGCACGGTATACAGTACAAATGGTATCATAAAAAATTAAAGGTAGTGACACACATTTTGAATTCAAACAAAGTGCAGCTATTCAGTACAATTTGGCAGTCCAAGCTGTGTGACGTAAAATGTGAATGCTAATGTTAAGTTAAGGGTGTCAATATGCATCAATGCATGATGAGTATGAAAAAGTTGAACGCATTTATTATAGAACTTAATAGCCAATGTGGGTATTACAATAGATGCAGAGCATATGAGACTGGGAAAAAATAAATGCTGCCTAAACTACCATTCAAAAGTTTGGAGTTGGTAAGGATTTTTTTAGTGTTTTTGAAAGAAGTGTCTTAAACTCACTAAGTCCGCATTTATATGATCAAAAACACAGTAAAAACTATTTTAAAGAACTGTTTTTATATATAATACACATCAGTGAGCCATTACAATAATGACCACCTCCAGCCTAGAGCAATGAGTAACCAAAGAGCAACCAAATGGGCAGGTGCAGTTCACAGAGCAGTATATATACCACCTGAGGAGGTCAGTAGATCGGCAGTCGGTCGGTGTCAGAATGGGAAAAGCTGGCGATTTATCGCAGTTTGATAAAGGACAAATTGTGATGGCACTGCGCCTCTGGTCTCTGATCTTGGAAACGGTGCACCTCGTGGGTTGTTCACGTGCTGCTGTAGTGAGTACGTATCAAAAGTGGTCGTCTGCAGCTCACTGATCCCAGAGGGGAGCGGAAACTGGAGGGCCACAGTGTGACAAATCACTAGCAGCTACACCAGTGGTGACCAGGACAATGTATCACAGAACACATTTCACCACAGCCTTCTGCGTATGGGCCTGTGTAGCCGACGACCCAGGCGGGTCCCCTTGCTAACTGCACACCATTGCCAACAACACATGAATTGGGCACAAGATTATCGAAATTGCACCATGGATGATTGGAAGAAAGTGGCCTAGTCTAATGAATCAAGATTCCTGGTACATCACGTCGACGGCTGAGCACGGATACACTGATTATCAACAGAGGCTATGTTACCTGGATGTACTGTTGGGTGGACACAGGCTGGTTATGCTGTGTGCGATGTTTTCTTGGGATGCTTTAGGCCCCATTATCCCAATAGCACAGTTCCTGACAGCTGTCAGGTATCTGAACATTGTTGCAGACCATGTGCACACATTCATGGCAACTGTGTTCCCTGCCGGTGATGGCCGTTACCAACAGGATAATGCAACATAGGCTCATTTGAAATACGTGCCTCTAAATACATTTCTGCACAACTGAAAAAAACGTACTTACTATATATACGAATCGCTGCAGTTTCCAGTTGAAATAAACTCTAGAGGCAGTAAAACTCCAACAACTTTTATTCCTTTTCACACAAAGTATGATTTACAGGTTCACAGTTTCAATTAATAAAGCCTATTTTTCGCACAATTACTTGAGGAATATTGTGTTATATATTCAAAACAATTTTAACATGCTACGAGATGTCAAAACTGATACTTTTTAATGTTAGCGTCACATATCCAGCTTCATATGTATGGGTATTCATATACAGTAGGTTTGTTCGGTAGCTCACGCAGTATGGAGCTGCACTTGAGTGGTGAAGAGCTCCGGTACGAATCCCGTGAAACTATGCTTCAACAAAACAGTTCAAACGGCACGGTTGCATCAATGAATGCATTTTTATATCAGTTTTGCATTTGTTAACACTATCAGGTAGGTTTAGGGTTGTTTTGGTGTAGGGCATATTTTCAACACGATTAACTTTTAGCGACAGTCCCCCGATATTTGATTTCTGAACTGCTGCAATACGTACCTGAAGCAACGTAATTAAAACACAGCAATATGTGCCTATATCAACGTTAAAAAAAAAATGTGCCAGTGTCCTTAATTGAACACATGTTTTGGTGCCACTCACTGGACAGTTCACTTTGAAACTGCCGTGAAACGTGCAGTAAGGTACGTAATAACGGTGTTACAGAAATGTATTTAAGAGGCACGTATTCGAATGAGTCTGGTTGGATACGTGCCATGCACACTGCCAGAACTGTCAATGAGTGGTTCGGGGTGGGTTTCACATCTCCCTTCACCTAATCAAACAGTTGATCTTTTTGACTGGACAAGCGGATTTGCGCTACATCCCACCACTCCGCAATGTACGGATCTGGAGGACCTGCTGTTGACATTATGGTTCCACATACCCCAAGAGACCTAACGTCACCTCGTCAAATTAATACCTCCTCGCATGGCCGCTGTTTTGTGGGCTAAAGGAGGTCCTACAGGTTATTAGATAGGTGATCATAATGTAATGGCGCATCGGTGTGCATTATATAGAAAACTGTTCTTTAAAGGTTATTTACTGTGTTTTTTGATCCTATAACTTCCCCTTAGTGAGTTTAAGAGACTTCTTAAAGAGACTCTTAAACTGGTGTATATTCTATAATGTCATTTTTTCCTGTGATGGCAAAGCTGAATTTTCAGCAGTCATTACTCCAGTTTTCAGTTTCACGTGATCCTTCAGAAATCGTTCTAATATGCTGAATTACTTGCTCAAGAAACATTATTATCAATGCTGAAAACCAGGATTCTATGATGAATAAAGTAAAAATCAAAACAGCATTTGTCACTTTTTATAAATTGAATGCATCCTTGCTGAATAAAAGTACAAAGGTCTGTATGAAAAAATCTTACTAACCTCAAACTTTTGTAGTTTATCTGTTTCCATTTGAACAAAATAATTTAGTTTTTGTTATTTACTATAATATTCCAGTACATACGTTTAAGCTGTTAATTCTATGATCCCACTCGATTTAAATTGCACCCATTCTGACAGATTTCACATCCATTTTATTTATTAGTTTATTTAATGCTCCTAAGAACCTGCACTAGAGGCTGGTATCAGACTGAATCCTAAATGTTTATATCCAGTCAACCCTACCACATCTAGGCCTATACCACAAAAATAACTTGCATGCTGGGTTCAGCTTTGAAACGATCAAAATATGTAAAAACTTTTTTCAAAAGCAAACAAATATTCTAATTGGCTGATTATGTGTTATTGAGCGCCTGAGTGGAAATCGAGGAAAGTGAGAGATACCCACGGTCACATCTCATGCCCTGGTGGATGAGTCCATACAGCAGAGAGCCGCAGTGGTCACAGAAGGTGGGGCTGGAGTACGTGTGGACCTTGAACTTGTGCTTACTGCGCGGGTCCTTCAGAAAGACACAAAAAAGAGAGCAGTCAGCCACGTTAGCCTTAAATAAGCATTACCAAAAATAAACTGGGAGTTAATGCAATAACACAAATACATGGTGCAAAAATTCTTAAAGGGGAAGTACATTTGAAACAAGCAGAAGAGAAAAGAGAAATTAGTCAGGTGTATTCAATGTCACAGAGGAATTCAAAAGGTATTTTACATGGTAAAAGCACAGGTGTGGCAAGGAGAAGTGAGTAAGAAATGTCAGCTCATAGCTTTACAATATTTAAATTGTAATCAGAAAGTTAAAAAAAACTTTGTTTAAAAGCAGTTGGATTGCTATTGCACAACACATGTACAACAACACATTTCAAACTACAGATGTGCAATAAGAAATACTGTATTATATAATGTATACACAACCACAGTTCAAAAGTAAGGATTTTTTGGAAGAGATTAAAATTTTCAACAAGGATGCATTAAATTGATCAAAAGTGACAGACTTTTACATTATCACAAAAAAAACATTTTAACTAAATTATGTTATTTTAATCTTTTCATCACACTTTCATCTATTTATCAGAGAATTGTTTTTAAAAACTCTATCACAGTTTTCATAAAAATACTAAGCAGCTGTTTTCAAATGTTTCTTGATCACCAAATCAGCATATTAGAATGATTTCTGGAGGATCACGACTGGAGTAAATGGCTGCTGAAATTCAACGTTAGCAATCACAAGAAACCGTTAATCTTTAAAAATAAAATATTTCAAAATAAATAAAAAAACGGATTTAAAATGTTTTACTGTCTTCTTCACACGGTGCCTTGGCAAGCATTAAAAACATCTTTAAAAACCCATTAAAAGACATTCTGAACAGTACTGTATTACACAATTAAACCGAAACAAAGCAGTGAGATTCTTCTTGTTCTTGAAATTTGTTCTTTGATATATAAATTAAATATTAATATTGTTTAGTTCATAAAAATGTATTACATAACTAAAATCATATATTAATAGCAATTAACTACAATTATTAACATAATAATTAAAATCCATAGATATGATTAATAGTATATATTATAGAACGTGCAGTAGGACACCGGAGCGATACTGGAACACCTGGTCAGCTGAAACACTGGCACACCAGAATACCTTTCATGTTCGCCTCCCCCCAAGTGATTCATCCATTATTAATTTAGCAGGGGCTCTTTTATGACTTTCTATTCATAAGAAGCTGTTTTAATATTCTCCCTCTGCATACAGCTCATGGCGGCGTTGACACTTACACAAAAAGAGAGCAGCTTCCATACGGCCTGTGGCCTGGGCGCAAAGAAGCACAGTGTTACATACTCTTACAGTAGAGGAATATGCAATGAGAAGAGGTCAGAGTGAATTTACAGAGGCTGCCCTCACATCCAAGAGCACATCGTGTAGGGAAGCAGAGGTGCTGATGAGACTCTCAGTATGATGAAGTGATAGAGGGAGTAGGTGGATGGAGGCAAGAGAGAGAAAGAGTAAAGCTACATGAAAATATTATAATAAAAATCACAATAAGTACTTGCAAAGGGGTCAAAGTTTGGCAAAGCCCGTTAGCCTCTGCTAGTGGATACTGTAACTACATGCTCTGCAGGCTAAAAGTGTTTTTATTCATCGAAGGCCATTTAAAAGTAGCTATTTATTCTGGAAAATATTTTTGCAAGCATACATTACCCTTTTTATTCTAATTAGGGCTGGGCAATATGGCCAAAAAAATTATCTCAATAAAATTTTTCATCAGCCAATATCGATAATTATCATGATAAATTTCAATTTTTTTTATTTATTTCAAGTTAAAAGGTAGATTTTTGCTCCTAAAGTGAAAGTTGTAGAAATCAGACTGTTAATTGTGGTTTTAAACAGACTCTTTATGGTCAGAACATGACAAACAGTTCATGCTTTTGAATTCTGTACACTTTTCCAGTAATTTTTCCTTAACAAAATAAATATATTAATTGAAACAAGTATTTCTTACTTTCTGCATGTTCTAATGATTGAGTTTGTTTCAAATCATGAAGCAGGTTTGTGTTGCCTGACTTTGATGATACGTATCTTCAGCACAGTTTGCAGTGTAGGCTGCAATATTAATAATATTACATTCTTTGGTCTCTTAAAAATGCACATTTGACAGTAGCTTGAGCTGACAGTAGTAGTAGCTTGAGTTAGGATGCAGTTGCAAATTTATATTCATTATCAAAAACAGTAAAATCTGTAAAAATGTTAACAACCACATTTTTAGACGGTGAAATTTAATTATTCTGACTGTTTGAGTTTTATTAAAATTAACCATTGGTCTTTCATAGTAGCATATGTACAAATATGTACATATGTACAAATGCAAGGAACTGTAAATAAGAAGTATGGTGTGTTAAATAAATATGTTATTATATTAAATTATAATCCATTACTCCTTTAATACATTTAATACATGTCAGCATAAATAATATCATACAATTCAATATGAATATCCCACATTTCTGCCACAATACCATGCTCGAGCTGCTGTTTGAACTCTGAGCCGAGTGGATAAATGCTCTGTGAGGCGTGGTTCAAATGAGCAGCGCTGTTTCCTTCGGCTTTTGGCGCATAAACATTATATCCAACATTTATCGAACTCTTGTTTTCGTTTTATCAAGTAAAATTATATCTCCATAATTATCGTTATTGTTTTATCGCCCAGCCATAATTCTAATAATAATAGTTTTCTATTTCGTATTTGTATTTTATTCTAGTCTTCAGTGTCAGATTGTGCTGCTTAATATTTTTGTGAAAACCATGCTACATTTTTCCAGGATTCTTTGATGAATAGAAAGCACAAAAGAACAGCATTTACTTGAGATGGAAATCTTTTGTAAGATTGTAAATGTTTAAATTAAAGTAAATTATAAATGATCGATTTAATGCATCCTTGCTGAATAAAAGCATTAATGTCTTTAAAAAAATGCTGATCCTTGACCCCAAACTTCTGAACAGAAGTGTGCATATTACTAATATTAATTTTTTTTCCCCCATATTTTGCTTAATTACATATTACTTGTTAGTTTGTCGTTTGCTTGAAAACAATAGGCTAGTTTCTGGCCTAGGTAGTTATACACTTCAAAAGTGTGACAAAACTACTACTCAACCGAATCACACAGCCAAGCCGATTCTGTGCAGCATCCAGTGGATCCATTTTCTTGTTTTCACCAGACCAGTAGTGAAAATATCAATTTGGATGGCACTCTACAAACAACCAAACCTTAGCAACCCATTAGGCAATATAAAGAGCACTGAGCAAACCACAAAACCTACATGACCCAGTGGGCAATTTGGACAGAAATATGCAAACCGCTAGAGCCAGTGCACTTTTAAAGCTCAATAGAAAACAGCTAAGTGCTTCATTCAAATTATGTTAACCATCCAAGACATATTAAACAGCATTGAGGACGCTTTTGGAAACAGAAGATGGAAGATATTTTAAGTGGGTTGACTAAATTACCATTCAAATAACCTTTAAATAAGAATTCAAATAAGAATGTTTCAAATGTTTTTACCTACACTCTAAAAAATACTGGGTTAAAAAGGGACAAACCCAGCTATTGGGTTGTTTTGACCCAGCAGTTGGGTTCAAAACAACCCAACTTGTCTGGCGTCAAATACAACCAAAAGCTGGGGTCAGAAACAACACAATATGCTGAGTTTGTCACTTTTTAACCCATAGTCCTTTTAGAGTGTATAGAATAATGTCCATGAGTTTAAACAACATTAGCGGTGACTTCCACTGTCTGGAACACGAGACGTTGTTCAAAATCTCTTGTTTGCTCCAAAGAAGAAAGTCATAAGGTTTGGACTTTGGAATATTACCACATGGGGTAATAAATAATGTAATTTTTGGTTTTGAGTGAAACATCCTTTTTAATTTCTATGTTCATCTGCACTCGTCTTACATACATTTCAGTTTTCTAGCATTAGACACAGGTGCCAAATAAGACATACGTGTGTACCGTCATGCACCACAAACAATTTGACACAGCTTACCGTCTAAAGCAGCACGAACAATAATTGATTGTGTCACATCTGTGTAAGGTCCATTACAAACCTTAATGAAGGACATCAGCAGAAGAGGGGTGAATGAGAGTTAGGTGCAGTGTGTGAAGGCTTGTTGTGAGAATCACTGAATAGCCTGAATGACAAGTCACCCCTGTTAGCGCTGCCCTTGCGTCAAATATACATCAGATTCATCTTTTCATTATAAAGAGAAACAGACACATCTCTATTAATTTGTAATATAATCCTGTCGACAATACAGATGGTTTATTTTTTTTTTTTTTTTTTTTTTTTTATTTTTTTTTTTTTTTTTTTTTTTTTTTTTTTTTTTTTTAAAACTTTTTTAGTTTTTTTTTTTTTTTTTTTTTTTTACTTTTTTTTTTTTTTTTTTTTTTATTTTTTTTTTTTTTTTTTTTTTTTTTTTTTTTTTTTTTTTTTTTTTTTTTTTTGTCTTGTGTTGTGTTTGTTTTTTTTTTTGTTATTTTTTTTTTTTTATATTTTTTTTTTTTGTTTTTTTTTTTTTTTTTTTTTTCTTTTTTTTTTTTTTTTTTTTTTTTTTTTTATTCTCTTTTTTTTTTTTTTTTTTTTTTTTTTTCTTTATGCTTGTATTGTGTTTTCGGACTACAGTGGTGAGGCATACAAACAATTGAAAGTGGTAGATGATATTAAGACCGAATCATTATGGGTCCTTGTCCAAACAGATGATCCATAGTATGCAGGAAATACAACAAGTTGAAAGCGCAATAAAATATAGCACTCTTTGTGCTATATATGGTTCATTATTGTAGCAATAAACATTCTCTTCCAAATGTATATACAGTGGGTACGGATAGTATTCAGACCCCCTTACATTTTTTTACTCTTTGTTATATTGCAGCAATTTGCTATAATCATTTAAGTTAATTTTTTTCCCTAATTAATGTACACACAGCACCCAATATAGACAGAAAAACACAGAATTGTTGACATTTTTTTGCAGATATGTTGATTAAAAAGAAAAACGGAACTATCAATGGCCCTATGTAGTTCAGACCTTTGTCAGTATTTAGTCTGAAGCACCCTTTTGATCTAATACAGCCATGAGTTTTTTTTTGGGAAAGATGCAACAAGTTTTTCAAACCTGGATTTGGTGATCCTCTGCCATTCCTCCTTGCATATCCTCTCCAGTTCTGTCAGGTTGGACGGTAAACGTTGGTGGACAGCCATTATTAGGTCTCTCCAGAGATGCTCAATTTGGTTTAAGTCTGGGCGCTGGCTGGGCCATTCAAGAACAGTCACATAGTTGTTGTGAAGCCACTCCTTCGTTCTTTTAGCTGTGTGCTTAGCGTCATTGTCTTGTTGGAAGGTAAACCCGTCGGCCCAGTCTGAGGTCCTGAGCACTTGGAGAAGGTTTTCGTCCAGGATATCCCTGTACTTGGCCGCATTCATTTTCCCTCGATTGCAACCAGTCGTCCTGTACCTGCAGCTGAAAAATACACCCCCGCAGCATGATGCTGCCACCACCATGCTTCACTGTTGGGAATGTATTGGACAGTTAATGAGCAGTGCCTGGTTTTCTCCACAAATACCGCTTAGAATTAAGGCCAAAAAAGTTCTTATCTTGGTCTAATCAGACCAGAGAATCTTATTTCTCACCATTCTTGGAGTCCTTCAGGTGTTTTTTTTTTTAGCAATCTCCATGCGGGCTTTCATGTGTCTTGTACTTTGAGGAGAGGCTTCCGTCAGGGCCACTCTGCCATAAAGCCCCGACTTTTTTTTTTTTTTTTTTTGTGGTGAAGGGCTGCAGTGATGGTTGACTTTCTACAACTTTCTTCCATCCCCCGACTGCATCTCTGGAGCCCAGCCACAGTGATCTTTGGGTTCTTCATTACCTCTCTCACCAAGGCTCTTCTCCCCCGATAAGATCTCGTTGGGTACTGGACGGCTAGCTCTAGGAAGGGTTCTGGTCGTTCCAAATGTCTTCCATTTAAGGATTATTGAGGCTACTGTGCTCTTAGGAACCTTAAGTGCGGCAGAAATTTTTTTGTAACCTTGGCCATGATTCTGTGCTTTGCCCCAAGGTTCTCTGAGCTCTTCAGGTACAGTTCCTGGTTGACCTCATGATTTCATGGCTCTGACAGCACTGTGAGCTGTAATGGTCTTGTATAGATAGTGTGTGGCTTCCTAATCAGTGTCCAATCACAGTATAATCATAACACAGCTGGGATCTGTCAATGAAGTGTGAACGATCTCAAGGCTTATGTAAATAGAAGAAATGGACTAACACCTGAGTTATAATATTATGGTGTCACAGTCAAGGGTTCTGAATACTTAAGGTACCATTTTGTATATTTCAGTTTGTGTCTTTTTTAATAAATCGCAAAAATGTCAACATTCGTGTTTTCTGTCAATATGGGGTTGGGCTGGGGGGTGGTGTACCTTAAATTTGAGGAAAAAAAATGAACTTTAAAGATTTTAGCAATATGGTCTGCAATATTAACAAAGATTTGTGATAAAAAGTTAAGGGTGTGTCTGAATGACTGGCCGTTATCACATCTGTTTAATTTAAATATGCAGTATCATACAAACAACATGTCAGTTTGGTAGCTGATTTCTGGTCTATTCACTGTCTGTATGCGGGATTCGATCCCAATACTGTTAAGTGCAAAGGCCTGAGCCACCACAACCACCAGTGTAGGTGTGGGTTTCTCGACACTCCCCACTCTTCAAAGCAGATGTGGATTATCATTTAAGGTGCTTGTCATCCCTCATTTAAAAGGGGAGATAAGTGAGAGCACAGCATCGCATGAATGTCAAAGCCGAACAGCCAGCAACAGTCTAAATTGATCAAGACACACTGATCCAATAATATTACTGTTCCTTTTGTGGACATCAAAGATAGTAATGACTCATTCTGACCTTCAAGCAAATAGAGACCATTTTACCAGAATATATAATACCTTTTGATAATTGTATACCTATCTTGGGGCTGCATGATACATGAAAGAACCAAATGCTTATTGCACTGTACAATGTTTTCAGTGTTGTGATGTTCTTTTTTAAATGACTCCAATCACACAGCGGCTTTTGTACAAGCAAGCTGAGACATTTACGTTCGTGACCCACCATGACGCGCAGTGGTTGTGATCAACCTCTATACAGGACTGGTAGACTGAAAAAAGAGCTCAGCTTGTGCGTTGCGAGAAATTATCTTCAAGAGGTCTTTTCATATTTCCACCGTGTGTGCTTATTGAACTTAAAAAAAGAGTGGAGAATTCAATTAGTGCTTCAAAAATGCAGATTTAAACAAACAGACAGGTTTATCTCCTTTACATACTGTAATATGTGGTTTATCATCCTCTGAAGTGGAGCAATTAGTGAATCTGAATGTCTTCTTCAGAGGGGGGCGGGTGTGTTTGAATTGAGCTGAAGTTGTTCATGCAAGAAGTTCACAGTTATCTTCAGACAAATGCAGGTGTGTATGGGAAAACCAAGAAAACCCCCCACAATGCGTTTCACAGAAATCAGCAAGTGTTATGCAGTGAAAGTCCACAGATTTAATACTGAAGATCATATCAAGCATTGTTTGGACACGAGTACTCTCGCTGTAATGTTTAAAGTGTGACTTCTGCACACACCCACTAGAAAATCTCATCACTAAGCTCGTTTAGCAAGTGCCTTAACACGCGATTAATTGTTCTCTTCTTCTATTGACAATAAAAATGGCTTAGTAAATATGTATTCCATATGTATATAGTAATTATATATACATGGACATGATTAATATATATATACGCATAACATATATATATATATACATACATAATATATATATATATACAAAATAATGTTTAGACATACATACATAATATATATCATACATTAATGTTTTAGTATATTACACGTTCACGTAATTATATATATATATTTATATTATTTATTTATTTATTATGAATTGATATATATGATATATTCAATTATTTTTTACTTTAAATCAATGAATTTAGGATTTTCTGACTTGCAGGCGGTTGTCCTGCTGATTTGCTGGTCTCTATGCCAGGTCAAACTGTTATTTAGTTGGGCAACCAGCTGGTCTTCCAGCCTGACTAACTGAAAAGTGCTCAAAACCTCTTTAAAACAAGCTAAAAGTCCAGTCTGACCAAGCTGAGAGAGGAAATAACACAAACAAACCTGCTAAGGGTAGTTTCTTCAAAAGGGTAAAAAATGTTTTCCCTTAAGTTTTATTCATTTTTCTTGTAATCCAAAAAATAAAGACTAAATCAAGTGAGAAATCACAAACTTAAACTGCCACTGTATATATAATGCAAAAAATTATTTTTGCTGCATTTGAAAAGGTCAAAGTTAAACAGCTTGAACTTTGAATGGTGCATTACAATGGTTAAGGTACCATGCTTCGCTCCATAGAGTCTATTGCACTGAGCAACACTGATGCGAGTCATGAGAAAGGACCTTAATACTTGGTAATTATCTCACCTAAGCTACCGTACACTATGTACAAATGCTATTATGTCTGTCATAGAGGAAAACGCTGCTGTTTTTCTATGACAAAGCAACAAAAGATTCTTTTCAGATAGAGTACATGCACAATCCTCCCACTTCCATGCTTCTATCACACAGCACGCGGTGCACTGAATCATCGAATAATCAGTACTGAATAAGAAGGTGCAGGCAGTTCTGCACAAAAGAGTTCAAATGGAAAGACGGGAGGCAGAGGAGATGCAATAGAAATGCATCGCTATAGAGCCCTCCCACCCTGTGGCCTTCAGAGGGTTCCCATGGTGATGGCCAAAGCCCATCGCCCAGCAACAGGCTGGTACCTGTCACAGCAAGAGTTCACGACGGTTGTCACGTCTGGCTGAAGGGAAAAAAAATACACTTGAGAAAGTATTTTTTTCTTTTTTTTTGCTATTTCCGAACATTGCTGTGTGAAAGATGCAAACGTAATACTTTCCACTTCAATCTTCCTCTTTTTCTCTTAAATCTTATTGCACTATTTTTATGTGACAGTGGTTGTTTCTTGTAGCAGCTTGTAGATTAGGTTCGTGTGTTGATTGAGGGGGGTTGTGGGTAGCATTTATGCATCAGTGTATTAGTAGCACACGGTATGCCAAAGCACAGTGTTTCTGTTGTTTGCTCCAAGAAACATTAGGAACATAAAGTTAAATGGGTTATAGTTGATCAGCAAGTTATAATAATAATAATGTTTTATTTATATTAGCTTCCAAGAACCCAATGATGCTTTACATAAAGTTGATAACATGAACACAAATACAAATATACAGTTACATGATCACACAAATAAGCAAACAGAGATCTTATAGTCAGTGGTCGAACTGTAAAAAAAAAAATTCAGGTGGGATGGTGGTGGGGGGGTTCCGGTAGCCAATTTTACATAATGATTACAAAATTTGTCTAATTTTTAAAAAAAGGTTTTTATTTAATGAAAAATAAGCCTTATTAAATTAACTATTATTTATAAGCTTTTTTCCTTCTGGTGCCTGAAATGGAGGAATTTTGGTGAATATTTTGCTAAATGTGTTTTTGTGCTGGTAGTGCTGGCACCTTGGTTTAGGATAAATAATGATGACAATAAAACCGCCAGTAGGTGGTCCATGTCTAGTGACGAGTACAGCCATTTGTTTTAATAAATAATTTCTACCTTCATAAACGGCTTGATTTCCATAGAAGTATAGATAAACAAGTGAGTCGCCATGCGGAATGGACTGTTATCATCTGTCTCACACTCTATTCGTTCAATAAATCGGATTCATTCAGAGTGAACGTCACAATGGAATATGTCAGGGGAATGTCTTTCAATTCTAATCAAGGAAAAACCATACCTTTTCTGTTGTCGTCTTTTTAAAGAACTTCAAAAGTTGCACTTGAACCATTTTGCGTGAAAAATGACGAAAACTTGACAGCTGGTTACAGTACCGAGTTCTGATTGGCCAATCGCCGCTATTTAGTTTGTGAATTATTATAAGTAGGGAATTTTCACAATTCATTTGCATGATAAGTTTTACATAATTCAGATTATTAATCTAAAGGGATGGTAAGGGGGATGGTGGTTTTACCGAGGGAATGCTTTTTGTCATTTTCTTCAACCAGGGGGATGCCATCCCCGTTCGCCCCTCAATTCGTTAGCACTGTTATAGTGTGCATGCTTATAATAACTATAAAAATAATAAATAACAATAATGTAAAATAACCTCAATTATTACATATTATATGAAATGTATACATAACAGGCCTATTAAAAATATAATTTAAACTAAAAATATTAAAAAATGATTAAAAAAAATAAAAATTTTTAGGTATGCACTTTTGTTATTACGGATTGCGTATCGGTGATAATGGCCTTAAAATGTAAATTCGGCATTGGCCCGGACATGAAACAATTATGCAGATTATGGCCTTCCCGATAAGTTACTCGAATAATTCTCGCATGTGCTCAGGATGTATAGGATTAAGATAGGTTCGAGCAGACTATGAGTGATTGTAGAATCAAATGTTTGGATTCACTACATTTATATTGAGAAGCATGTAACAGAATGAGAGGTTCTTTTATAGATGGTGGTCAAAACTGCTACTAGCGGGCAGTGTGCTGTGTCCCTTGGGTCCATCCCGTAGCCATTAAGGTGGTTTTTATTACTTAAGTAAATAAGTAAAGTAAAAAAATAAAAATAAAATAATAAAAAATAAATAAATAATAATATATATATATATATAAATATATAAATAAATAAATATATATACAGTTAATATTATTATTATATAATATATATCAGTGGCGTTCCTGGCCGTTTTAAGCTGCGAATGCCCGCCTCCCCAGGCGCATTTGAGGAATGAAAGTTCACGGGATAGTCATTGTTCAACAGATTATAAGTTTCCCTTTGTCATTTGAAATGTAACCTAAAGCTTAAGAGTTAGCGTAAGTACGCAAAAGGCTTTTGATAGTTTTGGAATTAGGTAGTAATGTCGTTAAATATATGTCCGTTGGGGTGCTCCGGGCGAGCAGTTTTCTCCGCAGTTTCTCGCCTCAGCCTGTTCTATGAATGTCAGGTGATTTAGTGGTCTTCTCAGTATTTGGGGTCTGCGGCAGATTAAGTGGAGGTATATGCTGTGTAGAGCGAAGCGCTGTACGCATCATAAGCGGAAAAAGCGCATGTTGCGCCAGATCTCGATTGCGATAAAGTATCAGATTGGTGTTTGATGGCCAAACAACTCGAGTCTTAAATCAAAGAAATATAAACATTTGAACTGTGTATATTTTTATTTGTCTCACAAAGCAATATGTAAACGTCCATGAACAACGTACATTTTTGGTCATAGACAACGTATGTTGAAGATATACGTTATTGTCAACGTTATTGCCTAAGCGGTAAATAAAAAAAAAGTTTATAAAAACGTGGGCTATATAAAATGTAATAATAACAAACATCATATTGTTTTGCGTATGCTTGTGTCGCTTACAGTTGAAGTCCTTCTCTGATTTTATTAGTGTTTGCAAAGTTGCAACGTTACTTTGCAATATTTTAAATAATTTTGGGTATTTTGCATGGTCTCTGTTTTTGGTAGTGTTTTTTTATTTTTACGGGTGGGAGTTTAACTGCCATTCCTGTAAATAAAAAAAAATAATGTTGCTGATTGCAGAGAGTACGATATAGATCGGTTGGAATGTCCCCCTGGAACCTTCCCCTGCCCCGCACCCCCTCCCATCTCACCCCCTCTTGGATTACGTATCATACTTAACTACGTGTAGAACGTTATTGACAGTTTTTACTTGGGAATATTCATGCTGATATTTTGCTTTGCAGTATTCGAATATTACGCAAACCTGAAACGTTAGAAGGAGTGGATGAGGAATTCATTTAACTAAGGTAGGTAGAATGATTCCCAGTTGTGATTTTTTTGTAGAACTGCAGGCCACTTTCTCTATGCTGGGTAAGACCTCGGACTTCCAGCTTTCTGAATTTTATTTGGCTTCCAATCGAATTAAATTACTGGTTTAGGACCCAGGATTTTATGTGTTTGTCTGTATTTGGTGGTGTTTTCCACCCACCTACTATTAAACATACAATTATAGGGTCCCTGTGGCTCTCTGTGGTAGAGCATTGCGTTAGCAACGCAAAAAGTCGTGGGTTCAATTCCCAGAGAATACACATACTGGTAAAAAATGTATAGCCTGAATGCACTGTAAGGCGCTTTGGATAAAAGTGTCTGCTAAATTCATTCATTAATTTATTTATTTAATTTATAAACAGTCTAGGACATAATGAAATATGAAAATCTAAAACCAAGCAAATGTATTCATGAACTCCTTTCCTGAAATCTTTCATTTTTGTACAAAACCACATAGCATGAGCTAAATTACCATCCTCAACCTCACATCTCCAGCAATAAGGTGTATCTCTTAACCCAAGCTTGAACCAGGAAGGAGTCTGTGTATAATCATAAACTGTATAAGGCGTATCTTGGCATCCCTAGATGCCATTTTAACATTCTTTAAAATTCCATGCCACTCCTCGTCATTGATTGTCAGGTTCAGATCTCTTTCCCATATTTTCTTAAGAGCTTGTGAAGCTGCATCACAGAGACTTTGAATCAGCCAGGATTATAAATAAGACATTCTTTACACATATAGAATAATATGGAATCTCATTGTATATACCCTCTATCTTTTCAGGAAACTGAGATTACTCTTCAACACACTGCAGTTCCCCATGGCATTCCTGTCCTGCTTGGAGACACACAGAGAGGAAAGTTCTTGCATGTTTATTTTCATGTTTTCTCTTGATTAAGCTGTTTTGTTTACTTGTTGACAGAAGTTGACATTGAAATACATGTCAAAGGATGTAGACAGTATAAGCAAATGTTTTTATGACTATGTAAGCTAAAGTATATTGAGTATGCATTCTTCCTATTGTCTTAGTGTGCTCAGGGAATATTATTCTTCTCAAATGTCTTAACATTACATTTTTTTCCCCAAAAAGCATTGGTTAGCATTGTTAATGAACAACTATTACAAATTACCATGCTGATTTACATTTGTTTTCTGCATTTTGAAAAATAATTGTTCTGAAATGTTATGAATGGAAAGCTGTTTTTAACTAGGTATAGTTACTCTCAATGTTCCTCAGATCACAGATTCAATTAAGTTAACAAAACGTAAATGGCTTAAGTAAATAGACCTCAAAATAAGTAAGGAATACGTTTAATACATAGTAGTAAATTTTTTATAATTTTAATTAAATTATTTTTCTATATTATTAAATAAGACTTAAATTACACTTAAATTACACAAATTATAATTAAGTTAAGATTACTTAATTTAAGGCAACGAGTTTGCACAATTTAAGTAAACTGAACAAATTACTTTTTACAGTGTATATACAGTATAATACATGATAATAATACACGATAATATGGTCTGAGGGACAGTGATGTGGTCAAATGGATTTTTCTCACACACGGACATGTTGCCTTCTTAATTATTTGTGACAAGCAAACTGCTCGGCAACAGAGTGACATTTGGTTTCTCCTTGAAACTGCTCTTTAAATAACTGCACAATAGCTTGAGCTGGAGCATATTCACACAGAGAACAGCACATCCACACAAACAGCTTACATATGAATACACTTCTTCGCTCTTTATACCTTCATGCCTACAAGCATGAAAGGTAAATCGCCCAATCAGAGAAAAGTGTGACTGGCGCAGGAAACGTGTTTATGCAAATGCCTGCATGGCCTTATTAAATCAGTACCTCATGGGAGCATGCAACCAGTGTGAGAGGGGTATTTATAGATATCACCCACTTCTGGCAGAGCATGTGGGCGCATCCGTGACTATCCCAGCAGGATTTCACATAATGACAGTGGGGAGTGGGAGATGGCGTGGAAATTTCTAGAAAGGGTTAAGCTTTGTGAATGGAAGAAGATGAAAAGAGAGCCTAAGGGGGTCTTTTTATGTTTCTCAAAAATATTTAATCAGCTCACAATATTTCCTAACCAGTTCCGGTACAGGTAGTTATTTATCCATAAAAGTTTGTGTGAATATTATATATATAATTTTTTTTTCATTCTGTTTGTGTGTGTGTATATGCATATACACATACACATATATACATAAATACATATATTTTTAGACATTATATATATTATATATTCACACACACAATTGAAAACTGAAATGAAATTTCTTAACGGGAATGTAAAAAATTACTAAAGTACAACTAGAACTAATTGCCTTTACATTTATTTAAAATGTATTAAAGTGGCAGCCTAACGTCTGTGCAAAAATGTTATTTAATTTTCAGAATATTTCAGATTCCCATTTGAACAAATTGTGTTGTTTATTTACAATAGGTAAATAAAAACTGTTTGTCCTATGTAGGACAGAGCTATATGTGTGTGGGTATGTATAATATATATGTACAGTATGTGTGGGGGGGTTGTGTGTATAAATTACATGGGGTGTGTGTGGTGTGTGTGGTGTGTGTGTGCAGGTGTGTGTGTGTGAGAGAGTGTGCGCGTTTTTGTGCAAATGAGGACATAAATTTGTATAATAAAGGTATGACATAGGTATTACAAGGAAAAGGTGACTTTTCAAGACATTACCCCATGTCCCCACTTTTCAAAACGCTTATAAAAAATCACACAGAATGGGAGTGTATTGAAAAATCTAAATAGCAAAAAGTTTCTGGGGGGTAGGTTTAGGGGTAGGGGATGGTGTAGGGCAATAGCACATACAGTATAAAAACCATTACGCCTATATGGGATGTCCCCACTTTTCACAAAAAAAAAACGTGTGTGTGTGTGTGCATGTGTTTGTCAGTGTTAATTTTGACAGCAAATTTTTATTTAGTTTTAGTCATAGTTTTTTGACTAAAATGCCATTTAGTTTGTCATATTTTAGTAATCTGAATGGTTTTAGTTTAGTAACCAAATATCATCATATTTTAGTCGACTAAATCTACAGTAAATATAGTCGGCTAAAATCTAATGGGTTTAGTTAAAGTGCATTTATTAAGCATTTCTCTAAAATTTCCAAACTCATAGATAGGTTTGATAGTAAGGTTTTATCATGATAGACACCGAATTAACTGCAATGACATACAACATGCCTTTATGTTAAAATTAAATAAAACCATTTCTCATAAAGAACAAGAACATGGTCTTTTTTAATGAAATACCAATGGTTATATAGGCTTATTATGCATTCTTTATAGCAACTTGTTTACCATATTCTTCATTCTTTCAAGCAGACATTAATTTCTATAGATCAATTTAGATTAATCTTTAGGGCTACTAAAGTTTTTCAGTCAAGAGCAGTGCGTGATTTTCTGTCTTTCTGTTGTTTCTTGATTAACATCAATGACTCGGACAATAGTAACTAAATTAGGCTGCTGTCCCTTTAAAACCGAATGTACAGCTGCAATGGATGCACTGTTCTCCCTACTGTTTACGTTCACTTAAGACGTAATCAGCTGTGTTTACGTGAATACTCGTCAAAACGGACAATTTAACATAATTTTTAGTGTAATTCCGTTCATGCGACGCAAAAGAGTACTCACGCGCTGTGAGATGCGCTTACTGTTTGTGTAGTATGCTTCAGTGTCTGCGCTCAGAAAACCGTTGATCGAAGGTTCTAAAATCCTTACTGATCAAAGCCAACAGTCCTTGTCACATTTGACAAACTTCCTTCAATACAAAACACAGACTATGGAATAAGACTTGCAAGCAAAAACAAACATAAGCTCACACGTCTATGAACCCACCTAAAGTCTGGTTTGGTCTGGTTTTTGTTGCACAACTGAGTTTAATGAGACTACCGGTACAGAAATCCCTTGGTGAACGTCTAATTAGCCCAGTTCTATAATTGAAGCCTAAAACGAGCCCCTTCGAAAACATCTTTGAGTCCGCCTTGCTTGGCTGTCTTTGACATTGACTATATTTATACCTACAATCCCCTTTAGTGGCTCTTCTGAGACTAGCTAGCAGATTTACACAGGAAAAAACTAATGAAACTAATGACAATGTCACAAGGCCAAGGCTTCATCAAAAAGAAATCGCGCCTAGATTACCGACACGCCGACGTCTAGAGCGCACGTGGTTTTGGCGGCACTTCTAGAACAAACGTGAAAATAGAATTAAGCGTGAACATCATCACCGTGGCTTAATTTCTTCTGCATGAAAGAGATGAATGGCGAGGCTTCTTCGAGAAGTGGTGGGACAGCGCCAGATCACTAATGTGGATTGAGGCGTGGAAATGTGCTAACGACATCCCACCAACATTCTCCATTTTAGATCACTCTGAATCCCTTTGTGGAGCGTCTGCCAGCCGTGTCATATCGCCTGGCCCCGCTGGGCGCACTGTGTAAATATTAAGGTATTCTAGGCAGGGGAGCCGACCCAGGACTTGTAGGGCGCTCCTCTGAGAGCTGAAGGTACGTCTGACTGAGGGAAGGCCGCTGAGAGGGCTGTCAGACGCACATCACTGGGACTATCAAGTCTGCAAGGCACTTCTGAGAATGTGAAAGAATACAGCATCTTATCTCAAGGCAGAACATTCTAGTTCATAAATGAAGGCTGAAGCCCTTCTGAACACACAAAAAACAGTTCCCATATATGGTTTATATGGTTTTACTCGTTTGTTTATCAAAGATGGAGGTAGCATAAGTAGTGGGTGTAACAGTCATATGTTGAAAGCAGCAAATACATAACACTATTAACTTACCATCTATTTATTTACTGACAAATATAAGCAAGGGTTCTCAAACTGGGGTCCAAGGACCACCAGGGTGCTGCAAGGGTGTTCTATGGTGTCCAAAAGAAATATGAGAGGAAAACTAAGAGGATTTTATGAAACCGATACACTAACTTTTAAGAAATTAATAATTCTTTATTAATAATAATTCATTAATAATGATTCATCTTGGAACAGATTGGTCTGATTCATGGCTTTTACTGTTTTTTAGGAGTGGGAATCACAGGGCACCGCACAATACAATATGATACATGGCTCATGATAACGATAATATCACGATACAGCAATTCTGCGATAATTTATATATTGCTAGACAATCCTATAATGATACATCACGATATCTAACTATGAAAACAAAATGCCTGTGAAGAGGTTAAGTGCAGGTTTTCTCTCTTTATTCAAGTCCAACCTGCTGAAAATTCTGCAAAAATGACAATTCTGTCATCATTTACTCACCCTCAAGTGTTTTCAACCTGAATGAGTTTCTTTCTTCTGTTGAACATAAAAGTATTGTGAAGAGGTGGGGTTAACAAAAAGTGGCTTGTAACCCAGTGACTTCCATTACCTTTTTCTGTTAAAATTTAATTTTTGGGTGAAATATCCCTTTAATGACAAGCGGCAACATTTTTAGTACAATTAGTCTGCTGTCGCTTTAAGAGCTGCATGAATCTAAGGCTGCGTTTATACTTGGCTTTAACATGCGATCACCATGATTCGATCAAGCAGATTGGATCATCAATCAATCAGAACAGGGCTCGTTTACACTTGGCAACATCAACTGACTTTTCTATCTGGATAACCAATCGGATCTGTCTTTCCCGCGCAATATTTAAATAAGTCTGCGGTGCAAAGTCAGTCTGAAGTGGTGGGTTTTCTTTTGAAAAGCATTTTCAGTCGTGGGACATTTTACAAATCAAAATAAATGTACGAGTCTCACTAGCGCTCCACCCGGGGTCTTCTCTCTCTGTCTTTTTTTCTGACAGATCGCGAGAGAGGGGGCGGCGTTTTGGGTGATGTCGACCTGCGAATGCAGACACCATGGCTGGATTGCATTTACATTACACTGAGATCCGATCACAATGCGTCCTCGACTACCTCTGGACCAGGACAAGCTGAGATCGGATAACATTCCGATCAGAAGCGCGTTTACACTTGTCTTTTCAAAGTGTATGTGGACAACATCCGGATACAGGTCGCATGTTAATGCCAAGTGTAAACGCAGCCTAATATACAGGCAAGCATTCGTTTTTCTCTCAACTGTTTACATTCACTTTAGACATAACCAACTGTGTTTATATGTAAACCTTGTGTGTTTTGACAGTATTAGCACACTCAGACATGAAAGATAACTTAGTCCAGTAATCAGACGTTGTTTGACAGGCTTTTTAGTGTGCACGCACTCAAAAAAAGAGCATGTCAGAACTATTATTTCACTCACACTGTTGTCCGCCATTCCGTTAAAAACCTCTTTTTCTTAGGTTAGTTAACTTATGTTCGCTTTTCCCTCATTCATGTGTTGAGCACCATTTCGAGGAGCCATGAAGTAGCGACGCTGAGAGCAGGGAAATCTATTTACAGTGCCTTATTTTATTAATTAAAATATCGATATTTGGCGCCAGCATATATTGCCTTATCGATATTTTGTCCCACCCCTTCTGTGTTGTTGTTTTGTTTTTTTATGCCTATGGTGACAAATTGATTTCTGGATTATGCAGTAAAATGATTGCTTGCTATGGTTTTGCCGTGAGAGTTTTGTTCACAATTCAGATTTTCTTTTTATGTAACCCCTAGTGAAAAACGCTAGTTTAGACAGACAGAGAATCAAGAAGTGGCTGAGAGTGAAGCAGAAATTTATTTTTCTTAATTGCACCGATTCAAAGAGCAAAGCCATTTCCCGTAACTGCACAGCTCCATTCATTCCACCTCCTGTTCCTGTGTGTAGTAACTGTAATGATGTGATTGAGCTGGCATTCTAAGTTCCCTCGCATCCACAATAACAAAAAAGAGCTCTGGGCCCCCGTGTGGACGCGCTTCCTGTAGCTGTCACTATAGACCGGTAATTTTTTTATTTAAATGGGTGTATAACTCAGGGGCCAGGGTTGGTTGTTGCAGAGGTGTTTAGGTGGCTTTCTACTAACCGGTGCAGTGAACATTGCCTTGGGTGTTGTAGCTGTCTTCCCTGTTTCTTCGGTTTGCATTTTGTTTAGTGTTGAAGCACTGCTGGGATGTTTTTGGCATGAGCATCTCGAACAAACACCAGCTTGTTGGGACATGGACGCACATGCCGTGAGATTTCAGAAATGCCGTTCCTCTGGTATTCGGATCCTCACATTCTTGTGGTGGAGGGAAAATAGTCCTTAATTTCTCAGAGATGTGCTTGCACTCATTTCCCAGTTACTTTCATGAATCTGAAGGGCTTTTTGGTGCTTAAGTGTTGTTTGTTTTATGTTAACGTTGTTTTAATTTCTCTTTTGTCATATAACTTAATTTTCACTTAGAAGTTTGCAATTATATGGAGACACAAGCATTGAATTATAGTTTTAGAAAACACTATCTCTGTAAAGTCTCATAATTCCTTGAAATTGTGGATTGAGGTGAAATGTGCATCTGTTTATTATGAGAAGAGCAGAAATAGTCACACAACTGCCTTGTGAATTATTATTATAACGGAATAAAATGGCAAACAAATTACATTTTCCCTTCACAGAACTTATTTTTAATATCTATAGAAAGATTAATAGGGTTATAGACCAAAATACAGGGAGAAAATACTGAAATAAGAAAAGAAAAAAAAAGTGTTATTTAACGTTTATATTAATTTTCATTAATTCAGCAGTCTGATCAATATTATTCCTTACAAAACTAGCTATAATCAG